>BOPP01000006.1:9330339-9353670 GCA_017312745.1 Gryllus bimaculatus
CCTCGCTATCTCTCGCTCTCCCTAGATCTCTCTCGCTCTCTCTCGGTCTCTGCCAGTTTGTCTAGCTCTATTTCTCTCTCTCTCTCTCTCTCTCTCTTTCGCTCTTTCTCTCACCTGTGCTTGCTCGCTCTCGCTCGCCCGCATGCTCTGTAGATGCATTTGCACCTTCTGGTTCTTCGTTTTCTTTGCTGCATTTAATCACCATCGTTACTTTCAAACTTCTCTAAGCGTAGTTTTGCCCCTCACTCCTTCACCTCTCCTTTCTCTTTTTACTCCATGTCTCGCACCGGCTTAGGTTGCTTAAGGCATTAATTGATGTCACTGCAGGGCCACTGACCGGGTTGTTCACCGTTGAGTCCCGACGGTGGCAGGAGTTTCGACATTAGCTAGAGAGCTCGATGAAATTCAGCCGCTGTCTGGAAGATAATTAATTCCTACTAACTTTTCACCTCCTCCGCATGGGTGATTACTGGGGCCATTTCTTCCGGCCGCTCTGATCGGTAGTATTCCGTGGCTTCTCCGATCAACACCAGGCGAATGCCGGAGCAGCACCGTAACAAACAGGCCACAGACAGCGCGCGGTCTTTCCTTCCTCTTCCTTGTCCTATCCTCACCCCTACTTCAACACACACTCACATGCACTACACTACCCACTTGTTGGAAGACCAGTCGGGAGCTTTGTGCTTGTCTCGGTTGGAGCGCTGGGAGCTCCACGTTGGAGGGAGATTGATGTTGGGTAAAATCACCGCAAATCAACGTAGGTCGACAGTGAATCTTGCCAACCAGCGAGGTAACATCGCCCCACATGCACTACTAGACTAATTACTGTAGCTGTTGATACACTCGGAGTCACTAATCAATTAATAAATCAATAAATTTCAGTGGCTTTCGTTACCGCTATCTTTGTGCTCTCTCTCTATCTCTCTATCTATCTCTCCTGTGATTGCTCACTTGCTCACCCGCCTGCTCTTTGGACGAGTTCGCAGCTTATGGTTCGTCGTTTTTTTTCTACATTTAATCACCATCCATGCTTCAAGATTCTATGAGAGTATTCTTGCCTCTCACTCTTTCACTTTTCCTTTCTCTTTCTGCTGCATTTCTCGCTCGCCTAATTTCTTCGCTACTTTCTTCGTACTCGGATCATCAGCGATTCTACCTCCTCGTATTTAAATTCCTACCGTTACTTTGTATACGCGTTTGGGAGTTTGTGTTTACTTAACTGGATACACGCGTGTTGGAAAACAGCATGTCAGAGGTAGTTATAATGTATTCTCTCCCTCCGTCCTCTGCCTTGGGCATTGATGTTTACATTGAAAATTGCGAAGGTTGTTGCGGTTGCGAATGCTATTGTGGACGTGTCTCGTGTAGTAGATTCTGTATCAAAACAACCACGATCTAACATTAGTGAATGTTCTGAGAAGCATTTCTTGAGTTCTCTACGGATTAACAACGATACTAATACCACAACGATAATATTAATAATAGTAACAATTAAACATAAATAATTAGAAAAATAAAAAAGTAGATTTATAAATTAGATTAGATAATTATTTAGCGTTTTCATCGACCAATCCTGGATTTCCTATTGTGTTCCATCATCAATGTCATTATTTCTTACTTCGTTAACACTTTTTTTGTAAATTCCATGATCGAAACCGTTCGAATATATTCCGATCAGAATGTCTGAAGAAACAGCGGAGTGAGCGTGTTTCTTGTTTAATTTATTTCCTGTGCGTTGTCGTGCAAAGAACTTCTTGTTTCGCTGACGGCGATGCGTGACGCACGGAATTGTGTGAAGTAGACTGGGGATCACTCCATAAGAAGTATCCGCAGGAAGTTCAGATCAATCAAATCATTATTATTGAATTCAATAAATGACTATTGTAGCGTCGTGCCACGCTCAAATCGCCGGATGTGCAGCATCGCCGGATGTTAAACAAAGGGCGGAGTGATGACGCACTGGGACTTTCCGTGGACGTAGCGGGCCCAGAGCGGCTTTGGGGAGGAGGCAATGGGGGCGGCAGGCAGCGCCAAAAGGGCCTAAATAAGGCCAGGAGAACAATGCCCGAGTCTTCTTGTACTACCGGCGACAGGTGGAGCGCGTGTCTGTGCGTGTAGTTGCACTGGGGCTAGGGGCCGGCAATTCATTGTCGTGACTTGCGAGACGCATAGATGGTCTCAAAGTAGAGCGGCTTCATTCAGGAAACATCGGTGGTATGTTGCGGTGTGGTAGCCGTTCTTAAATTATCTCTTCTTGTAGTGATTTTTTTTATTTAGTTTATTGTGAGCCGGGTAGTTGTTAAATTGAGAGTACGGTCTAAATTGTTAATAAATCTGTTTTACAAACCACTCTCGTCTTGTTCGATTACACCCGAATGACGCAACACTATCCTCTTAGGTTGAGATGTTCGTGAAATTGCTACTTACGAGTTTTCTACTTACAGTAGCTATGTATTTTAAACCTATTTGGAAACTGAAAAAAAATCTCCATTTTGTTTATATAATTGTCTTCAATAATCTATTATTGGGGATGAGAACTCAGGATTTAATTTTCAATGCTCTATGTTATTTATTATTTTTCGCAGTGTAAGATTTTTTGCTCACATCTTCGAATAAAAAGGTCTCCAATAGGAATTTATAATTATATACGTTTTTAAATTTAAATAATTTCATAATTTTAAAAATTTGAGGTAAAAGATTTCTATTCTGAAAATTATGTAAGTGCTTGAAACGTTTTTTCAGCGCAATCTTACACTATCGATACTTGTGCCATTCCTTCTTATCAATTTTATTCTTTTATGATATTCACATGAACTTACCACAACTATAGACAATTTCTTTAGGATACCTTTTTTTGTTCTATTTCTACCACATTTCTTTGAATGAAATATTTCTACATTTGGATATACTTTAGCTTATCCCCCAAAATAAAATAATACGTTAGAAATTTGAAATTGATACTTTATGCAATCTACAACTTGAAATCTAATCACTAAATGGAAGATCCTGTATCTTCTGTCGTGAGATATATCTTGTCTGCTACGCTGTTAACCGCAAGATGGTATCTCTGCAGTGTCTCCTGTGATTAACATTCCTTGTTAAATATTGTAAATGCTTTCAATAGAAAAGGTTCTTTATTCGATTCTCAAAGTTCTTTCAAATAAGATTAATGAAGAATATATAAGCACATATCCTTGCAAAACATTTTAGGAACTGTCAACTTAATCCATCATCATAAGCCAGGACATTAAGAGTGAGATCTAGACTGGCGAGGCTGGCGCAAGCCCATTAACTAGCGTGGTGGACCGTCGCCGTGGCCATTTGGTCGTTGGTCGCAGTTCCTTATCGCTCCGCCCCAACCGCCTGCATTCCCTCACCTCATGCCAGTGCCGAGCCAGCTGCACTGTGTATCTCCAGAGTGTTTGCCTTTTGCTATAACAGCGTCGCCCACGTTCTGTCGCCCCCTCTCCGGCGGACGCGCGTGTTTGTGGCCCCGCTGCCGCCCCCGCTGCCGCCCCCGCTTCCACCCCCGCTCCCGCTCCGACCCCGCTCCCGCCCCTGCTTCGGTCCACGCTCCGTCTCACTCCCGCCCCGCTCCCTTCCCCATTTCCGCGCGCGGCGCCCCGCTGCCGCCCCCGCTCCCCCCGCCCCCCACTCCGCCCCCGCTCCCGCCCTCGGTCCCGCCCCCCTCCGCCCCGCTCCGCCCTCGCTCCCGTCCCGGTCCCCCCCCACTCCCGCTCCACGCCACTCCCGTCCCACTCCGTCCCACTCCCGTCCCCACTCCCGTCCCATCCCGTCCACTCCGTCCCACACCGTCCCCACTCCGCCCTCATCCGTCCCACCCCCGTCCCCACTCCCGTCCCCACTCCCGTCCCCACTCCCGTCCCCGCTGCCGCCCACGCCGGCACTCTAAAGCTCAGCTTCTCCTTCGTAGCGAGCACCGTCAACGCTCTACAGTCGAAATAAAACGTCAGCATATACAATGCGTTATGATTATGAACTCTAATATATAGTTTTAATTGTGATTTTCGGACAAAAATAACAAAGTTTCTTATCTGCCGTCGATTCATGTCTTTATTAGTTTCCGATAACTTGCATTACGAGGTAAAGAAGAGTATCTGGCAAGATGTAACACGCGGAAATTTAGAGTGAACATATATGAAATCCCAAAGTAAGCTAAATAGACACGAGAGAGGTGGCTCAGGGTTTCAATCGATTTCAGGCCAGAGCATCTGATCGGGATGTCCTTGGTTTGAGTTCCGACGGAGGCAGAATTTTCGACTCTAGCCTGTCAGCTAGATCGAATTCAGTTTTTGTCCGGAGAAGAATTCCAACGGCCGGCTGCTCTGATCGGTAGTTTTCCGTGGTTTCTTCGATCAACACCAGGCGACTGCCGGAGAAGTACCCTGAGGAACGAGCCACGGATCGTGTGCGATTTTTTCTTCCCATCTGTTGACCTCACTCCTTGACCCCCCTTATTTACTTACTTACTTACACACACACACACACGCACACACACACACAAACACACTTATTTGCACTACACTGCCACACATGCCGGGAGAACGGTAGGAAGTTTAGAGCTTGCCGTGCAGTGCCCGCTGGTGGAGATACCTGGTTGAGAAAAACCCTCTAGCGACGGTAGGTAGTCGCCGGATCTCACATTCTGCGGGGAAGATCCCGCCACATGCATACATTCACGAACTCATGACCTTTTGCAAATGACCGGATCAACTAACCAACGAATCTAAATAGACCTGTGTTCCTCCGCGATACCGTGAGTGAGAAATCATTCGAAAGCTCACTCATTCATTCATATAAGTTGGCGCCGGATCACCATGCAGTGGGGGATGAACAGCGTCTCCTTCCGGGATAAAACCACTACACTAACGGGATTAATGACCATAGGAGCTGGAGTGTCCGTAATCAACCAAATCAATCAACAAACTCATGTTAATTTCTGTATATTACCGGTGTTGGTTGACTAAATATTAGGATTGACACCCAGAAAAAGGTTTGCTACGATGTACTGGTATATACAAGCCCCCTCCCTTGGCACGTGTTGCAAGTGCCACGCGCTGCACTACCTCAGGATTGTTTGCGTCTCGCTTTAACAGCGTCGCCCACTCTGCCGTCGCCACCGCCGCCGCGGCCCTCGCCCCGCAGTTGACGGATGGGGGCGCGCTCATTAATAAGCACGCTCGTTAATAAGCACGCTCTCCGTCGCTGAGCGCTTGTCGTCTCGAGGTGTTTGCAACTCGCTGAGGCGCTTCTCGACAAGAACACACTGGCCGTGATTTAGCAAGAAATTTGTCGAAAGTGATGATGCAGCGCTGCGAGCAAGGGAGCTCTGAAGAGAGAACGCGGAGATGCAGATGTTGTGAGATGAGGAAAATTTGCTACTCCGTGTTCAGATATTAACGGTTTCTTTGGTAAGACCGAAACCACTCAAGGAGGCGGAGAAATACTCGTATAATTATAACTGTGATATCATACGTCCAAAATAAGGATCTTAGAATACTCCCAAACATGATACAAATACTGTACAAACGTAATTATGAAACTACACAATCTTTGAGCTGGAAGTGTGTGACACGATGAAATAATTATGTGTCGTCATTGCCAACAAAATTAATTGCCAATAATATTGTTGGCAATGACGACTCATAATTATTTCATTGTAAATGCCAACGATAACTCACCACAATACCAATAGTGTATGATAACAAAAAGTCCGAAATGTATAATGCTTAATAATAATTACTAATGTTAGAAATATTCAATTTTTAATAAATATTGCCGCACATCACTATTTGGGAATTGGTCAGTTACTTCGCTCATTACCAAGATTATTTGGTTAAAGTTACATGAATGACTATAAATGTAATCGTGTCGGACACTATCCGGATGATGTTGACATTAGGCGCTCCGAATGTGAGGTGTCTTATGGTTTCGCGGGAAGTATTTTGGTATAAAAATGCGTGGCAAATTATGCGTTGTCGCTCCGTCACATCGTTGTTTTACGAACATCGTGAAGGATGAAGGTCGGAACCTCGACACCCCAACTCGCAAACGCGCAGACAAGCGTGAACTCAGATACAAAGTGAGTTTATTTAGGCTAGGAGGTATCGGATAAATATAAATTTACGATATTGTAGAGCTTGAAACTACAAACTAAACTTCTGCATGGCATGGCATGGCATTAGTTTGCGTGTACTCTCTGGGACACTTCATTCTCTAGCGCCGTAGGTTTGGGCGTTGTGCACCCTTGCCGTGGGCTTATTCACAAATCAAAGCATTGGCTCTCGGCTTAGCTTCGCCTCTTATGGAAAATTTAAGTGCCATGTTACGTGATAGAGCACTGCAAAACTATGTATCAGTAAACACGAGCAATGAAGCTAATATTTAATTTATTATATCTACTACATATAAACAAACATAATGTGTTTGGAAATTTAATTAAATAGATTTCTTTTCTAAACTATGGATCATAAGAAAATATTAATTCTTTCCGAATCAACACTGCTTCAAATATAAGATTTATTAGTTACACTTCCTTCCTTTTACTGCGTTTGCAGGAAGAATTCAAAATATTATGTTTTCTGCTGCAAATAAACTGCAGTGTTCATTAACACTTTCTCACGTCATTTGCACTCAGACAAATTTCGCATAATTTGTACGTAGTCAATATAGTATTTAGTCAACCTAATATATTTAGTTTAAGAAACCTTTTAATTTTACACTGCAATACGAAATCCATAATAGTTTGCATTGCTGGCTTTAAAAACATGTCTGGAGTAATTTGAAAGCGTGTTTTCCATAATCAGTTGCATCCTCTTGACAAAGAGGTTTTGTTCAAACGTTTTCATTATAGGGCATACAATATCGATCAATGTTACTGTCGTGATAATCATGATCACATATCAGATGAAGAGCTCAATTCGAAATTGCACTGGCGTAAATTTGCATAAATGAGACCTTGGAACAATTGTGTCTGTCCAAAGCAAACATTATTTTACACGCATTTTCATTGAATACATCTTGTGTGGAAAATGATTTAAAATGGACGCATTGTCATCGAAATACATGTTTTTGTAATTGCCAAAATGGAGTTCATATAGATTTTGGTGCATAGTTGCAGGCAATACCAACAGAGAAAAACAAGCAACGAAACATGTTCCACGGATCAAAGTATCGTGTTACAGCCTCTCTATCACAGGGAACAGAGTACTTCCGATAAGCCGATCTAATGGTGATGAATATGGGTCGCCAATCTCAGTTTTCATTGGATTGGGAGACCAGATTAAACGTTGACGCAAATTATATGTGCGATAACGATGGACATTTATATCTCGCTTTCATTGGCATTCACCCTCACATTATCATGAAAAATGAAGCCTGGCAATTTTTAGCCGATACAATCTTTTCATCGTGTTAACAAGTTTACAATATTTGAGATTGGAATGTGTAAACACTAGAGTTGAAAATTCACTCAATATGAAATTACTATAACTACGTTGGCTAGATTTCTTTTTCCTTTGACACACGCTATCGTTTCTCATCGAAACTATTTTATAGACCTATGATTATGAGGAATAAAATCAAATATTTCATAATACGCATATTGAGGAGCGTAAAGGGTTAGATATATTATAATAAAAACACTGAATTGGCGCGAAAACGAAAAGACATGAGCAGAGAGGAAACAACGAAAAATAAATTGGGAAACAGAATGGTAGGAACGAACACAGAAGCGGAAGGAAAGAGACGAGAAAGAAAAAATGCACGCGGGAGTAAAAAAATGAATGTCACCGAACGGGAATGGAATAGGCTTGATAAAAAAGGGCGGTAGAATAAAACGAAGAGCCGAGTACAATACCATCGATAACCCGTTTCGAAAAAACCTCTTTCGCCGCTCGAGTTAAACGCGTTTGCCGGCGCGCGTCCCGCGTCCCCAGTGTTTGCGCGGCGCGCGGGGGCCCCAGGGCGACCGCGCGGCGCAGGGGAACCCCCGACGGCGGCGGCGGCGGCGGCGGCGGTGGAGATTTAAATAAAAGCGGGCGGCCATTGTGGCTCTGGAGCGGAGCAGCTCCGCTCCCCGCGCCGCCCCCGCGCCGCGCGTTGCAATCAGATTGGCGGCGGCGGCGGTGAGGGCGTGAGGATAATGGAGGCGGGGTGCAGGCAGCTCGAATCCCGCCCCCGTGTGCCTGCCTTGCCCCGTTGCATGCCCGTCCCCCTTCATCCCGTTCTGCTTCGTCACGTGACACCCTCCCTCGCCTCGCTTAAAAAAATTCTTTCACATGCCTTCCTTCGGAGGGGAAGTAAAGCCGGCTGTCCCATGTTAATAGATTTACTGCATGTAAATGATCCTCAAGCCTAAATGAATCCTCTGAGCTAAATTCAAATCGCTCGTTTTGTCGCTCGAGTGATACCTTCTTTCTCCGCTAGTGGGTGAAAGGAGAGTAGCGAAATTTGCGTTGTCAGATGAAAGAGCGGGTTCTGATGGCCCGAGTTTCGCCACGTAAAATAAGACAATCATTCATTTCAATTCAGTTCCCTTCGATACGCGTCACTCTTTGTTGTTCTGTTCCATTCCGCCGTTCATTATCCTGTCTTGCCTCACTCCTCCTCTTGCCCTCACTTTCAGGCACTTTGTCCCTCCCAACTCAACTCCACCCTTCCCCTCCTCGCCGGGTCTCGCCCTGCCTTGACCTATCCTGCCCTGACCCTCTTTTATCCGTCCTCCCCTCGGCCCGTTGCACCCGTATGCTTCATTTGCTCGTCACGCTCTTCTCCCCCGATCTACTCATTTCCAACACGCTCTTTCATCTATTCCCGTGGCTAACTTGTCCGCTCCAGCCCAGCCGTTTCTCTTAGCCTCACGTCACCTCACCCTGCTACACGCTACTGTACTGCCTCGCCTCGCGACGCCCCGCTCCATGTTCTCTTCCTTTCCGCCATTCTGAGCCCTGTCTCGCCTCCCTTTCCCTCTCTCTCTCCCCGTTACAGAACTCCGTTAAGTCCATCTCTCTTTCTCTCTCTCTTCCCCTCCAGACTATTCCACGCCTCGACTCTCATTGTCTCTGTCTCTCATGCCCTACCCTTCCTTGGCTATGTCCTGTCTTGTCCTGCCCTGGTGAGTCCCTCTCCACTCCATCCTGCTCCATACAACCTTGCCTGCCCCACTCCACCTCGACCCGACATGTCAGTAAACCGCCCCGATCTCCGCTTCACTGTTTCCTTCTCGTCACACCCTTCTCCTCAGCCTACTCATCCCCTCCGTCTATCCAGAGGGCCGCCTGCACCCCCCTCCTGCCGTCGGGCGCTGCCAGCGAGGTGACGGATCGGGCGCTCACAGGCCTGAAAAATCTCCGCGCCCTCCTCCGAGCCTTGGCCTGGCTCAGCGCGCGACTTGCGCTGGAGTGCGTCGCTATAGACGCACCGAGGGGTGCGGGATGGGGAGGGGGGCTTGTCCCTTGTCCTCTGCGCGTCGCGGCGAATTAACATTAGAGGGTGAAACGGGCAGGGAAAAAAATCGCTGCCATGCGCTAAAAGTTTGATTGATAATAATAATAATAATAATAATAATGAAAATAATAATGATAATAACAATAATAATAATTAAATGATAATAACAATAGTTTTTTGAATAAATTTGTAAGTATTTTTAGAGTTCTCCTTCCCTAATTCTATGATGTATTAGTTAGATAGGTTAGCAGTTGGATAATACTGTCAGTTACGAATAAGAGAGGAACTTCTGATTTTTTCTAGGGCTTTTGTCCAGCCGATTACACTTCCGTCCCGATGGAACACACGTTTCACTACTAGATACCAACACACTTGCTTGCTCCCCTGATATGGAGGTCAGCTGAACGCGAGGCCCTCCGCGACAATACATACATGAGAGTCATGGGACAAACAACCATGCTCAAGGCTGGACTCGAACTCGTGACTTTTCGGACTGAAGCGCAGAGTTGGTACACATTTTTTGCCATCTCAGCCATCCACGCCGGCGGAAACGTTTATTACTGAGTCTAAGAAATACGAGTCACTCTAGATAGAGAGAATTTAAATGAAAATATACAATCTTATTCACGTGTGCAAAATAAAAACTATTAAAAACCAGGACCATCAGATGTATGCCTAACGCAAATGTTGAAGTGAAAGTTAAATGCCAGTGAGTGAGAAGTCCTTATGTTCAAAGCAAGTCACATGAACTTTCTGAAGAATTAACTTTGGCGTCTTTTATTTCTAAAGTTGTTTGAAACAAACGAGTAACAGGATTATCTTCAATAAGTCGCTTAAAATTCACGAAAGGCTTTAGTCGAACGGGTGCATGAAAAATAATTATAGAAATAAATAGGAATCATTCTCCGCCCGCTCTCTTTTATCGTCCACACTGCCCGTCCTCATGTCTGAAAATGATGGATTGATACCAACATGAACAAATGAATGTGGAAAACAATCCACTGAACAGTGCTCACAGAAACATATTGTCGATCAAAAGACATGACTAATATTAATATTTAAAATAGTCATAAAATTTACAAAGTGGATTTGTAAATTTAAGTAGTTAAGAGGGTTGAATGATAGAGATTTGATGTAGCATCATAATGAAGTTGATTTCATTAATAACTGCAATTAAATAAATAATTAAATATTTAACGACAACTTCCGTATTTCCCTTATATTAAAAAAAACCTTTCGACACAAACTTAAACGTCTAAACGAAGTCGAAAATAATCAATTGACTTTTACTTCGCATGAGTTTGTTTCTCCAAATGTGGATCTAGCAAAATAACCGATAAACTGAAAAGCCGATGAACATTTTTATCCATAATTGTTCCAAAATTAATATTTTTGCATGTATTTTGTTTTTTGATTTTGTACTCTTCTAACTGTATTTTTGAAATCCAGAAAACATACAACATTGATTAGAAAATATAATTTTAAATATTTAGAGCCCTAAACATTTACGGGTTCGTTATTGTTATTGACCAAAATTATTTACGAAAATTTATATTAATTTGTATTGAAAATATGCAACTATTACACATATGTAACTGTCAGAAACATATCAAAATGTTACTGATATATACAACCGCGAAAGAAGCACAGAAAGTTTTCACACGTTGCGCACATTCGTGTCATGGAATGATGCCTAGAAATAAATGATTGGTAATCAGAAATGTCAAAATGAAACTTTTGAAATATTTGAACTTTGTGAAAACACCAGTAGACAGCTCGGTAGAAAATTTAAAAGTGAGGTGATCTTGTGTGAATGAAAACTTGTGCTCATTAGTAATTCTTTTTTACTTGCTAAGACATTGCTGTCAAGTATTATTTTGCAACGTGTGAGCGGAGTGGAATTTTGTCGTGAGCGGGAACTCGTTGAGCTGTAGGAAAGAGAATGTTTTAAAAGTAAATTCGTTAAACAAAGAGAGACCTGTCTCTAGAGAACAACTCATTACTTAAAACTCAGAAAAGAGGAAACCAATTACGAGAGAACTGATTCATTTATCATCTACGAAATTAGTTTCCGGAGGGCTCGAGGAGGATTACGATGTCGGGAAAAGTGCACGAAAATAAGCTAGCAGAGTTCAACAGCACTGCTCCGGAAATTATCACGTCTTAATGTGATAGAAACTGGATTTTTTATATTAGTTACTATTTACTTACCACAAACTGGTAGTAATATTACTGTTCATCGTTTTAGAACCCATACACGGTGGGTCAATAACGACTCTATCCCGAATATTTTTCAAACCTTTAAGGATATTTAGAACAAATATTCGCATGGTTTAAAAGTGGCATCCGATGAAGTAAATAACACTTCCAAAACGATGTATGTCTCATTTTCATAGAACCCTCTGAATTTTTAAAAATTACGAAATTACACTAATGGGTGAAAGTATA
Source organism: Gryllus bimaculatus (assembly GCA_017312745.1). Classification (NCBI taxonomy): domain Eukaryota; kingdom Metazoa; phylum Arthropoda; class Insecta; order Orthoptera; family Gryllidae; genus Gryllus; species Gryllus bimaculatus. The sequence continues at coordinate 9,342,256 of BOPP01000006.1, forward strand.
TTTCCATGTAGCAAGTGAACGGATTAAAGACTAATAAAGTTAATTGTTATTCATGAGTTTTGTTAAATATTGTGTGTTTTATTAGTCATTTGGCTGTCGGTCTTCGTCTGACCTGTATGGATTGAAATACCCTAAGATCATGTTGAAACGCATTTACGATTAATACAAAAATTTGGTACAGTGAACCTAGCTATAGTGACCTCCGCCGGCTACAGTAAGCGATCGCGCGCAGGGCGTCTAGGTTGCCTTTTGCAGAGTGTCTCGCCGACTATGAATCATCCCCATAACTTCTAACTACTAACCGGTTCATCTTATTGAAATACAATTTTTGCTCAACAAAGCGAAATCAAGGGGCAAGTAATATGTTGTATAGATATTGTTTGATATAGTTTTAGTTTTCAGAAATTTAATCATCTTTGATTTTTTAAATGGAATTGTTTATTTTTCTCACTAACAACAGATAAATCATTGCAGTCCTCTTTTTATGATCTAACGCGTGTTGTTTTGATAGTATTTTGAGAATAAAATTGTACTTTTCGCTATGTAATTTTTACGTAAACGTGCAATATTTCCTGTAGCACCCCTTGCAACTCTTCCCTTTTCCTGTAATAAAGCCGGCGTTGCGAAGGCCACCTTCTCCAATAAATTTTATTGCAATACATTTTAATCATAAGAGAAATCATTACACAAACGATATGATTTTTCTGTCTAATGATATAGTATATAATTCATGATACGAAATGAATAATCTTTAAATTTTAATTTTTGAGCAACTTTACTTTCTATTAATAATACAGAACAAAGCAAAGTGAATTTGAATTTCAAAATTTTATACTATATTTATCTTCTTTTCCATATAGTAGAGAAAACAATATAAAAAATCACTCTTAATTTTATATTTTGTCAATTAAATTTATAATGATCAGTCTATATTCCTTCTCTATTTGAAACAGTTTATTGTTGAAGAACCACATGATTACCGTCCACATTTCAATCTTTTCTTAATTCTGCACTGTATTCAACTTTATTTTAGTTTTCAGATAAACCTAAACATTTTTGTGACATCCCTTTGTTCAGGTGACTGCTTCGTCTTCAATCGACTTCTTATCGCGCTTCTTGATCTCATTCGTAGGCAATTTTGACGGAGGGGGCGGCACGCCTGTCTAAACCTTGTGAATATGACATGACTCCTGCCATCGTTGAGGCAGTACTACGATCGAAAACGTCAGTTCTTGAACAGGTTCTGGTAATTACTGATTTGGCGTCGAACTGACCTTGTATTTCATGTAGACACTTTACTCCACTGGAAGTGGAAGAAATAGGCAAAACAGAACTTGTATGAAAGTTTGTTCTAGAAAGTTCACGACCCTGTAAGAACCATCGATCAATATTCGATATTTATCTTTATCTATTTAATTTGAAAGTAAATTTAATTTGTTATAAATGCAGGAAAGTTCTCAGAAATTTGAGTTATACAACAATATAACACGTCGCTCCACAGTTTTCCTTAACCTCCCTGTGTGCGAGATTATTTGTAGATAAACCGTAGAAAAAGCTTTTACTTTCAGGGACGCAAGCATGCTAAAATACAATTTTTAGCTCTAGAGCTAAATATGAGATAATATGATGTGATGATGCGTAAGATGATTATTAAATGTTCCGATAAAAGTGTGAATAAAAATACTTTCTTCTGATCGCACAAGATATTACTGACCTTAATGAATCAGTGTATCATAGGGATTTGTATGCCTGAATTAAAATAAAATGAATGTTTCCAAGGCTGTCTAACAATAATGTACGATATACGTGACAAAAGTGATATTATTTTGCTTGAATAATTGTGTGAACCGTTCAATTGATCTCGTGCCACAACAATTCCTACTCGCAAAACAAAATGCCACTTTTTCCACTGGTATAATAAATAACTATTCCAGAACACGACTCGGCCTGACTATAACAACAGACATAGTTACGCAACCAAGAAATTTATAGTTGCAATTAAGTATGAATTGGGAAGTTTTACTGAATTACGAATTTAATCAGTAAGATATTTCAAAATTTCAATTATTGTCTCAATCACCATTAAAATTTCTGATCTTATACAATCTGCTCTTTCTATATTTATTGATCTTGTGCTGTGCACGTGAGAGTTATCCTTTCTGCCTAGGTGGATGCTCAGAATTGCATAGGGAGCGAGTCTGCTTTATAATCTGTGCGGCTAGTCAGCGAATCTTGGTTTTGAACGCAGGCCTAGTCAGTATTCCAGCGAGTGTTCGTGATGTTGGACGACCAATAACACGTCGCAGAGTGATAAATAGTGTGTTAAAAATTAAATCACAGAATTATTCAGTTTATAATGACATTTTTTTGTGAAAGTGCATGAAGATTGTAGTACTTTGAAGTTGAGATAGAAAACTAGATGTATTAAGAGTGAGTCTGATACTCTGACTGTTACAGGTATGTAGCATGGTACAATTAATATTTGAATTTTTAGAATAATTTTTGTAAAACGTAAACTTTTCAAATACTTGTAATGCAACTTACACATAAGTTAACGAGGGAATGAAAATTCTAGAAGTGTTTGTTATAAACTTTTCAACCATTTGTGTTTACCACATAATACTATCTCGTTGTTAGGATTAATATAATTTGTCGCTGTTTATCAGAAACTTACAGAATTTTATAGCATTAATCTTGTGTAGCAGTTATTACATTTTCAGTGATTGTTAAGAAGGTGAAACCTTATTTCAGAAAATTCTCGTACAAAATTGAAAATAAAACATCACTATCCTGTTAGTCGCATTGTAATATTTTTATTATTCATAAATACTCAAGGTTACTGATATGTAGAACTAACTTTAAATATAATAGTACATAAAACATATGTTTTAGAATGATTATGTTAATGAGCCGTGTAACGTTATTCGGTTAGTTTCCAAACGGATTTCAGAGTTTCCCCGTTGTCCCCACATTTTGAGCAGCGGCCGAAGGGCATAACGTGTGCGATCGCGAGCCGACGAGTCGCACGTGAGGTGGAAGTAAACCGCCGATGAGCAGGTTTGTTTTCGTGTAATTCTGCAGTTTCGATTCCGTTTATGGTGTTCGGGTAGTGTTAATACACTAGTGAAAGGCGAGGGAGTATCCGTCAAATTTCTAAATTCTCTTGTTTGGTGAAGTGCAGTTTTAATGAATTCTTGATTCTCACAAAATAGAAGATGAATCTAGTGGTGTAGCAACACTAAAGTATTTTGCATATTGATTGTAATGGCTCCGTAATATTACGATATTGCGACTTCAATAACGCTAACGCTTCACCTTTCTTTTGAAAAGCTCATAACAAAATGATACACAAAACACAGACAAAAATAATAATCGCGAAAATACTTAAATAAAAATTATAAGAAATGTATAAGGTGTAATTTTGAATATAGATTGCATTAAGAAATACATTTTTACCTTCAATATTGAAAGTCTTCTACCAATTGAAAAATTATGATCTTCGTCATAACTAAAAAAATCGCGAAAACTACTAATATTTAAAAACAACAACAAAGAAGGGAGAGAAAATTCACTCTCATATTTCCCCATTTCGCCCGTTCATTATCCTGTCTTGCTCACTCTCGTCTTGCCTCACTTTCAGGCACTTTGTTCTCCAACCTCCACTCCACCCTTCCCTTAAGAGGTGTGATATCTGGGGCATGAGGGTGCTGTCGCCGCTGGATCATGGCGTATTAGCTGCTAGAGAGGTCGTGACTGAAGGATTCTGGTGTGTATCGTCTCTGGCTTCTGTCGGCCCGTTGCGTGTGGCATAATGTGTGGTCCTCGTTCCGACCGGCCCCGTTGTTTTGACCCCGAGTCTACTCATGCAATAGCGTTTTCATCATAGGTTCCGTAGGCTAACTTGTTCGTCCAGGGCAGCGTTTATCCCTAGCCTCACGGGTTCACCGTTTGGGGTGATTTCAGGATATGGGTGTGGCGTAGTGTATAGCGATGTATTAGCTGACGAAAGTCCTTGGCTAAGATATGTATATGTATGCGGTGCGCTGGAGGCTCGGCGATGTTTCGTTCTTTTCCGCATCTGAGCCTGTGCTCGCCTGGCCCTTCCTGCTCTCTTCCGTTAAGGAACTCGGTTGGTTACATCTCTGCTTTGGATTATGCTATCGTAGCTTCTTTGCGGAGGTTGGGTTTACAGATGGTTCTCTCTTCTTCTTACTCTGTCTCTTCTCTCTTTCCCTCCAGATACTGTGAGTTCCAGGCTCGACTGCTCATTGTCTCTGTCTCTCATGCCTACCTATACCTTGGCTACTGTCTGTCTTGTCGTGCCTGGTGAGTTCCATCTCCTGCTCCATAAAACTTGCTGCATCACCTCGACGCGACATGTGTAAACGCCCGATACTCGTTATGCAACTTGTTTTTTCTCGTCAAACCCCTTCTCTCGGCTACTCATCTCCGTCTACTCAGAGGGCGCAGCGAGGCCCTTCCTGCCGTCGGCCGTGCCAGCGAGGTGAGGATCGGGCGCTAACAGGCTGAAAATACTCCGCGCCTCTCCAGCCTTGGCTGGCTCAGCGGGCGACTTGGGCCCCTGGAGTGCGTCGTATACGACGCACCGAGGGGTGGGGATGGGGAGGGGGGCTTTGTTCCTTGTCTGTGCGCGTCGCGCGTGTAATTACATTAGAGGTGAAACGGGCAGGGAAAAAAATCGCTGCCATGCGCTAAAAGTTTGATTGATATAATAATAATAATAATAAATGGGAAATGAATAATGATAATAAAATAATAATAATTAAATGATAATAATAGTTTTTTTTGAATAAATTTGGTAAGTATTTTTTAGAGTTCTCTTCTAAGTTCTATGATGTATTAGTTAGATAGGTTAGCAGTTCGATAATACTGTAAGTTACGAATAAGAGAGGATTCTGATTTTTTCTAGGGCTTTTGGTCAGCCGATTACACCTTCCGTCCGATGGAACACACGTTTACTACTAGATAAAACTTGCTTGCTCCCCTGAATATGGAGGTCAGGCGTGACAACGGCAAGGCTCGGGACAACTACATACATGAGAGTCATGGAAAAACAACCATGTCAAGGTGGACTCGACTCGTGACTTTTCGGACTGGAAGCGCAAGAGTTTGGTACACCATTTTTTGCCATCTAGCATCCAATCGCGGGGAAACGTTATTACTTGAGGTTTAAGAAATCGCAGTATCTGATGGAGAATTTAATGAAAATATAACAATTTTATTCAGTGTGCAAATAAAAATATTAAAAACAGGAGATCAGATGTATGCCTACGCAAATGTTGAAGTGAAAGTTAAATGCCAGTGAGGGAGAAGTCTTAATGTTCAAAGCAAGTCACATGAACTTTCTAAGAATAATTTGGTGTCTTTTATTCTAAGTTGTTTGAGAACAAACGAGTAACAGGCATTATTTCAATAAGTTCGCTTAAAATTTCACGAAAGGCTTTAAGTCGAGCGGGTGCATGAAAAATAATCTATAGAATAAATAGGAACATTCTCCGCGCTCTCTTTTATCGTCAACATGCCGTCGTCATGTCTGAAATGCTGTATTGATACAACATGAACAAATGAATGTGGAAACAATCACTGAACAGTGCTCAACAGAAACATATGTCGATCAAAAGAATGACTAATATTAAATATTTAAATAGTCATAAAAATTTACAAGTTGGATTTGGTATTTAAGTAGTTAAGAGGGTTTGAATGATAGAGATTTGATGTAGCATCATAATGAAGTTGATTTCATTATGAACTGAATTAAATAAATAATTAAATATTAATGAAACTTCCGGTATTTCCTTATTAAAAAAAAACTTTCGACACAACTTAACGTCTAAACGAAGTCGAAAATAATCAATTGACTTTTTCTTCGCATGAGTTTCTGTGTCTTCTCAAATGTGGATCTAAGCAAAATAACCGATAAATGAAAAGCGATGAACATTTTTATCCATAATTGTTCCAAATTATATTTTTGCATGTATTTTGTTTTTTGATTTTGTACTTTCTAATGTATTTTTGGAAATCCAGAAAACATACAAATTGATTAGAAAATCTAATTTTAAATATTTAGAGCCATAAACTTTAGGGTTCGTTATTTGATATTGACCAAAATTATTTACGAATTTATTTAATTTGTATTGAAAATATGCAACTATTAAATATGTAATGTCAGAAACTATCAAAATGTTACTGATATATACAACCGGAAAGAAGCACAGAAAGTTTTCACACACGTTGCGACTTCGTGTCATGGAATGATGCCATAGAAATAAATGATTGGGTATCCAGAATGTAAAATTGAAACTTTTGAAATAATATGAACTTTGTGAAAACACGAGTAGACAGCTCGTAGAAATTTAAAGTGAGGTGATCTTGTGTGAATGAAAATTGTGCTCATTAAGTAATTCTTTTTTATTGCTAAGACATTGCTGTGAAGTATTATTTGCACGTGTGACGGAGTGGATTTTGTGTGAGCGGGAAACGTGTTGAGTGTAGGAAAGAGAACTGTTTTTAAAGTAAATTCGTTAACAAAGAGAGACCTGTCTCTAGAGGAAAACTCATGTATTAAAACTCAGAAAAGAGGAAACCAATTACGAGAGAAACTGATTCATTTATCATCTAACGAATTGTTTCGGAGGCTCGAGGAGGATTACGGATGTCGGGAAAGTGGGCACAAATAGCTAGGCAGGAGTTAACAGCACTGTCCGGGAAATTAGTCAGTCTTAATGTGATAGAATGTGGATTTTTTTTTGATAGTTACTATTTACTTACCACAAACTGGTAGTAATATTCTGTTCATCGTTTTAGACGCGATACACGGTAGGTCGAGTAACGACTTACCGAATATTTTTCAACCTTTAAGGATAATTGAGAACAAATATTCGCATGGTTTAAAAGTGGCATCCGATAAGTAAATAAACTGATCAAACGTGTATGTTCATTTTCATAGAACTTGAATTTTTGAAAAGTTACGAATTAACCTAATGGGTGAAGTATATTTCCGATGTAGAAGTGAAGCGGATTAAAGACTAATAAAGTTATATGTTATTATCATGGAGTTTTGTTGGTTTAAATATTGTGTGTTTTATAAGCATTTGGCTGTCGGTTTCCGTCTGACGCGTGTATGGATTGAAATACACCTAAGATGATGTTGAAGACGCATGTTACGAGTTAATAGCAATAAATGTTGGTAGTGAACCTAGCTAGTATGACGTCCGCGGTACAGTAGCGATCGCGCGCAGGGCGCTGTAGGTTGGCCTTTTGCAGAGTGTCTCGCTGATATGAATCATCCATAAGTTCTAACTACAACGGGTTCATTTATTGAATACAATTTTGCTCAACAAAGCGAAATCAGAGGGGCAATTAATATGTTGTATAGATATTGGTTTGATATAGTTTTAGTTTTTCAGAAATTTTATCATCCTTTGGGGATTTTTGTAAATGGAATTGTTTTATTTTTCTCATAACAACAGATAATCATTGCAGCTCTTTTTATGATACGCGTGTTGTTTTGATAGTATTTGGTTTAGAATAAATTGTACTGTTTTCGTATGTAATTTTTACGTAAACGTAGGGCATAATTTCTGTAGGCACCCCTTGCAAACTCTTCCGCTTTTCCTTAAGTAAAGCGGCGTTGCGGAAGAGCCAGCCTTCTCGCCAATAAATTTTATTGCAATCATTTTTAATCGTAAGAGAAATCATTACACAAACGATAAGATTTTCTGTCTAATGATATAGTTTATATTCATGATGAAGTGAATAATATTTAAATTGTTAATTTTGAGCAACTTTCTCTTGTATTATAATACAGAACAAGAGCAAAGTAGATTTTGAATTTCAAAATTTTAAAATCTATAGTTATCTTCTTTTCCATATAGTAGAGAAAACAATATTAAAAAATCAGTCTAATTTTATATTTTTGTCAATTAAATTTATTAATGATCAGTCTATATTCTTCTCTATTTGAAACGTTTATTTGTTGAAGAAGGCCACATGATTACCGTCAGACATTTCAATCTTTTCTTAATTCTGCACTGTATTAGGCGCAACTTTATTTAGTTTTTCAAGAATAAACTAAACATTTTTTGTGACATCCTTTGTTCAGGTGTGTTCCGTCTTCAATCGACTTCTTTAGCGCGCTTCTTGATCTCATTCGTAGGCAATTTTGACGGAGGGGGCGGGACGCGCTGTCTAAACTTGTGAATATGAATGATCCTGACATCGTTGAGGCGTAATACGATAAACTAGTTCTTGAACAGGTTTTGGTAATTACTGATTTGGCGTGATGGACCTTAGGTATTTGATGTAGACATTTACTCCGACTGGAAGTGGAAGAATAGGCAAAACAGAACTGGTATGAAAGTTTGTTCTAGAAGTTCACGAACCCTGTAAGAACATTCGATTCAATATTCGATATTTATCTTTATCTACTTTAAATTTGAAGTACAGATTTAATTTGTTTATAAATGAGGAAAGTTCTCAGAAATTTGAGTTATACAACAATATCACACGTGTCCCAGTTTCGTTAACCCTCGCCTGTGTGCGAGAATTTATGTAGATTAAACGTAGAAAGAAGCTTTTATTTCAGGGACGACAAGCATGCTAAAATACAATTTTTAGGCTCTAGCGGCTAAATATGAAAATAATATGATGTGATGATGCCGTGAAGATGATTATTAGAATGTTTCCGATAAAAGTGGTGATAAAATACTTTTTTCCTGATTCGTGCACCAAGGGAACATATTACTGACTTATGATCAGTGTATCAGTAGGGATTTGTATGCTGAATTATAAGTAAAATGAATGTTTCCATGGCTGTCTAACAAATTATGTGATATAGTGGACAAAAGTGATATTATTTTTGGTTGATAATTGTTGTGAACAGGGTTCAATTGATCTCGTGCACAAAATTTCTACTCGCAAAACAAAATGCATTTTTCGCACTGGTATACTGTATAATAATCAGAATAGACTCGGCTGAACTATAACAAGAATAAGTGTGTACGCACAGCGAATTTATAGTTGCAATTAAGTATGAATTGGGAGTTTTTAGTGAATTACGAATTTAATCAGTAAGATATTTCAAAAATTTATTATTGTCTCAATCACCAATTAAATTTCTGATCTTTATACAACGCTTTTCTATATTAAATTGGATGTTGGTGCTGTGCACGTGAGAGTTTATCTTTCTGCTAAGTGGTTGCTCAGCAGAATTGATAGGGAGCGAGTCTGCTTTTTAATAATCTGTGCGGCTAGTAGCGAATCTTTGGTTTTGAACGGCAGGCCTATGTCAGTATTCCAGCGAGTTGTTCCGTGAATGTTGGACGACCATGACAGTCGCAGAGTGATAAATAGTGTGGTTAAATTAATCACAGAATTATTCAGTTTTATAATGACATTATTTTTTTGCTGAAAGTGGCATGAAGATTGTAGACTTGAAAGTTGAGATGAAACTAGATGTATTAAGAGTGAGTCTGATACAGGTATGTAATACTCAGCATGGTACAATTAATTTTTGATTTTTAGAATAATTTTTTGTAAACGTAAACTTTTCAAATACTTGTAATGCAACTTAACATAAGTTAAGAGAATGAAATTCTAGAAGTGTTTGTTATAAACTTTTTGCAACCATTTGTGTTTTACACGAACATAATACTTCTCGTTGTTAGGATTAATATAATTTGGTGCTGTTTTATCGCAACTTACAGAATTTTTATAGGCATTATCTTGTGTGGCCAGTTATTACATTTTCAGTGATTTGTGAATGGTTAGGAAAGACGTGATGGATTGCGCGTGAAAGTTGTGATGGAGGTGAGGAAGAGGAATTGCATGTACAAAATTGAAAATAGTGATTAGAGAGTAATTGGACGTGTATTGTTGCTTGTTGTATGGGTTTCGGCTGATTGTGATGTCGTGTTTGTTTCGTTAGGTTTCATAATAGTGAGTCAAGGTTACTGATGATGGGTAGAGAAACTTTTAGATTATTAATTGGCTATGAGTAACATAAAACGGGATTAGTCTTGATATTATGAAGTTGGAGGTGTATGTGTATTGAGTGGGGTAATTGTTATGTTGAGGTTTGTCACGCGCATGAGAAGCGGATTGTGTAGAGGGTTTTGTGGATGGTGCTCGTGAGTTGTGTCCCACTTTGTGAGTGAGCAGCGCCGAAGGGATGAAGACGTGTGCGAGTGGCGAGCCGAGGGATGAGTTCGCAGACGTGGAGGTGGAAGTAAAGCCGGCCGATGAGGGCAGGTTTGTTTTTCGTGTAATTCTGCAGTTTCGATTGCGCGGTTTATTGGGTGGTGTGATGTATTGGTGGTGAATTGAGTAACCTAGTTAAAAGTGCGAGGGAGATAGTCTGTGATAAGATTTCTATATTCTCGTTGTTTGGTGGAAGTGCAGTTTTATTGGATTCTTGGATTCTCGAAAAAATAGGAAAGGGATGGGGTCTTGAGGTTGGTTGTAAGACGCAGGACGCTAAGTATGTTGATGTTGGGATATGTGAGTTGTAATGGCGTGTCGGTGTTGTAATTAGGATTTGGATGATGATGTTGCGAGAGACTTGAGGGGTTTCAGGTTGAAAGTGTGTGGAGCGTGTGTCGCCTGTTCTTTTGAAAAACTCATAAAAATGATACACAAAAATCGACGGAAATGGTGGAGTAAAGATGCGGGAGAATATGTGGAAATTAGATATTGAAGTAGTTATGATTAGGAGAGATGATGTAGATGGGGGTTGTGTTAAGTGTTTTGGAGGATAGTGAAGGAGAGTTTTTGTCTATGTAGGAGAGAGATAGACGAATTTGTAAGGCGTTCAAATTGTAGTAATAGTGTGAAGGATCTTCTGAGCGAATTGAGAAAGATGTGTGAAGATATTCGTCATAGATAGAGAAGTGTGATTAGGGTGTGTAAGAATATATGGAGAGGAGAAATCTCTAAGTGAATTTAAGAAGGTAGTATTAGTGATTTAATAATTTAATAGAGCATTATATATTTAGTATATAGGCTTGATATATGGTTGGGTGAGAGTCTTGTTGTGGGGGGGTGGGGAGGGGGGGGGGGATTAGCGTCGGTGAGTGGGTGCGCGATGAGTGGGAGTGGTGGGTAGGTGAGGCGCGGGGCGAGGTGTGGCGGGCGAGAGGTGGGGGGGCGATGGGGGGTGGGCGAGGGATTGTGGGGGGTTGGTGAGAGAGAAGAGAGAGAGAGAGTGGGTTGCTGAGTGATAGAGTGGAGATGGGGGGGTAGTTGAGTGGCGCGCGAGTGGAAGGGGTGAGAGGGGGTGGGGGCAGAAGGGTGTGGTTGTATAAGTGAGGGCGGGATGGTCCCAAGAAGCTGAGCTGAGGTGGATGTTGAGATGGTGGAGGTAATGGCGGAGAGAGGAGGGATGACTTGCTGTTAGAG
>BOPP01000006.1:9353695-9384606 GCA_017312745.1 Gryllus bimaculatus
TTGAAAGTAAATTGGCATTATGATGCGGCGGGGACAAAACATATGAAGGACGAACAATGAAAATCGCCTATCCGTTAGTTTTATTTATTTATATCAGAGCATATTAAGTAATTAGGGGTTAAGGAGACCTCCCCCACCGCTTCTGTGAGGGTGTACCGTGTACCCTACTTTAACTAAATATTTATCTATAATGTGGTTAGTCGTACCTCTCATGAGTTTTTGAAAATTTTGAAGTTTTCCCAAAATGGGCCTTAATCAGTTTTTATAGTTCTACATTCTTCTATTAAGGCACTAATTTAAAGGAAAAATGGAACCAGTTTTGAAAACAATTCAAAATATCATAGGGTCTTTTTGTGGAACTCTCCCAAAAATTAATAGATACGTTTAATACCAAAAGACTGTGACATCAGACATTTTGTTGAAAATAGCGTGAACAATTTAGGCGCAATTGTAGTTCACAGACAGACGAACGGTTTGACAGGGAGCTGAGTAGACGACTTGGTTTAATGACGCTACTATCTTTGAGATCCGAAGACAGTTTAGAATTTTCCTGTATTTATGAACAATTTATATTGCAATTTAAAAAATAAACTTAAATATTAATGAACAATTTTTTGAATTCATTTCAATGGTTTAAAATGATTCACATATTTTGCAAAGATCAGTCAATTTTTATATAAGAATATTAAATACAATTTTCAGACATTTGTCGAAGTTCAGCATCTAGAAAGAGACTGTATGAATAATCCTGTCTATACCAAAATTAAATGAAAATCTTAAGTGAACACGATCCAAATAATTGAAAAATCACGATTTTCACAACGAATAACTTACTGATCTAAATGCATAGTACTGAGTGTTTGTGCAGATGATAATTTTTAATTTTTAGGTAGTTTCGAAGGTAAAAATTGAAGTATTTATTGTATTCTACCAACAAATCTTTATGGCTTTGTCAGTTATAGGTAAAGATGAAGGCCAGTGATTACCGCAGACAAAGCTAATAACGTCCTCCAATAAATCTCTGAAAGTCATTTCTTTAAACAAAAAGCTACACTGGAACTAAAAAACAAGTAAAACAACAAATAATAATTTATTATAACTTCAAAAGTAAGTAAATGTAAACGCGTTCTCGGCCAAGGCCTCATTTGTTATTGACGGTTGCCCCGCAACCATCGCTTCCATCACGTTCATGCACTTTCTTCACCATTTCACACATTTTATCAAATATATTTCTTCCTTTCCCTATCACACATTGCCACATATCACAATATTTAAACAAATACGTTTTTTTCTTCTCAAATCGGCAATCATGGACCCACGCGATATATGCACCCCACGGTGAATATCGAGGTAGGTACAAGTTTCTTTCTATTGCCCCAACAGATCAGCATTTCAACGCTGATTCCATTTGTACACCCCAGGGTAGTTAGTTCTGAGAGAAGGGAGAAATTGAGATGATGATGAATGATGAAACATTCACACACAAACACACAGAGACAGACCCAACACAACAGTGCTCGAGGAGGGCTTCGAATCCGCGATCTTTTGCTCCAAGATCGCCCTAGCGATCTCGTCCATCGCATCGGCTAAATATATATTTATCAATTTGTTTTAGTGTGTTTCATATCCCACAAACTTTAGACACCTAAAGAACAATTAGTTTACAAAGAGAGAATACGTAAATAAATAAGTCTTTTAGATAAAATATATCAAGAATTTTTAATATTTTCCGAAATATTTTCTCCAGATTTTATTCGTCCCGTTTTGACTTCTTAATTTGAGCGGCTTAGCGATCTCTCATGGCGGCAATTTCCATCTTTGCCATTTCCGAGGGAGGGAAAAACGAGGTTCAAGACCCGGCGGCGGTCGACGACCGATGGCCTGGCAGGGGGGGCAAGGCGGTTGCGGGGGGTCGAGAGGCGGTCACGCTGCAGCGGGGAGTGGGAGCGAGGGCAGACAGGGCGTAAGACGCCGGTAAATGGATTCGGCAATCAAGGCGCCAGGGCGCCGCGGGCGTGACTTGCCTGCGGCAGCGCCTAACGCCCGCGACTGCTCACTCCCACTCCGCCCTCGCCCGCCCGGCCCTCGCCCTCCCGGCCCTGGCCGGCTCGGCCTGTCTCTAGGAGGCGGCGATGCCACGCGGCCACTGCCGTGCTCCTTCCCGCCCACTCCGCGCCTTGCGATTCCTCGCGCCACCCGGCGCCGCTCTCCCGACTCCACGCGCCGTCCCTGCGGCACTCCGTGACTTCTCGATTCTACGCGCAATCCGTCGCCTTCCCCATGCCGCTCTACGGCTTCTCTATTCCACACCCACTGGGCGCTTGCCCGATTCCACGCGCCGTCCCTGCGGCAGTTCGCGTCTTCTCGATTCCACGCGCCATCCGCTGCCTTCCCCACGCCGCTCCATGGATTCTCTATTCCACACCCACTCGGCGCTTTCCCGATTCCACGCGCCGTCCCTGCGGCAGTTCGCGACTTCTCGATTCCACGCGTAATCCGCCGCCTTCCCCACGCCGCTCCGCGGTTTCTCTATTCCACACCCACTCGGCGCTTTCCCAACTCCAGGCACTCCGCGACTTCTCGATTCCACGCGCAATCCGCCGCCTTCCCCAAGCCGCTCCACGGCTTCTCTATTCTATGCTAGCTGGCAGTCGGTCGGTGCCGGATATTGCCATCCAGCGTGGCAAGATCACCATCATATTCCAAGCAAAAACATGCACTACACCTAGGGGTCTAATGACCTCTGTAGTTGACGCGCCTGGAATCACTAACAATCAACCAATCGTAACTCCCTGCGACTTCCCGAATCCAAGCCTTCTAGGGCCTCTTCAACTTCCGCGACCCAAGGTGACCGAGGTTCACGACCTCCTCGTGACCCCAGGCGAATTTCCGTGTCTCCTCGCTCCATCCTGCCTCACCATCCAGAATGTTCGTGGCTAGTTACGTGCTTTGCTAATCCGTTCTCTGCTTCCCTTTCCAGCTCTCGGTTTCTGGTTTCCCATGTTCCATGTGTTCCCGTCCCCTAACAATGTCCACTATCTTCACATCACACAAATCCACCTTCCTTTTACCCTCTTCGCCACAGAGCACGCATATTCACCCCGCTCCATGCTTCTCTGTCCTACTCCACGTCTCTCCGCTCCAGCACATGCTTTGCCCTCCACGTTTTGCCCTGCCAGTTTCTTTTGTTGTCTCCCTTTTTCTATTCCCATTTTCCTGTTCCACTCTGCCTTCCTCTCCCCCTTCCGGCATATTGCCGCATTCTACATCTCCCAGCCATGTATACCATTCACCCCTGGCCGTTCTCCTCCACCCCGCCCCATCGCTCTCCACCCATTTTTGCCACATGTAGCACTTTGGTATTTGCCATTCCTTGCATTTGCTCTTTGCCCTTTGACTTAATCCTCTCAGAAATATATTCCAGTACTCCACGTAGTTTTTTTATTGCACTAGTAGGATAACCTACCTTTTGTGCCATCACGTCATACAGTTTCATTTTACTGTGTCATATTTCGTTAACTTACCTCTTTTGCCCTCTTCGCCTTACACTGCCCCAGACGTCGTCTCTTCCATTTCCATCCTCTCTGAAATATCTTAAGTCTTATCTGCCACGTAGTTTTTTTATCAAACTAGTAGGATAATCTACCTTTTATTTCATCACTTCATACAGTTTCATTTTACTCTGTCATGTTTCGTTAACTTACCTCTTTTGCTCTCTACGCTTTAGCCGCCATCTCTTCCATTTCCATCCTCTCTGAAATATATTAACACTTATCTCTCATTCGCGCACGTCGCATCAACATTTCTCTCCCCCATTCCTCAGTGTCCTCACATCCCTTCTCTGGCTCCGTTCAACCTCCGTTCTGTCATCCCCGACCAGTGGCGCTGATTTCCGCGCTGCTCCGCTGTGCCTCGCCCTCCCGTGTGCCTGCCATCGTGTGGAGAGCCGCAGCGCTCCGCCGAGTGGATCAGGCTCTGGCCGCGGGCGCCGAGGTGCCTTGCAAAGTGGATTGTGCGGGATGACGATGGACGCCGCGTTCTCGTTGCGCTCAGTCAGCACCATCTGGTGGCGAGGAGAAAAACTCTGCGGGATGAAGGAGCTGGGTTCTTTGATGTAATTCTTGCCGGAGATGCGTTCGTTCCGTTGGAAATTTACAGAAGAAAAATCAAATTAATGGTGATGTTCACTTGGGAAGTAGTTTTTCAGAAGGAACATTCTATGAACTTTCATATTTTATATGAACCGTTGTTCGCAAATATTTTAAATTGAAATCAGTTAATCTTTAAGTCAATCACTTCCGATTTAACAGTTTTAGTGGTGTTCTATTTCTGGATTACTTTGTTGTAAAATATCACTAGATTGTGAAGAATACTACACTCAAATAAAGTTGAGTCACTTTAGCAAAAAAATTGATTTTTAGTCAAATGATGAAAATAATTCCATAAAATTGGCAGTTTATTTAAATTAATGTAATGTTAAGTAAAATATGAAACTTTTAGTCTTTCTACAGGGATTTCATTGATTCTTACATTAAAAAGTTTTAGGTGCTTAAAAAAATCGGTCTTTCAATTTTAATCAACCATCAATTGTGTTGCTGGACGTCATGCTGATCAACTTGAGGGCGCCCTAATCATTCGTGGCATTGTTTCCTCATCCATGCATAATATTTGCGCAAAAATGTTGAGATTCGTCGTTAGTTTAGTTTAATAATCTGCATTGGGTCAGAACTATCTGATGACTAATGATTGATGACTGAGTGTTCAGTCATGCGAGCTGTTTTATGGCGCTCATTGACGTCAAACCAAAGTAGGGGTCGAGGTTGATTAGTAACATTATAAGCTATAAGCATTCGTTTTGTAAACGTTGCATAGCGTATTCTTACTATGTGGTACTTCCTACTATTTTTGTCATTCCACCAACTAAAAATGTCTGCATGCAATCAATTATATGAGGGACAATTAAATTAATGGAGACAAACGGGAAAAAAGAAGCAAGTTGTTCATTATTTCAAAAGAAATCGCGATAGCTATTTATGAATTTATCCCACTGTGAGACCAGACGAGTTAAGGTGACTTCCTTAAGACATTTTTGCAGTTGCCTTTGGAACAATGATGGCACCCGGGCAAGCATCTCTTCGATAGTAGCAAATCGACGGCCATGAACATCTTCAGGGCTACAAAATTTGAAAATCGCACGGAGATATGGTTTGGATTGTATAGAGGATGTGTGAGCTTTCCAGCGGAACTTCTGCAGCTTCGTCGAAACAACCTTGGCACCATGTGGGTGGGTGCAATTGAATGACGCCGAATGTCAACATTCTTAAGCTTTTGAACCTGATGACGCGCTTTCTGCATAGTTTCCATTGTGTTCACCACACACAACAGACATTCTAGCATGCATTTCACCTCCTGACACTTCTTGCGCTGTCAAAAAACCCACTATCTCGCGGTTCCTCTATGCCGGCCACCAGAGAGATGTCGATTGCGCACAGACTCGCAGAGCGGTGAACGTTCCCGCTGCACTGTTCCGACATGATTCCAGGTAGAGAGCACTTCTATACATACATCTATTTGCTTTACAAGCTTCCGCACCGCGATCGACATAGTCTCTCTCGTTTTCGTTTGACTGACCTTCATTTTTATGAGAAAATTGCTAGAGAAGTGCTTTTTAAAACTTATTTACTAGCAAATATTAGTTACATGCATATTGTTTTGAATACATTTTAGTCAATTGTGAGTATAATTAAAAGGATGATGAAAATAAATAAAGGGCAATTTACTTTGAAATACGGTTTTTATGGCCTGTTCGTTTACATCCATTTAATGCCTTGACACGTCACGTATTCTCATCTTCTTTTCAACATGATTTGTATTAATTCTGGTAACATTATTTTTAGTGCCGATATCGGTACTGTGTAAATAATTCTTGAAAAATATCCGTCACCTGAAAGTATAATGCGTATGAAGCCAATATCTGTTCCTATCTAAATTGCTTAAAAATACCGGAGTCTCGAATTTAATTTTCACGCAGCGTTCAACACAATTATTGGAGTTGTTGCATCAATTTTCTTGTGAATAAAACAAAATTATTGTCCATGTTTTGTTAAATTAGTGTCACAGTTATTGAAGTTAAATTCACTCTGAACGATGTTTGATATTTTAGCGATTACAGGTTTTTTGCAGTTTGTTTTAGTAATGGTATTCACCCTTTTCTCTCGCGGTGTGCATTGTTAGGGTTTTAATTTGTTACTTGCCTTTTTGATATGGTTATTTATATTTTGTCGCAATAATATACTACCTAAACAGTATTCCATTTAAATAATTCTGCACAAAATCCAATAGAATATGCTATACAAGAATATCAGCAGATCACATCAATTTGAATACTGGGCAGAATTCATGTTACGTGATTCAGAATTTTGGAAATTTAAGGTATGCGATTGTTAATCTTTGTAACCTTTGGAATACAAAAGTAAATTTTAAATTAAAACTGTAGTGTTATTATAAATAATTTTATGACATTAACGAGTTTTAAACATACAATGACAGTTAACTAAACATATGTAAATGGAACAGACTGAACAGCTCGTATTATTGCAACTAGTGCGACGGTTTCAACATTACTGCTGCATGTGTATTACATAGAAGCGACCCTGAGAGAAATGCTTATTTCTCGCGGATATAGGTGGTATCAGTCTCTCATTCCGGGATTGTAGTCAACGGGAAAGACTCCGAGTGTGGATTCTTTGCGCTATCAAACAGTCAACTGCTTCGAAGAGTTTGGCGCACTACACGTGTGACGTAATCTCCGCGATGTGGGGGAGTCATGTTTTCGCATAATATTATTTGGTGTAGAGGAGTTACTCTAAGAAGGGACCATTTTCGAAGGTCGGGAAGCACATGAATGTCATGCAGGGCGATGACATCTAATTGACATGTAATTTATGACATGTAATTTATAAATGAATTCATCAATATATCTTGCAAATTGTAAACAAACGCACTGAAAAAATGAGTGCATGGGCATGACCTGCAGTTATGTTGCCAATAGTGGCCACAGTGACTTCTTCTTATAATGGTGTATCTATATATAGGGCTAATTGAAAGAGACTCCCGGTAATCTCTACATTATCTATTGATAATTATCCCCTTCTGCATTAATTTGGTACTGTCGACATCTATGGACACAATCGTACTCGATGAATAGCCCGTCACATGTAGCAAATACGCGGCGACACGGTGTTAAACGGAGAAGAAGTAAATGGTTACATTGGAGCTACAGCCGTCAATAAAATATTAACGAATGAGAATGGAAGGTTTTATAGTTTGTATGCTACAGGTTGGAACATCACTGCAAAGAGCAGCCTATAAAATTGTCACTCTATATGTGTTTAAAGTGCCGGATATAAAATAGGTATGAGATCTAAAAGTTAGTTCTCTAGCAACTGCATTTGGTAGGGAAATAGCAACACACAGTGGAAAGCATAGCAACACACTTCTCAGCTGCTTTTCAGGATCTAGATATGTACGGGTATTTGTATTTATGGGTCTGGAATACCTATGGTGACTACTATGTGCTTTATTATACGTTATTAAAACGTATTTTAATAATATTTTGCAATCGGATCCACACATATCCACACGTGGATCATTGAATTGGACACGTAGCTGCTGCAAGCAAACACATTCTTGCAAGTTACTAGCAATCTTACTATAAGTACTTTACAGCACTCAGAAGCGTAATAAATACTCTCAGTGCAACATAAAAGAAATGACAGTCAAAGGCCACAGCTGCGCCTGCTGCATCGTGGTTGAGACAGATCAGCTCAGAGAGCAGAAGCTAAGAGTTACCGTTTTCTCTCCCGATAAAGTCCATCGATAGTAATAGGACGTAATAAGGAAACTCATAAAAATATTTTTCGACGCATTAAGTAGTATATTTCAAATACATTTTGGGCTGCATTGTGTTTACGCTCGTATGTTTACGCCGATCTAAGGAGATACACAACGGTATGCCAGTTGAGTGAATTTCAGATAATTGCTAGATAAAAGTACTAGTGGAAGTAATGTTCAGAATTGCCATGACAGTTATTCCCCTGCTAGTGAAGCAAATGATCCAGGTACTCACGGCGAAGGGCGAATCAATTTATCTCGATGGTGAAAGCAGTAATGGACCAGACGCTTCGCAGAGCTACCGTTTCCTGGCTCGTGTAAGTCAAGTCGCCGGCGAGGGGGCGTGGTCGGCGAGCCCGCCCGTTCATGAAACATGGATGGGCGCAGTTGCAGACAGCGACCGGACTGCGCGCAAGGGCGTGCCTTGCGTGTAATTGTATATTCGTAAGGACTTCGGCCACACATTTGTAAGCCCAAGAAATGTTTGTCCACTGTTAGGCGGGGCCCTCATGAATCATGGATGCGGCCCCGTCGGCGGAGCAAGGCGGGTCATGAGAACAGCGACCACGGGGCCAGCGGGCAATAGAAAAGGGGGATGGAAGGGGGAGAATGGGTGCAGAGAAATGAGAAGAGAGGAACGCGATGAAGGGATGGGAAGGCAGGGATGACGGATGGTGGAGAGATACGGAGAGAGAGAAGGAGAGAGAGAGAAGGAGAGAGAGAAGGAGAGAGAAGAAGAGAGAGAAGGAGAGAGAGAGAAGAAGAGAGAGAAGAATAGAGAGAAGAAGAGAGAGAAGGAGGGAGAGAGAAAGAAGAAGAGAGAGAGAAGGAGGGAGAGAGAGAGAAGAAGAGAGAGAGAAGGAGAGAGAGAAGGAGAGAGAGAAGGGGAGAGAGAGAAGGAGAGAGAGAGAAGGAGAGAGAGAAGGAGAGAGAGAAAAGAGAGAGTGTGTGTGAGTGGAAGGAGGGGAGTGAGCGAGGAAGGGAAGGAGGGTAGGAGGAAAGGATGTAGTTGAGGCGCATAAGGTTTCGTCTCCTGGTGCAAGTACCGAGTAACTGGAAGTGAGATTTACAAAATCAAAGAATCCCGGGTATTTGTTTGATTACTCCGGTATTGCACGTGTAATTCATTTTAGCAGTATTAAAATACTTTGACGATACTGAAATATGCAGACGGGCACACTCGACCAACTCGGCGGATATTAAGCCTTTGTATATCTGCTGAATATTGCTGCAAATGGCGTAATGAATAACATTGCGCTTGTTGTTTTACAGCTTCATTTGCGTACTACATTGCCGTTTAGTAACTCTGTGTAGATATTTTTTTCTTTTACACAATTTGTCTTTAGATTCAGGAATGGTACTTGTTATAAAGAACTTCACATCTTTACAGTATAGAAACAAATGTAAAATTCTTTCATTGTTTTAAATACTCGTATTACTTCGATACGAGATGTAATACAATAATGGGAAATTTAGTTCACCTCGTGTACGTTAATAAAAAAATCTTTTTTGCACGTTCGTGGAAATTCTGTTCAGCTCTCATGCTCCACAAAAATCTAAAATGTATTGCAGATTTACTCGCCTTTACTGGACACACGTGTCGGATTAGCAACTATTACCACGGTATAACTTTGACCTTTACCTTATTTAGTTTTTACACGAATACACTGCTTCTGATTTCCTTGCGGTGTGAATATAGGGTATTATCTTTGATGTTCACGTGCATTTTTTCTATGTCTACTTGACGCATCATTTAGTAGTGTTTGCTGAGATGTACATAAACACGAACTATGATGTGTATAATGCAAGAGGCGATGATGGATTTATTATTATTATTATTATTATTATTATTATTATTATTCCATTTTTACACAAATAATTGGTCCCATGTAGCTATCACACAGATTCAACATCAAAGCATGGTAACTGATTTGTTTTACATTTACAAAAGTCTATAGTTAATATAATACAATATAAAAAATCAGACTTAAAATTACAATAAAATGGCTAAATTTAAAAGATCCAGAGACCCACATGTTCACCCATGAACTTTCTTACCAATCAGCACGTACTGACAATGACTGTTTTTTTAATTTGATGAAGTGCGATGAAAATACTTTTGTCCTTGCCTAGGTTGTCTAACAATCTGCTAAGTCGTTTTGGTACGTCTCTGGTTGCTGATAGGACAATTGGAACAGTTTTATCGTCTGTAACGTGAAACTGTTCTCTCACTGCATATGCTAGTTCTCAGTATTTATCGTTTTTTGCTTGATACGTTGTCATCATGTTGCTGGTATTGACAACTGCAAATTCGATAAACCAAATTTTCCTGGTAGGTTTATCCCATAGGGTAACATTGGGTATATTGTGCTGGATTGTTCTGTCAGAATACTGCGGTCCCAGTACCACATATGGGACTCGTTTTCAAGCATCGTTTCTGGATTATATTGGTACGGTTATCAGACAATAGATAACTATTTTCTCTAAATTTTCTGCTCAAAGACCTCTCCTTTTGTCATTTAGAACCAATCTGAACACAGAGAACGCTCTCTCTCTCTCTCTCTCTCTCTCTCTCTCTCTTCTTCTTCTTCTTCTTCTTCTTCTTCTTCTTCTTCTTCTTCTTCTTCTCTCTTCTTCTTCTTCTTTTCTCTTCTTTTCTCTTCTTTTCTCTGCTTTTCTCTGCTTTTCTCTGCTTTTCTCTGCTTTTCTCTGCTTTTCTCTGCTTTTCTCTGCTTTTCTCTTCTTTTCTCGTCTCTCTCGCCTTTCTTTTCTCGTCTCTCTCGCCTTTCTTTTCTCGTCTCTCTCGTCTTTCTCTTCTCTTCTCTCTCGTCTGTCTGTCTGTCTCTCTATCTGTCTGTCTCTCTGTGTCTCCCTCCATCACAGGAAGTGAGTATTGAATATTTAAACAAACATATATTTTTAACATTTTATACAGCTTCATATTTTGCCACAAGAATATTAGCAACTCCTTTTGTTATTTTATATGCACGGTTATTGTTGAGAACGCGATCCATTTTTATGGCCACTCTTGATCTGGTACTGCAGTTAAGTTCTGCAATTCATCTTTCACATTCTGCACAATTCCTAGATACCAAAATGGGCAGAGTGCACGCAAGTCAACCGCCAACAAATAAAGTTACAGTAAGTAAATCGATTCAAGAGAAAACAATTTTATCAGAAGACTATTGGAAATATTATGTTGGTACTGCAACATTACCCTGGCTTAATTCACTTTTCTTTTGAAAAAGAAATACATGAATATATCATACTACGATCCACTTCTACACAAAAACCTGAAATATGTGCACTTAAATCTGAATATGCAATTATGCAAAATAAAAACGTGCTACTTTTGTTTTATTTGTAAACATATCAGTAAACATATGCAATTGCATGAAGTTCCGCGTTCTGCTAATCATCAATGACGTAACAAAGAAACTACCCTAGGCAGTAGTAAATCTCTGATGTGTACTGATCTTCCGAAGCGTGCTATTGCTCGGCCGTGTGCTTAAGGCCGACTTCTTGGGCAAATCGCAAGAACTATGAGAGATTGCCCAAGAAGGCCTATTACTATCTCCAAAAAGTAAAAAGAGAAGTAGGAAGATCAAAGAAGAAATGGTCTTATCTAGACAAATTTGCAACAGGCTAGATCAGCTTAATCCATGCTGTAGTTGCTGCTGCACCACATATTTTTCGTTGCTTACGGAGACGTTTTAGCCTACATTTTTTTCTGCTTTTTATTAATAGTCGAATCGACATCTGAGATCATTAGCGACTCAAAACTGGTATTTTGATTTAACAATAGTTAATACTTAATTGTTAATTAATAGATGGAACAAATATGGGTGTAATACTTAGGTTTAACACATTTTGACCTCAGTTAACATATTGTTCGACCTTAATACATTGCTTAGTCAATTTTGGTAACCTAAAAATTTATTTCGGAAGCATATCTTTAAATTATAAGTAATAATATGCAAAGTTACAACCAAGTTTTATCTTCCTTCAGCTGCTCAAAGTGTACGATATACACTTTTAAGGTCAGAGGAAATTATTATGTTAATATTTTAACAAAGGTAATCGGCAGAACTAAGACTTCATATTACTAAGGTAAGAAAAAACTACACTGTTTCCTTACATTACTAGTTTGTACATGATTGTTTAGATTCGCGCATCTACAAGTTGTAGTTATTGGCAGAGAGTACCATAAAGCGCAGATGCACAAGTTGTACTTATAATGAATCACCCTAACAGAAGGTTATATATACGGTACAAAATGCCAGCGAAACAATTTTCTTTTATATTCAACTTAAAAAATTCACGTCTATCTAACATGCGTAAATGCAGTATCTATTTTATTTATGACAAATTTACAGTTAAATATGTTCAATTAATGTAAAGGATATTTCCACTTGTATTATTATCATCTTAGTAATCAGAAAAAAATATTTCTTTTGCTTTATAAACGCATAAATAACCATAATAATCGCAGCACTGAGGCTTTAATAATAATTAAAATGTAATTGAATTTACAAAAAAATTCAAACAATTTGTCAATTTGTGTGTACAATACATTTCCTGCGAAAGCATAATCTTGTTTCACCGCTTCTTCATGACGCCAAGGCAAACGTGCTGAATCGCACCCTCCCCTGTGTTCCTTGCCTGAAAGTCAACATGTCACGCGGCCCGCTAACATATTACGCTGTCATCTCGCCCGAAAGTGCTCGGAACGCCGGCACTGCAGCGCCCTCGGAAAGGAAAACGTGCCCCATAAAACGAGAGAAGTTTCGTCGCGAGGCAAAAAGTCAGAAAGCCACCATGCCTTATGCCGAGCAAGGTACACAGTTCGTAAATCACCTTCTCGCAGATGTTAGGTTTTAGGAGCGTTTCATTAGGAGGTTTATTGCCTCGGTTATTTACCTCGGCCGTTCTCTGTAAAATATGTCGGAATATATCACCCCGAGGTGGCGAAGGTACTGTAGCTAGCGGCCGCCATCGAAGGAAAAGCTCTTGAGTGGAAGGAAGGAGAATTCGAATCCGCAATGTTTTTAGTACGGGGTCGCGTATTTTAATATGCTTCTGCAAAGCGAAATGAGACACTGCGGAAACGACGTTCGTTTTCTCTCACGGATTCTCTCGACGTATCTCCTCGTTATTTCCGCTAGCTACCTACTTTCCATTTCTCTCCAGCATTATAAAGCAATCATGGCCGACCCAACTGGCGAGGGCATGAGGGGTCAGAATAATTCAAACTTGGAGATAAGAACCACAATTCGCACGACAGAAGTCGAATAAATTCACGTTCGTGCGAGATACTGTTGTTATTCGTGCGAGATACTTTCGATTGCTGTACTTATTTGAACGGAGGTTTTTTGTTTCATTTGAAGAATCTTCCTTTTTGAATGAATTCTCTCTTGGTGGAAATATAATTTTTTTCTTTTCCTGCGTTTGTGCAAAAACGTATTAACAATGTGTTGCAAGTTAGATGTAAGAATAAAGAAAAATAAAATATTTTGTGTGTAATGTATTGTTCGGGTACAAACGAAATTCCTAGATTCTTGTTCTGGTTGCAATTTGTTTACATAAATGTAATGTGGCAACTTCAGTACTTACTGACGTACTAAATTATTTTATTTAATGGGTTTGTAGGTATTTATTTGATAACGGTTAAGTTAGTGTGAATATTAATAACAAGAAATTGTTATTAATGTGATTAATATATGCATTTTATTTGGTGTTAAAATTGTAGTGTAGCAAGTTTATTGTTTTCTCTTTCATTATTTAATACGTTCCTTGAGTTGTAATTAGTCATATTTTATTTTTTGTATAAACAACTCGCATATGTGCATAATGAAATGTGTTCTGCAGTAATCTTTAAAAAAATATATCTGAGTCAGAATTAAACATTTTTAATTTCAGCATAATAAAAAACTTCTGACCTAGTATTACCACGCAAACAATAGAAGTGCTATGTTCGCAGCGTTGATATACATGTTATCGGAAAACTTTTGATTGCCTAAAATTAATGAAGGTAAAAATTATTCTTTACCACGATGGAATAAAATTGACTCGTAAATAAAATCGGTGGTTATATTACAATAATGACTCGCGAATATTTAATAAAATTAGTGGGAATACGCAGCAAACAGATTTTCCTTCTTTTAGAGATTTTGTTTAACTATTAATAATTTAGATAGATTTAGAAAAGGGCATGACATAATTTAAAAATGTGCAATGGAATGAAGTCATGCAAAAGGATCCATTCACCAAGAATCAGTATGGTTAAAAAATGACTTGGAAAGTTGGAATATACCTTAAAATATCGAATGGTTAGGATAAACGCCGAAAATGAGGTATGTGAGATATAATTATCAGATCATAATGATAAAAAAGGTGTTAACTTTATATTTATGATCAAAAAGTGTTATTTTCGCTGCATGTCGCGAAAGACAATTTGTTATTATGCATTTTATGATCCTTGGTTTTCCAGTAATATATATTCATACTTTACTCTCTATACAGAGCGAGTGTTTTTATGCAATAAAAGTGCAACGGCGTATTCCTAATAATAATAATAATAATAATAATAATAATAATAATAATATTAGAAATTAGAAAATTCCTTTTTTGTTTAAACCTCAGAATCGTAGATTCCCGAACAAAATGTTCCTGGAAATTTTCCGATTGTCAGGATGAAACGAAACGCATCATGTATGTCATAGGAAGTTAATGCGCATTTTCAGGACTCGAAGCGCTAATGTTGACTCGGGAGGACATAAACGTCATTTGCAAACTGTTACTTCACTGGCATTCTGACTACCAGCTGGCAGACGAAATTTGGGGCCCGTTCGCAGAGCCACGCGATGCTGTCGTAATTTCCACCCCAATTCCATCAAATCACATATTTTCTGTTTTCGTCGTTTGTATTTTAAAAAAAAACAAGATTTTTATTCGACAATACTTTAGAACTTCCTCACCGTATTTATTTCTACGGGCCCGTTCGCAGGGTTGAGCTCAATGCAAGGCTGTCGTAATTTTCACTCCATTTCCGTCAAATCACACATTTTATTATTTCGTTTGTATCAGGAAAAAACAACAAATTTTTCCTTCCACAATACTTAGAAATCGAATCACTTTATCACAATCTTCTGGAAATAATAGGAGAGAAATCTTCAAAGCACTGCTGTGCAGTAACGAACGTTTCTCTGCAAAATCACATAGGAAAACATTTGTTCTTCTTATAAAGAAGAAGACGGTTGTGTGTTTGTTTGCCGCATGATATGACTCTTTCTATAACTCTCTTTTGGATTCTATAGCAAGCTTATTAATCATTCTTATTTTAACGTTTAAAATCTCTGAAAATTTGTTTCCAGTTTTATGGAAGTAAATGGCTAGTGATAAAACCTTTTTAAAATGTGCCTTTATTACTTTTGGATAAATATGGATATACAATATTCAGAAAAATCATTGAAAGTATACGAAAAAAATTAATTTTTTTCGCCTACGACGGTTTTTGTCTTTTCAGCGAGAAAAAATTCAGTTTTTCAATAGTATTATTTATCCCAGAAATAAAGGACTTTACAATACATATAAAGTTCCCTTAGACTTTTATCTATGTATGATAAGAAATAAATGCATATATGCAGAGATATCTACCATATTCTAAATAAACCTACAGATATGTATTTGAAAGAACGTGTCTTTGATTCGATGAACACAATATTGTTTGTAGGAAAAAATCTCTTTTCTCACACAGTGCGTTCTTGGAACTCTGTTCAAAGGATGAATGTCCAGAGATTAATGGAAAATAAATTCTTAGAATTCCTCTTCTATAAATTCTGTGCTTCGAATTTCTCGCATCAAAATCGGTTTTAAACATGTATTACTTTTCCTCACTAAAGTATTGGTAGAAACAATATTGGTGACACATCAACAATATGATCTCGTATATCGATCGTAAAATTTGTTTTAAGGTTCCCTTCAGCTGTCCCTGCATCCACACGTCAGGATTAAGGTTTATTAGTACTATTTCAAAGACTTAAGACTGCTGCACGTGAAAAGGTGCAATTTTGTACCCGAAAATCGATCAATAGGGATGGTTGGTTCACTAACCTCTGTTAGATTAGAAGCTTTTCAGGTGAAACGTAGTAAATGCGTCAGAAGTGATACATAGTTGTACCGTAACGCAGATCATAGAGATATTTTAATTCTGGGTTACACTTTTCGTGAATGATCTATGACATTTTCAACATTTTCTGCAATATGGCTAAAAATTTATTCTTGAAATGTTTTGCTCACTACAGAGGAAAGTGCGTATATAAGTATGGAATAGTTTTTACTATAACCTATGACTTTTAGAAAATTCAAAATGTTAGTATTTAAAATACTAAAAAGGGTTTTTGTTTAGAAAGATGGTAGAGCTTGCCACTCTACTAAATTGCACGATTTTTGTGAGGAGGTGGGCTGCATGTGTTTTATCGCTGACTATTTTCACAGTTTTTGTAATATAAACTTTTAATTTTTTTTCGGTTATGCTTTCGCTATTCCGCGCATTCCTATCAGTGTTTAACATTGGTTTAAAGAAGGTTTAGGAACTGAACAATGAAAACCTCGTAACTCCTTTTTCAGCGAAACATTTTTTAACTAAAAATATCGTGTCTCCAAAGTTAGGGAGAACTTTTAAGTACTTTATGTGTCTTTAATCTACCAATACTACGTTTGTACCACGCAGTTAAAACTGAAGGATTTGCCCTTTTATCATTTTATCTATTTTATTACCAATTTTATCAATTATAAAATTTAGAAAGATGGAATTGCAGATATTAACTGCCTAGAGACGACGTTTAAATAATCATTTTGCATCAAATTATCCAACCAAACAATGAAAATTGTAATAACTGTATTAGAAAATAAATCAACATCATTAACATATAATAAACATTAATTGATGTCACACATTAAGGAAATTAACCGAAATATCACTGAAATAATGAAAGAAAGAATGAAAACTGACACTGAAACTTGGTTATGCTTCTTCACAGTATGACTGTACCATTGCTAGTTGAATTAACATGCTTGAAAGGCACTCAGGTATCATTTGAATAAACTTTTAATTAAGTACTAAATTAGCTTGTACAACAATTATTAAATTACGAAAATGAAGATACAGACAAGAAACCGAATTTGGGGTTTATCGTTGATCGTTTCTCCCCATGGGCATGCGGTTAAAAATTCTCTCCACTTGTTCTCATGAACATGTCCAACGGAGGGTTACTTATCAGTTTTTCGTTATGTGGCCCTCGGATCGCCTGCTCTAGGCCACATGAATAGTGGAGACGCTGGAAGGGCCGGGGCGGGGAGGATGGAGGGAATAGAGTGCAGTGTGTAAGCCAACTGGCCTGCAATTAATTACACAGGCGCTGCATTCTCATTCACGCGGCGGTCACATAGTAAACCTCGCAGGTCGTTGCCGGTCCATGACGTCACGCTCGCAAGTGAATGTCTTCCTTCTCGTATCTTTTCCACACAGCTGGATTATATTTTTTGGCCTTGCCTTCTGACCTCACAGATGGATATCTGATAGTAAGTGTGGTTTACGGCACAAAATCAACAGAAGTTTTAGCAATAAGGCGTTATCAATTGGTGTCGACTCTTCGCAGACAGAATGTACCGGATTGCTCCATACGTAAGACGGTAGTCCAGATCAGCGTTGAAGCTCTAGAGATGGAGTGTCCCAGGCCATGTGAAGGCCTCATGTGTATGTCGACGCCTGGGCCTACGTAATTAAACAGAATACACGAAGTGCTGCCGGACTACACACTCTGTGATCAAATAGTAAACTCAAATGTAGGTGTTGCATAAGTCACGAAGATCCATCCGCTACTGAAGATTTACATCCACACTTCCTTTTGACACAATGGATTGGATTTCATATCCACAAGCGTTTTGGTAGTCTTCATTCACATTTGCGGATGTCGCATGTCAGAGAGCTAGTAGGATGACGCTAATCTCAAAGGACGTTAGCCTGAGGAAAGTGTATTACTGGCTCTTCTCAAACCGAAGGCTGCCGGTTGATTCACACGTATGAAGCTGGTGGACATGAACACGAAATCCATTAAGATGAGTGTGACAGTCAGCGGCCGTGTAAAGGCCAATTGCACATCCACACGCCGGGGGCTCCTTCATTACCGAGACACCCACTGTGCACCCACGCGCTCGGCGGTCGCGTATAAATCTCACAGGTGGGCGTTGCCCAGGTCCCACCGTCCCGCCCGGGGCTTAATCTAATCCTTCCCTCATCCTTTCCACTAGGATGGATTGGATTTTGTGACCACAGGATGCTGCTTATGTCGGATGTCTGATGGCAAATGTGAGTATGATACCAACTACTCGTAATGGGTTGAATACTATCGGTGGCTCAGGGCTTCAAATGATGTCACTGCAACGCCTCTGAACGGGAGGTCCTAGAGTTTGAGTCTCGACAGTGGCAGGATTTTCTTTACTAGCTAGTCAGCTAGCTCGAATTCTTCCGCTGTCTGGAGGAGAGTTCTAGAGACTGGCTGCAGTGATCGGTAGTTTTCCGATTAACACCAGGCGAATGCCGGAGCAGTTCCCTAACAAATGGGCCACGGATGGCGCGCGATTTTTCCCTTCTCTTCCTTGTCTCATCTTCATTACTTACCTATAGACTCACGAGCACATATGCTGGGAGATAAATTGGGAGTTTAGAACTTCTCCCGGCTGTGCGGTGTACCGTTGGTGGAATATATCTGTTTGGGGAAAATCCGCAAACCAACGATAGGATCCTACTATCCAGTGGGAGAAGATCTCCACCTGTTTCTTCGTTAAAATATGTACTGCACTAACGGGATAATGACATTAACAGTGGGCGCGCCCGGAATGATAAATCAATCAAAAGGCGATTTACGTAAGCAGCGTTCCCTGTTGCTCTCGTCCTATTGCAGAGAGGAGGTCGCCGATTGTTCCATACGTGTTATGTAGAGAGGTAGTGGAGGCAGAGTGAGACGGACAGTGCCCGCGTGCAAACCAACTGCAGACACAGGCGCCTGGGGCTGCTTAATTACACAGGTGTTATGAGGTGCTGTCGACTCACCCACTCGCTTGGTGGTCACGTAGTAAATCTAGCAGGGGGCGTGGCCCAACCCCGCCGCCCCGCTCGCAGCTGTATCTCCTCCCTTCCCACGTCCTGCCCGCACAGTCCGTTGCTCGTGTCTGCCGTCGGGTTGCAATGTGTGTGTACAAGTTACGGCTGTGCTAGAATCTCGTGGCGTGGTCACTTATTTCAGCTCTCCACGTGGCACTCATCTTCCTGACGTAGGGTTTGGATTTCAAATTCTGGCCCCCACCACATGTAATATGGGGTTGATAAAACACCAGTTTCATGGGGGTTGGTTCCCTAATAATGGATTTTTGCTTATTGCTGTTCTTCTGGATTTGAAGTTTCATCTTCATGAACAATTCGCATTCATTGTCAAATCAAATATTTTCGTTTTTCACACCAATATCCTTTCAACATAGTGAAAATACATTCTATATATTTTGTTTTATTTTACACAATTACATTTTACACCTTTTGCATTACATTAATGTGTTTGCGATATTGAAGTAACAAACACTTCTGGAAATAAAACTGAAGTGCTTTACAGTTCGATTGTATGAAGTTGATTTAATGTTATAATTTATATGCAAAAAAAAATAATTCTTTATTTTAGTTATCATAAGTAATCTAAAATGAAGGAAAAATCTCATTAATTGCGATTCATACATTGACACGATATTTACTCCAACGTGAATCTCTTACCTAGTGCGGACTTCAGAGATTCACCTTATTAAAGATCTTCCGGTTCTCCCAAACTCTTCAAGCGAATTGATAAAAAATGATATAGTTTCTGCTTTCCGTCAGTCAGTACTAGAACTATATTTCTTAGAGCATATATTTTACCGTTTGTGTCTTCCAGCGTTTCCACGTACCTTTGCTACTATCCTCGCATCATGCATTTGCTGTTCATTTGGTGACCTATTCAACAGACATACACATACAATGTGATTTGACTAAAAAATTCTTTTCTGTCATTTTTTAGCGATTAATTTTGTAGTTTCCGAATAAACGACTCCAAATTTTCTTCAGGTAGAACAAAGGGAATTTAGAAATGGTAGAGGTTCCATTTTCGACGCACCCTGTCCATTTTCGAAAATTACCAAAAATTAATAAGGGAACTAAAATATTGATAGTAGAGATTATTTTCCATAATGATATGTGTAGTAAACAATATATACAATATTACATACAATTATGAACTTTGTAACACATTGTTGATTGTTTTTCTTGAAGTAGAGCAATTCTCAAAAACGATTCCAAACTTTTCTATAACTTTCCCCCCCAATCAGCCAAGGATACTCAAAAAATGGTGCAGGTCTCATTTTCATTAAACTCTCTCCATTTTTTCAAAATTGCTAAAGATAAAAATAATCCGAGGAAGTATTTGATGTTCTGGCAATAGTTTGTCGTGAAGACAAAAATTAACATGTTTCATGCCAATATTCTTCAAAATTACTTGCTTGATTTAGCGTAGGTATACCCGTCAAACTTTTATTTAAAATTCTTTTTAATTTAAGCAAAATACACTTCTAGAATTATCATGCGTTACTTCTTACTTTTTTGGGAAGGTTTGGTTATCAAAATATAGATTTTTATGAGAACACAACGTTCTTTCAACTAGTTTGTTGGTAAGATGTGCTTGCAGACAGAACTGTTTGCTGATCGTTTTACCCCTTGTACAGAATACGCTCCGCCTTGCCGATTTGCTGGCAGCTCCGCCGTTTTCACCTTCATCTCATTTGCATCGACGCTTTGTTTGTCCAAGGCATTCGTGCGCTCACGCGCTCGCTCTCTCAACCTTGCAACTAGAGGAGTCGTTGATCATTCGGTTGCACGTCCTTATTCAAAGTTAGCGTTGCCAGGTCTCCCGCGCTTCGCTTGCACTGTCGCACCCCGGAGCTATCTATTGATAACGACAGACGCCCGTCCCCACGCCCGTCCCCGAGCCCGCCCCCGAGCCGTCGCCCGACCGCCGCGTCCCCGACGCCCGTCCCGCGAGCCGTCCCGACGCCCGTCCCGGACGCCCGTCCGCGACGCCCGTCACCCGCGCCGTCCCGACGCCGGTCCCGGACGCCGTCCCCGCCGCCCGCGTCCCGCGCCCGTCCCCGAGCCGTCCCCGACGCCGTCCCCGACGCCGTCCCGCGCCCGTCCCGACGCCCGTCCCGACGCCCGTCCCGACGCCGTCCGCCCGCCCACGCCGTCCCGCCCCGACGCCCGTCCGACGCCGTCCCCGACGCCCGTCCCGCGACGCTCGTCGGGCTCGTGCCGGACGCTCGTCTCGGAGCTCGTCCCGACGCTCGTCTCCGGACGCTCGTCCGGACGTCGTCTCGGACGCTCGTCCCGGACGCTCGTCCCCGGACGCTTGTCCGTCGCCGACGTCGTCCCCTTCTAAGGCTCATCCACACCCTTCTGCCTCCTTCAATGCAGCGTACCCACTTGCGGTTTATACGCGCACTATCTGGCTGTGCGCGTAACCGGGTTTACCTCCCACTGCAGCGTAGTGCTGTTAAATGCCGGTTGATAATTCTAGGGCTACTCGGATTTACGCGTAGCTTCAGGGCTTTCATGGAAGATCGAAGTGACGATTGCCTCGGCGCGCTAAGTAGTAGTTCTGAAGTACGCAGCTGACGATGCTAATTTTGAAAACAACAACAACTAAACATTTAAGTATTTCATACAATGAAAATACATTTTCCAAAAGCAAATATTGTGGAGTTCTTCTTAAAGGAGGGATGAAGTTATCTCGTATAATTTCTACCTGTGTCTGTAACACAAAATATCATTTGTGTTGTAACTTTAACTAATATGTATAGATGTGCATGATTAATATAGAACAGTATATTAATTTCCAGAAGTTTCCTTTCACCGAGAACTTGAATAGTTCAATGACGTAGAGGATTCTTATGGCGTATGGTCGAATATAGGCGACTGTAAGGGAAGCGTCTTAAAATAGACTTTGAGTATGTGTTTTGATTTTGTCAATTTTTCAATCAAGTTTACTTCTTTTTAGGGTATATAAGATACGTGATACGATAAGGTGATACTCCCAAATTCGTTGTATTGTCCTTTACCTGTCAGGAAATCATTGAATGGTTGTCATACCATTTTCCCATTATAACTTGTATTAATGTATATTTACTTTTCCAAGCGATGTAAGCAATATAAAAGGTTATTCCCATTGTCAAACTTCATGAATGTTAAATACGTTTGACAAGTTCAGAGTATTCAATTACATAGGTAATTATAGGTTACTAAGGCATGTATATGAATTAATTTGTTACTAAGTATCATTGTGATATTGATTTATCTGCATATACGTGTTTATTAATGACTGCTCGACAGTTTAAACTGTATGCTCATTATGACGAATAAATGGAATCTCGTTGCTTTGACGCTTTCATGTGAACAGTTATAATGATGTGATTTTCTAATGGTTGTTGTTGTGGAATGGTGATTGTATGAGTGGTAGCAAGTTCTTTGTCAACACATTTCAGACTCTCATTTTGAACGACACAGGATTAATGTTTTACATCGTTGAAAGCTTGTCAGATTGATTTGCCTAAAGCTTGCGAGATTGATTCTGTATTATTTTTCGTGGTACCACTATTTGGATCTATTTAAGACGTATAATTAATATTGGTAATGTGTTACAACGCATTTCTACACTGTTTTACTATTTTGTTGATAAGCTGCCAGTAAATTTATGAACTCACTAATGATGAGCTTCTTTTTGGCCATTGTATTTTCGTTTTCAATGCCACTTGTCATTTTCATGTGAGCTGTCAATTGAATTACGTTATTTTACATGACAGAATAATTTCACAAAACAATTCACTGGTTTATACGTATTTACTAATGTTTCTTGTTTAATGTTAATAAATATTTACTAGTGGAAATGTTGATGAAATATTATATATTGTACCAGTACATATTAATGCTGAAATTGAATGATAACGTATATGCTTACCTACCTCACATTTCCCAATACGGCTGGAAGTTGAAATTTCCTGTTGTTGCATTGCGCATTGAACCATTGCTAGAGCAACTAGATTTCCTTCACTCCACACCATGAAACGGAGAGGTGAAACGTTACAATTTGTGAATGAACAATATTGTTCTTCAATGAACAATAAACACCAAGTCAAATTACATGTGTGTTGTATATTAAATAGTTCTAGATTATAACAAAATTTTAAAAATTCAATGAATAAATAAAATACTATAATTTATTTTTTAACCTATTTAGTGCATAAGCTTATCCACATTTTTAACTTTGCGATGTTTGTTTCAAAAGTGCTTGTTAAATGATATTATACAGAGTGAAAATATTATTTCACTATGTGAAAAAGAAAGAGGTTTTAGTTTTATGTCAGTGAAGAAAATGTCAGTGTGATTAACGTTTTTATTTGTCGTTTTGTAAGTCATTTTCTCTACAAAATTGTTTTGCATCAACGTGACATTTAAGTACATTCTTAGAGTGTATATGGTAACTACAAATCTGGAAACAAATTTCAACAATAGTTTTTTTCCTTCTAATTGTGTGAAACATTATTTGATACTCGGATGTCTGAAATGTGGTTTGCATTTCCAAACTCACTTAAAACAGTGTGCAATCCAGAAGTGTGTCATGTATGTGTTTTACATAATTCCATTGCATTTTAAGCCACAAGTTTTTTTCGAAGTCGCTCTTGTTCTCAATTCGTTTTCCTCAAAGACGATGAAGTGCACTTCCGATCGAGTCAAAGAGAAAGAAAACCAATCTCGAAAAGTTCACTTCTGTCCTTTTTGCGACAGAGCTTCCTTTGATTTGTCGTTCTCGCGAATTCGGATTTCCTGAGGAAAAGAGAAAAGATTTTCTGGTTTGCCCGTTATCTCTTTGTGCCGAAGTTCTGTGCTGCTCTTCAGTTTGCTGCCCTTTCAACGACAGTGAGGGTCGTCGAAATGTAACTTGCGCCGGGACTTGGATGCAGGTCGTTTGCGAAGTGCCCTGTCTAATTTCAGGACTGAAAATACGAATTTATCTCTCCCTTAAAGGAACCACAGCTGCGTGAAAGTTCGTCTTTGCTCGATTGTCACACACTCTTTCGCACGCAAACAAGTCCTTCAAACTCGCATTGCAGATGCACCTGAAACTCCTAAACAACCAGAGTACGTAAAGCTACAAACCTCTGAACTATATTACTCTCTATCTCTACGTTTTTGTTATATTTCCTTTCATTCAGTTTAATCTTCTAGAGTCATTGATAGGAAGTGGAAATTGGGGAATGAATATTTCTTTTGTATCAGTGTTTCAATCTTACTATTTTAAAACGACTGACGTAGGGTCATCGATATTATTATTTTGTTCAAAATCAAATGACAGAACCATGTGTCTCAATCAGTGAGCTTCAGAATCATATAGAAATGGGGAGTTTCCACAAGCTCTCACCATTAGCGGAGCAATTTTACTTTTAATAGTTACACGAATCGGCACTAAATTAAGAGAGGTAGGATTAGGTATCTCTTTTTCCAGCATATTGTAATCTAATATGCAGAAATGTTTCAAATATAGAAACCGTTTGCAAAAATAGTATTAATCTAGGTTTGGTGAAGTCTAATACGTTGAAGAGAATGGAACTTTTGATTGTTAGTATGTATCACAATATACAAATGTTTGCAAAACTTTCAATAGAGATTATGCATAATCAATGATGAAAACTAGATATAAATCAGATTTCGAAACACATTTCTTTCAGTAAACGTCATTGTGAATAGTCATCCAACTTAATTTAAATTTTTGATTTGGCCCCCATTTCAATGCCAATATTTTGTGAAAATGAATTTTAATTATCTACGTTTATGATGACAGGTAACTAACAACGATGCCACATGTGTTTCTATTTTGAAAGCTGAAAATAGAAAGATTTGAATGAAGAGGGATTTTGCAATATTAAACGAACTATTTCTTCATGTCCACAGCACCTAATAAAACAATTATAGAGTTAATGAAAGAAGAAATGACTTTGAATATCAAGTATTGTGGGTCTTCAACCGAAGGCTATATTTTTTAAGAGTCGCATAGAAAATATCGACTTGGCCATCAACGAGCTTACGGACACCTGCTCGTTATATTAAAAAAATACATAAAAAATGTATTAAATATAATATAGTAGAGAGTTGAAATGTACACGGAGCACATACAGCTTCTGGTATCGATTGCTTGCATCTGTTTGCTTGCCCTACAAAAGAAAGTGCCTCTCCTGAACTTAAGTTGACGCCGCGTGCGAGACTCCGTCCACGACTTCACACTTCGGGTCCCGTTTACGGTCTCCATTGGCCTGCTCGTAAACTCGTCGTGACGTCAAGCAGAGTCATCGGCAGGTAACTGCAGGAGCCTGCGGTGCACAGTGGTCCGAATGAGTTCGGAAATGTTGCCTGTGCACTCTTTTGACGTGTGCAAGAACAAATTCACTTTTCTCCATTTTCACAAAGCAACTCACACGTTCTGCTTTCGGACCCTCTCAACAATGATCTAACGAGCTGATTGCAACAATATCACGCAAGGTTTTTAAAAATGAATGTAAGACTTGAGTGCTAAGAAATAATCCGCTAAGAGGACGCTAACTATTGTCAAAGTTACGGACTTATCAATCTGCCTCCGTATGTTTATAGTACACATTTCGTTATAAAACATTTCGTACCAATTTATTAAAAATTAATTAAATAAAATACCTTATATTAAGATTTGTACATAATTTAGTTTGAATAGGGACGCACAAATTAAGCTTTCGATCGATTTTCTAGGAATTTTACCATTATTACTAATCTCAATATCATATTTGCCATTATATGCTGATAAGATCACTCATGGCTCCCAATGAATTTAGCTTTCAAAGACACACACACACACACAGGCAGGCATTTAGCTACACACACACACAGACACACACACACACACATATATATATATATTTATATATATATATATATATATATATATATATATATATATATATATATATATATATATATATACATACATATACACATATACACATATACACAAAAACACGATATAATGAGCTACTAAATTTTGACTTCCAACCAGAATTTAAACTTCAGAACTTCTAGTTAAACAAGTGAATAAATTTATTTAAACAACTATTTTTGATTTAAGAGCAGCACATGCGTTTTCCGATTGTCCAATTTTTCGAATTATCCTTTGATCAACTTATTGGTCGTCAGCTACAGTTGCATTAGATCCATAGCATTCCTTTATGCTGAAGTTTTTAAATGCTTTTGAAATAATGGCATGTTAAGTGAGCTGACTCACTCGTGAGCTGAGTGCCTAATGGATCCCTACCCTTGGTGTTGGGCGCTCCGTGATCTGGCGTGGGCCACCGTGAGCGCCCCTGGCGGAGGGCGGCGTCGTTACGCGGGAACGACCGAAGGGCTCTGGCTGCCAGTGCCTGGG
Organism: Gryllus bimaculatus; assembly: GCA_017312745.1. Classification (NCBI taxonomy): domain Eukaryota; kingdom Metazoa; phylum Arthropoda; class Insecta; order Orthoptera; family Gryllidae; genus Gryllus; species Gryllus bimaculatus. The sequence goes on from BOPP01000006.1 coordinate 9,380,161, forward strand.
GGTGACCAGGTGGCCTCGTTTATGGCTGCCAATAGGATTAGGACAGCAGCTGGGGAGGGCGAGTCTACCCGCCGATATTCTACTGTTGCGTTGCGCTCCTGAAAAGCTCATGGTTAGCGACCTACTTGTTGGTCGTTCCAGTGTTGGTTGCTGTTGGGTGTAAGGTCGATGGATCACGTTTGGCGAAGTTTTTAAATGTCTCTGAAATAATGACGTGTTTATTCAGCTGATAAGACATGTGTACCCTTTTAACATTAAATTTATCTAGTTTATTGAACAGTTGGCTTTCGTTATGGTGAACTAACATTTGTTCGCGATGCCAGAGATTAACTGTATTCAATAATCCCAAAATATAATACAGTTTCTCAACTCTAAGTTTATGATTTCAGAGGTTAAATATCCAATCGCCACGAATTCAAAACATCAATTTTTTTGTGCTTTCTTCAGACTTTATTTTACATTAACTACATACATTTTACACACTTAATGATAGTTTACAACATCAAATATCTCTCTACAGTATTAACTTCTGAACAGAAATACCATTTTAATGCCTTTGAAAAGTCCCACTTGGATCGATATTCAGTAGTTTTTAATTCGTGTTCCGCGTACGTGAAGTTATAGAGTGGGCAGAACTGTCATTCATGAGCTTCTGTAATTCTCTATGTGGCTCCCTATCCCTTTCATTTCCCATAAATGTTACGAAAATATCATAAGCAACCATCTTCTTGTCAACCCGTTCTGCCATATGAACGTAAGTTACGGAGATGCATTTTTCCAAGGAAGTTGTATTTCTTTTTCACTGCAACCGATATTGAGAGTTCTCGATAACAGAATCTTGTAATGTGTATTATGTATGTGAATCGGAACCAGTGACTTCAATTCACTACAGCAGAAAGTTAACTAAATCGGTAGGTAGTCCCAATACGTCTTTTTGTGTTGCAATAGAATTTATTAATTTGGTTATTATTTAAATTGAAAAACCTAATTCACGAAATTTCCTCTTGTTCACAAGAAAAAAGTGTTTCCCGATCAACAGCGAGCATGATTCAAATATAATACAATAATACGAAAGGTTTCCACTTACAGAAACTATAAATCATGAAATGAATAAAAGTTTTTTTTTCAGATATCAATGTAGAAGAATTTAGAATTTTTCAGTTTCTCAGTTATATTTTTTTCATTCTTTAGGGAGTGTTTGAGCGCTTTTCTTATTACTTCCAAAGAACTCTCTTCCCTGCCTCGCAACATGGTGTTACGTGCTAAAGAGTTATTTATTATATAATCGACACTAAGATCTCTTTAATATCTTTCAGATATATAGTTCGAGGTATCGACTCGCTGAGGCGATTTCGTGGCTTAATGTCCTTGAATGTGTCCACCGCATAACTTAGTGCTGTAAGTCCAAGGTTATGAAATGCCAATTCCACGAACAAATACAACACTTATTCAGTGTATTTATTGTTCATTTGCTTTCAGTTTGGTATTGTTAATGCTTTGATATGTCGAATATACATGAATATACTGCTGAGGATTTTGCGGACCATACTGCTGAGCACGGACGGGAAGGATATTCACACCTTTATGAGGTCTTGTTTGCTAAGTAGCTTATTCCGCATTAAAACTGTTCTTTAAAAAAAAAGACCAAATGATTTTTTTGATTTTATTGGCTTTGTTTATAAGGAATATTATTTTTTAATGTTCCTACCTTCAGTTCTAAAAAAAGACTGATTTATATCATTCTAACAGTTAAACTGAAATACATTAAGTATTGTCCAGTCAAATGTTCGGCCCAGTTTTACTCCCTCCTAGTTTTAAGATTTCAAACTGCTAATTATTATTTTCAGTAACATACACTTTTGTCAAAATTATTCTTTTTAATAAAAAAGTAAAACAACAAGTGCTTAATAGTAAGATGAAAAATAAATATGTATTCTGTAAAATTTTTCATTTGTTATCTTTGTATTTGTTTATGTGTGCATATTGTGATAAAACTGGAGTTGTCAATACTTGAAAAGTTTCTGACTTACGACCAGTTAATTTATTTTGAATTTTAGTTATTTGTCGAATTTGTTTTGTGCATATGTGATGATTGCATTTTATTTTTGATAATTAATTCAATATATAACATTTTTTAAGTTTTATAATGTAGTTTTTAAAGTCATTAAAATATGTAAATAGTTTTTTCAATATCTTTTCAACTGTTCTTACGTGTTTTATCAAAGAAACCCGGTTGCACTTGAGAAAATGCAGCCAACCATGGTAATCACTGTGGCGGTTTATTTTATTCCCTTTCTCTAAATGAGAGATTAAAGAGAGCCAAATGATGATGAAACCCGAGTGGGTCTTTTGGGACTAGAAACATTTAGCCTCCCTTGGATATTACAGAGGTGGTTTGCCTTATTCATCGGAGGTGAACGATCATGCGTGGGATGTTTCAAACGGAGGTGGTAAGACGTCACTTTGTCATTACCATGTGGTGAAAATCCATGGCTCATTACCAACGCATTAACCATGACTTACGAGTGATTCCTACTCACATGCTTCGGCTTCACGTTTATTGACCTCCACGCTTCCCCAATTGGGTAGGCGAGGGCTGTATTTCTTTTCAGTAATGTAAATCAATTTGGGTCGTCTATCTTGTCTATTAAGTGGGACTCAATCTGGTGGCTACGCTATTACCTGGAGCCCCTCCCTCTGGCACCAGCGCTGTCATTCAGCGCCGCCAGGGCTACCTTCGTGTTCCCGGCCGGGCACCTGTCTCATTGCTGCCGACATGCCCTTCCCAAGCGGACGCGTCGGCCTCTGCCCCACCTCCTTCGGCCCCATTCTCCCTCATCTCCGTGGCTCAAGGCCTCCACGCTGTCTTACGATTTCTGTTCTAGGGCGAGTTGGAATGGTATTTTTTGTTTCCTATACATGCCGTTTTTCATTTAAACAATTATTAATCGTTATATATGTGTAATATAAAAAAATAACAAAATTACTGCGATTGATTTATTTTCTCCATTTCGTTTGATCATTCCAAGTTTTAGTACCGTCCCGATTTCAAACTAGTAGTGTTTTAGCAGCACATACTTTCAAGCATTATTTCTTAATTTATAATTTTCGAAAAATCAGAGAGTTCAACAAAAAAGAGAACAAACCCATTCTTTTAAGCGTCTCGTTTTCTATCAGTGGAACACATTAGAGCGGTTTTTGAGAAAATGTTTTTTTATGAATTGCATTAATTTCTAGTACAAAGTACAAGAAAACTAGTAGTTTCTTTTAAAAAAATGGACGTGCTCTTTTTGAATAAGCAGTTTTTTTACGTTAGAATTTACCTAAGACAAACATTTCTATCTTCAGTTTTTAGTTCTAAAATGTTGCTGCAATAATTTTTTCCTAACGCCTAAAATTAATCTTTAATTTTGGATGCATTTTCATTGTCTTGCAATAAGGGGAAGTTGTATTTTCTAGGTGAGCACTACTGGTTTTAGACCAAAGCTAGCAGCGCCCATGATTTTGGGAAATCCAGAAGAGCATAAAATACGGGAATAGAGCACTTAATTAGTCTAATATTACCTTTTAATTTTGGTATGGTTAGGCCTTTGGACGCTGCTAGGCTTAGATGTCTCCGTCTCTTCTTACTCTGCTCTTCCGCTTTCGTCTTGTCCTACTCCGCTCTTCCTTCTCCCGTCCGTCCCGTTCTACTCCGTTCTTGCTCTTCCCGTCTGTACTGTTGTTCTCCGTTCTTACCCTCTCTTGTGTGACGTTGCACAATCACGAACAGGAGCGGATCCAGAGACAAATTTTGGTACGGGAAAATCAAAATGTGTTGGTCGAATGTGTCATATTATAGATTTTGTAAAATGTCGCAAGCTAAACTCAGCTCACGCTACGATACGATTTTATTCGTTTTAATGCTTTCCAAAAATATTTTGGCTTGAAAGTTTCGGGATAAGTTAAAATTAATAGTTACTGAAAAATTGTAGGGGGTTTCCTTCTCATACTACCGCCATCCCGTACTACTGCTCTTGGTCTTTCCGTCCGTTGTATCCCACGCTTCTCTGGCTCTACCCGATCATCCCGTCCTACTCCGCACTTGCTCTTCTGGTCCGTCCCGTCTTATGCCGCTTTTATTTTCCCCGACGTTCCGTTCTAGTCTGCTCTTCCTCTCCACGACCTCCCAGCCCTACAGAAATCTTGCGCTCCCCTTCCGATCCCTCCTACTCCACCCTCGCTCCGCTGGCCACGCCTCACCACTTCTAACCACGTCTCACCACCTCCCACCCTGTTTCACCACCTCCCACCACGTTTCACCACCTCCCACCACGTCTCACCACTTCACCATTTTCCACCACGTTACAGTTCTGTCTACCATGCCCCACCCCATCCACCACGCCTTACCACTTCCCCCCACGCCCCACCATTTCCCCCACGCCTCACCACTTCACCCATGCCTCA
>BOPP01000006.1:9393554-9412505 GCA_017312745.1 Gryllus bimaculatus
GCCCTAGTGCCCCTCCACCCACACTGCCACCACTGTCCCCACTCAGCTCCTGCTGCCCCCTCGTCCGACCCCTGCTGGTCACACTTGTTTTCCCCATCTATCGTTTCCTCCTTCCCTGCCATCTCCAGAATTTACCATCCCCGCCACCCCCTTTTGCAGTGCTTCATACTGCCACCAGCGACCCTGTTCCACCCCTGCAGCCGTCCACCTCCGCCTCCCTCTCTGACTTCCGCTCTCATGCCATCTCTTCCTTTTCTAATGCCTCACCCCCCGCCGACTTCCTACCCGCAACGCCGCCTCACCCGTCCTCACAGTCTCCACCGTCCTCGTCACCCTCTCCTTCGCGCCTTCCCTACCATCCTCAGACTTCACCGCCTCCCCTTCACCTCCTCATCCTCCACCCTAGTGCTCCGCCACCCACACTGCTACCACTGTCCTCGCTAAGCCCCGACTGCCATCAACCTCCTCCCCCCGTCCCCGTCCTGGCCATCATACTCATGTCTACCCCACCTATCCCATTGCCACAGCCCCCACCGACTCCCCACGATCAACTCCACCCCAACCGTCCTCGTCGACCTCTCTTTTCCCGCCTTCCCTGCCATCCCCAGACTTCATAGCCATCCTCCCCTCTCCCTTCCCCCAATTCCCCGCAGTTTCCCTTTCCGCATTCTCTGCCACTACCGTCGCATCCCTCAGTCTTCACCAGCGCCGCCTCGGCGTTGTCCCTGCGTCGGGCCGGCCCAGTGGATTATACGGCCGGCGGTAATCACTCTGTGCCTCGCGCCGCGTTCTCAGCGACGGGCAGCGCCGGCGACGGGTCGGCTCATCAACCGTCTGGGGCAGCCCAACAGACATCTCGGTGTCCCGAAGCCCTTCATTTCCTGTAGGCGCCTCCTCTCTGTTCTTGTCAAACCAGCTGCTCTCTACGCTCATTCCGGCCTTTCAGGCCTCTGTGCTGCCACGTTGCCCACTCTCTAACTTCGACTCTCATTTCCGACCAGTAACTCTCCGTCGCTTCTGAAGTTTACTTCACTTCTATTCATATGGTTAAATGTGTACTGTTTGTATTCGGCGACATGTACTGCCTATGCTTCCATTATAAAGTTTGTAGGTTTGTTTCAAGCAACATGTAAGTAAACTAACGTTTGCTTCTCCTTCTACAGTTGGCCGTTTGCTGTGTTTGTAGTTGTCCTGGCGAATTAAATTGATTTTCAATTCCTACTTCATTACATTATTTCATTGTAAGTGGAAGAGATATATTTAACTAAAATATGTTAATTATATTTTTCTAATGCTCATGGATTTATTCTTTTTTCAGATCGCAACTTTTTTCATCGGATGTTTTGCAATCATTCTTTGTTCGTTGGATGCCATTGAGAGTATTGGCAAAAGGCATTCCGTTTCCAACTCTGGATGCCGAGAGGTAAATAATATATTTCACTGTCATCACTCTAATGTTCAATAGTGCTCTGAGAATATTTTACAATTCTAAAATGACAAGATAACGTCCAAACCTCAATAAAAATTAAATTATTTTTTAAAAAAATTAAGAAATTCACATTATAATAATTTTCTTGCTAGAATAATACCACTGCTATGTTGTATACACAAATCAAAATATATGAAAAACAATCATTTTACATTAAAATAGCATAACTACCAAACACACAGACTTGAATGTAGTTTGAAATTCATATTTAATAACTTCTCTGATAATGATAATACGGTTTTAAACAGGAAAACGAGTTATTGCCATTTTAGTTATTACTTAATCAAGAATTATCGCCATAAAATATATTTTTTGACAATACATGCGAATTAAAAAAGTGACATAGAAATATTCAAAATGAGAGATATCTTTGGAAGAAAACTGGTACAGAATGTAGAAACTGAAAGTGGAAAAGGCGACCACATAGAGCGAAACATCTATTAGAAAATAAAATCAGTTTCTCAATCTTGATATTCACGATAGTAATTTGTGAACGCGATGTAATGTCTGTAATGCGTCAATACACTTAAACTCTTGTGCTCAATAAGTTCGCCGTGAAATTGGTTGTATTTTCTCCTTTTTGTCTCTTTTCCTTTTTCTCTTTTGATGCAAAACTTACAGAGCCTACTCTATCTCACACCTTCACTGCCATCGTCACAAACTTATGGAAGCATCAGAAAACATCTAAAAATGCCTTCTCTTATTTAGGTCAGTAAGTATCTTTCGAAAACAGAATATATTTACTAGAAACAAAATACTGATAGCAGACAAGGCAAATTATGTAGAGTAAACAGTTTTGTTTTGTAGCGAAATATACTGTTTGTTCAGGAAAAAAGTCTCTGACAATGACGATATCAATTGTCAGATGTCAATTTTTTTAGATATGTCACTTTTCTAGTGCAACGATTATAAAATGTGGTAGCCTCTAACTTCTCATACTTTCACAAGCATGTTTTCATTGATCGTCGTTTTGCCGACATTTCTGTCGATTTTCTTGATCAGAGCCTGCTGCCGTTATATCTTCGTTTGATGGACTGTGAATTCGTAAAAATGGACTGGACAAAGAACGATTGGGCCTCGCAACTAGAACTGACGTTTCGGTTGTTCAATAAATTAGTCTCAGTTGCTCTTGCCGTCTCGCAGTCTCTCGACATTATGTCAATTGTCGCTGCGGTAAAAAGGTGAAACAAAAGGTAACCAGTAACCAACGTTATTGAAAAGGTGGTTTGTGAAACGCATGCGCACATAGAATGTTGGCATTATCACTTTCTTTTTATTCGTTGGATTTTGCTTGTAATATAAAATATTCATAATTTTAATTGAAGAAACACTAGAATTGAGCATAATTTGGCAAAGGAATTATTTCCAGAAGTTTACTTTTTGACTTAAATAATTTTATCAGTACATTTCATAGTATTGTATATTCCCGTTTTTAAACATTAAGTATTCGTAGTTACATATATGTCCGTTCTATTGATTTGTTTTGATTATCCATGCTCAAATTATTTAAAGCAGTAAAACTATTGCATTAAAATTGAAAAGGGAATGATGATAGGTTTATGTATATTTTTATATTAACAAAGCATTCTACTGCTACTAAACAGTTCAAGAAAATGTTAGGTATGATATTAAAAGATTCATTGAAGTGATTAACGATCAAAGTGATTACATGTGGAACATTCAAATACTTCTACCATGTATTCATGGAATAGCTGTCGGAGAGTAACTCTTTGCTACTGAAAATGTGTACGACCTTTAAGTTGCGCAAAAACTTTCCACAGGTGTTGTGGGAATTTACTAAAGCAAAATATCTTCCACCTGGCAGGATATCTAACGAAGAACCGACTCACCTCGGCTGAATTATAGCGTTGCATGGTTTTGTGCCAAACGCTGCTCGGCAGCATCAATTACTTTTAATTCGTCTCCGCTAAATCCATTCTGACCGTTGCACATACCTCGCGCAGAGTTACTACCCCCATATAGCAGCGTTCTGGCGTGCGAATGGATTTAGGTTACAAATTGCCAACTGTTCGAGAGATTTACGATATGGTCGTGAGATCTGAAAGTTTTCTAGATTGCTCCGTGGCAAAGTTGGTAAAGTAAGAACCTTTCGTGTACGTTTTACGGTTTGTTTCATGAATTCAGCCTCGCAACCGAGCCAATGCACGCAAATTGGTAAAATAGTGCCAGTTCTAGAAGAGGAAAATCCTTACTCCAGGTAACTTTTGAGATAAATTTCGGTTGTGGTGAAAAATATTTACGACGGAGTTAGGTTCTTGAACTCATATTTATGTGCCACGTTAGTAAAGTGCAGTTATTTGTGAGAGCGAGCTCTCAGTTTAAGCACTCGGATGTCGTTTGGTAGGATGATAATAAACGTAAATGGAGCCATTTGGGGAAGCGAATATGCATATTTTCTTTCATTCATCGACTGACGGTGAATGCAAATGTCTCACAGTGACAGCAACGGAGGTTAGAACAAAATCCTTGCAGTGAATTTCTTTCATTCATCATAGTTTCAGGTTTTTCCTGCTAGTTAAATTTTATAACTAAAATTTTTCTTTCTTCTGGTCGCGCGGGAGCCAGCAAGAAAGTCCACGTTGATAAACTCAAACTAAAACTTTTTGAGCCAGTGTTAGCCAGTGTTATGTGGAACAGGGAATCGCAAGTATGGCGACGTGAATCGCAAGTAAGGCGAGGGCGGCGGCGAGGGCGGCGGCGAGGGCGGCGGCGAGGGCGGCGGCGAGGGCGGCGGCGAGGGCGGCCGCCGCAAGCCTCGAGGCGCCGTGCGCGAGAGAGGGACTCGTAAATTCCTGTCGGTGGCCCCCGAGGAAGAGGAAAGGATTGTGGGCGATGAAATGGGAGAAGACGTTGCCAACGGAGACTGACACGGAAACGACTGCATCCCTGATTACGGCAGAGATGAAGACTTATTCGAAAAGAGATGAGAAAAATAATACTACGCGAATTTTCTTGCGAACTTGTTCACAACTTATAAGAGGCGTACAGCCGAGCAAGTTACGTAACGATAGGAGTGAAGACATGGGGACTAATGAAACAGAACGTTATTGTGAAAAGGGGTGTAGGGAATTGAGGGAGAGTTAGAAAACGATGCTAATGATGGTAATCGTAATCATGACAATGATTGTTTGATGATGACCCTACACGATGACACTGGCGTAAAGAAGGCTATAATGCCCATGTCAAAGGCAGCTGCCTTAGTGTTAGTGACTCATGAATACAATATCAACACTATTTGAGCTGAAAAGGGAGTTGGTGGCGGGAGAACATGAGGAGAGTGACTATTGGCTAATACGGTAAGAAAATAGTAGGAGTAAATCTATTCCTAACGGAGAAGTGAGAAGATACAATTTGAAAGCATTAAAACTAAAGTTTTATGGTCGGTGATTTGGAGAAGTTTAGAGACTATGATGTCTGTTTATGTGTGCAGTATCAAGTGTTATAGGGTTCGTTTGTTGCCAAGAAGGGAAAAAAGTCCCTCTCTTCGTAATGCCACTGGCAAAGGAATTTCGTGTTAGAGACGCGCGAAATGCACACAATATCAACGATGTAAGAGCCCAAACTACTGCTCAGCCACTGCTATGGTTATTGCAGTTGTGTCCGTTGGCAGATGCTTTCCCACAGACAAACTGCAATAACCCTAAGTGGCTTATGTTAGAATTCACGGTTAGAGAGAACTATAAGATAATTAAATAAACATCTTCCGACCGATTATTGTGTAAAGTTTGCGCTTCGAATAGTACAGTTAATATCTTATCATCTAGTATACCATTTGTTAATACTTTGGGATTCTTTTGGACAGGGATTCTTTTACGAGATTAATAGTTGAACGTTATATTCAACATGTGTATCTTTTACTTGTGTACGATTTCCTTTCCTTTTGAAATAACAAATTTGATATTTACCATTTATTATAAACATTGATACAAATTCCCAAAAGGTGGCATGTAATTCGTTTTTTAGCATTACTGGATAGATCTACAAACCTTACTGAAATCTGCTCGATACTACCAACTCTTCATTTAATTAGTTTACTAGTATTATCTGCACTATAGTCACATTGCTTCCAAATAGACTGCTGCATTTTACGGCCCCTAGAGCGCCTACAGACCTCGTTAAAATGCACTGGAGGTATTTCATCAGGTAATGCGCCAGTCTAATTCCGCGCATGCAGGGCTGCGCGGGCCGAGGGCCGTGCGGTCGCCACCTGTCTCGTGGCGAAGCGGGCCGTCTCGGGCGGGGCTCTGCCGGGCCCCTTGGGAGCTGGGGTTCCGCCGCCCGCCCGCTGGGAGGAAGCGCTTAGGGGCGGCGGCGCCGAGCGCGTGTGCCGGCATAGGCGATGATGGAACGCGTTCTGGGTCAAAATAGGTCGAATGGTTTGTACGAACAAAAATGGTAATTATCATTCTTTGTCGAGTGTCGCCTCATTGTCGAGTGTCACCTCATTGTCGAGTTTCACTGCATTGTCGAGTTTCACTGCATTGTCGAGTTTCACTGCATTGTCGAGTTTCCCTTCATTGTCGAGTTTCACTGCATTGTCGAGTTTCACTGCATTGTCGGGTTATGGTGGTCGGGAGATGGTGGTGATCTTCCTCCGCTGGATGGCAAAATCCGCTGCCGACTTGCCGTCGGCTACCGGGGTTTAGGTATCTCCCACCAGCGGGGCTCCGCCCCAGTCGGGACTAGCTCTAAGTTCCCGTTTAGTCTCCCGTAAGGCGTGGTAAATGTGGTGCATGCAAGAATAAGTGTGTCTAAGTAAAGTGTTGGGGAGGACAAAGAATGGGAAAAAAACGCGGCCCGTTTGTTAGGGTACTGCTCCGGCATTCGGCAGATATTGATTGAAAAAATCACGTAAATCTATCGATGAGAGCAGCTGATCGCTTGAATTCTCCTCCAGACAGCGACTGAATTCGGCTTAGCTGTCAAGATAGTATCAAAAATCTTGCCACTGTCGGGACTCAATCCTAGGACGTCCCCATCAACGGCACTGCAGTGGCATCAGTTGATGCAATGAGCTACCTCTCCCGATGTGTGCGAAGTCGATGTCTATGCTAGCAAGGGTAGGTGGTGATGTAGATGTTACGGACCGTGCCACATTACAGTGGGTATACTAAGGGCGGTAGTAGCTATGTGGATGACGGTAGCGATAAGTGCAAAGAGAGCTGTAGTAGCCGTGATGTTGGAGTCAGAGGGATGTAGTGGTAGGGGTGTCGGTGGTGACCACGATGGCATTGCCTTAGATGCTCCATGGTAGAGATGATGTAAGTTATGACTCAGTGGACACAGGGGGTAAGTCGCATTTGCTACATTTCTTTTGTTTAATCTATTTAAATTAAAAAAATAATTCTTTGACACGGGTGCTAATTGCCTCAGTAGTTGAAGCGCTCTCAAAACTCCCAATTAGTCAATGTCTCATTAGAATGGTAATGACGGTAGTGTTGTTGGTGGCGTTGGCTCTTTATTAAAACAGCAACAAAACTGTTTTCCGGTCTCAAGTGGAAGACGCTTGTGTATTGCCGTAAACTCTGTTCCGTAAGAAGCAATACTTTTTAGCTGAAAATATTTTTTGCAAAACAAACAAGGTAGCTTTCCAGACTTCCTATCAATCCGATTGCTATAGCCGGCGTCGACTTTTAATGGCAATGGCTGTGGCTGCAGCGGTATATTGAGGCCGTCACTCCGAGAGAAAGAGACGCGGGTGGCCTCTAGCGGCGGAGGCGGCAGCCACACGTCGCCGGAGGCGGCGGAGCGGCCGAGGGCGGATGGGAGGTTGGGGCCGCACGGTAACTAACCTGGGCGTGTCGACGGCCTTCCGCTGTCGGCTTGCTGCTCGTCGCGCGCGCGACCGCAGGCCCCCGGAGCATTCAATCTGCGCCCGCGCTTGCTCCCCTCCCCTCCCCCACCCACCCGCCCCTCCCCCTCCCCCTTGCCCTACCGCGATCGATGGCCGCGGGATGTTTCCGCTCCGCCGAGGACGACGAGGAGGCTCTCGGAATTGCTTATCGGCCATCTTACAAGTTGGCCAGTTCATCGTCCAGCATGTTGATGCGGATGGAAAGCGCCCTAAGAGCACGTTGCTCCTTCAGATATTAAATTTTTTAGAGTATTCGACTTTTTGGGTTTAGGCACTTAAACCTCGCCAGTGTCCATTTCCACTAGGGATTTTTCCATCTGTTTGAATCTCCAACCAGATAATTTGTTCTGCACTTCGGAGATCAGGTTTAGGTCACAGATCAGGTTTAGATCTTAAATTTCTTAGAGTATTCGACTTTTTGGGTCTAGGCACTTAAACTTCGCCAGTGTCCATTTACACTACGGATTTTTCCATCTGTTTGAATCTCCTACCAGATAATTTGTTCTGCACTTCGGAGATCAGGTTTAGGTCACAGATCAGGTTTAGATATTAAATTTCTTAGAATATTCGACTTTTTGGGTTAAGGTACTTAAACTTCACCAGTGTCCATTTCCACTTCGGATTTCTTCATCTGTTTGAATCTCCTACCAGATAATTTGTTAATTAAGTTCTGCATTTCGGAGATCAGGTTTAGGTCACAGATCAGGTTTAGATATTAAATTTCTTAGAGTATTTGACTTTTTGGGTTTAGGCACTTAAATGGAAAGTCTAGTGGCTAGCGACGGCTTTTCTTACAAGTCTGTCGAAACCACTGAAACCAGAATACAGTTCTAAATTTACCCACATATTTTCCAAAATTGCTGGCACGTGTTGAGGTTAATAAGTCTTAATGAAGGAAACCTACCCTTGGTAGTAAATATCAAACACTGTTTACATAAAATATTCCCTAATATGATCTAAACGAAAAACCTTTCAAATTAACTTCGTAGAGGTGTGACCATTCCGAAGTTCTTTAGGAATGTGTTTTGCGAGTTAAATATCCCAATTAACGAGAAATAAAAGCCGCATAATTTCATAATTTGAATAATTCACCAATTTCTTGTTGTGTGTATTATCCGCGCACGTTTTCCGAGACTTCTTTTTGCTAGAAGCGAGAAGTGTTGGTGTCGGTTATTTCGACGACAGGACTGTTGGGTATTTCGACGACATCAAATCTATAGCTCTTTTTTGATGAAAATTAGTTTATATTATAAGTGAGCGATAAATTCAGTAATACCAATTTGTCAACAGCGCTCGTCACTAACATGTATTCTTAATTCAACCATTGTCAATAAACAAGTGGCGGTAGGTATTCCGAAGTTCAGGAAAATGCGTTCGTATAATACTAACAATTTATGCTTCTTTCTATAATAATCAAAGAAGTAATGGCACTGCGTATAAGATTGAAGTAGAAGACCAAGGTACTTAGAATAGTCCTAGACCTAGGCACTTAGGTAGACGTTACTGAAGACTTTAAGAAATAAATGTGATATAAAGGGTTATTTATTCCTATAGGGTTTATTATTATTGCATTTAATCATGCAAACTGTATTAGAACCTTCATTTCAATAGGAGCTGTTAACTTAAACTATGTATTATTGTATTTAGTGTGTTTCATTATTTGGGGCCAATGCTGGTTTTCGTTTGTATGTATTTCCGTCCTTTGTGATTAAAAACATTTAATAAAAGAGTATTTCACTCAATAATTTAATAACATGTCTAATAATTCATCGAAATCATGATCCAATTAAAAAAATCTAGTGTCAGTGTTACACAATAAATATACTTTCAGAAATCCTTCTCTCCTATAAAAAAAGTTGTTCTGTGGCATGTGTCTGTATTCCACTAGGCAACTCATCTAATAGTATTGATACCAGGAAGTGATGTGATATTTTGTTTCTGAAAACTGAAATTCGAAATGAATGTCATTGATCCTTTTCATTCCTCTACGTAAACAAATATCCAGAAACATACACATTTTTCAACGTAATGTTTTTGAGTGTAGAGAAATTATTCATCTGTATATATGAACATTAAAATAATACTCTTATTTGTCAGGGAGAGTAATTCACATACATCATTATGAAGTTCAGTATTTTTTTCTTCTCTAACGAAACACTGTATATTGCAGTAGCTACGAATGTAACGATTTGTGTAATTTTCTGTGATTTAATATTGGTATTTTTAGTAAAAATGAATGATAAATTAAGGATAGAGATTTCTTTTCTTTTCGTTGTGCCTGTTTTTGAAAGAAAAGATTTTTTGCTTCCAAAAATAAAAAAATAAATGTGTTTTCAACAAATCAAATAAGTCTTGCAATAAAATGATTAGTTAACCGATACATCATCCAGTAAATGAGTCCAAAAAGTTTCAGCGAGCTTCTATTCGGAATGAATTTCCAATGAAAACGCGACTCTCCCATTCACTCGCGCTGCCTCTGCGCGTCGTGACGGCAGAAGCTTGAAACGTCAACGGGAAGAGGGGAGGAGTTCGCCCCCTTCATTTCGAGTGCAAGGCACGAAGAAAGAGGCCCAGCAACTTTTTTCATCCCTCGGCGACCCTTCTCAGCATTTTTACACGTTGGGAATATCAAAGGGTAAATACCCTGCAAAACTCCCGTCGCCCTCGTTGTCTCTCGCCTTCATCTCTTGGAATTCCTGCGAGAGCCGCCTGCACTGCCCGGAGACACGGGAATGCAAGCCGAGGGTTGAGGGGAGGGGGGGAATATGCAGGTGCCGTTGTCTGCGTCAGGTGTCAGATACACGGTTCCTATGAGGGTAGCGTTGCTGGATCGCTTCGCGAATGGGGTCGACTCGTGGCTGAGATTCCCGTCTTCTCTCGCGCTGCCACAAATATGGGTTACTCACCACATACTATATTCCGTTGTAAGATAACTAAGATAGGTATCAGTACAAGCTGATTACAAGCACACGTTTCGCACTTTGTACAGTCAAGCCCTGAACGATAATTTACATAATGTAGGATATGTAAAGTGCGTCAGTGAAAATCTTAATATTTCTGAGCGTTAATTAACGAACTGCTAGACTCGTGAAAATTTAATTTGTGAATTTAATATCTCATGGAATTCTGTTCGTCTCTGACTACCTTCAAATGGAGCAGGGTATCTAGAAGAATCCAATACCACGAAAATGTAAGAAAGATCCCATTTGTTAGGTTACAACTTCAGAGATTTTCGGAAACCGTTTCCAAACTCTTGCACTCAAAAACGATGTTAAGTAATGGACCTGCAACGTCCGTGGCCGGTTGCGGCGAAGACAGCGAGGTCAAGATTAAAACTTTAAATTTGATAACCTTACAAAAAGTGGTGGACTAAAAGTATAAATAATTGCCAAATCAAGTTCAACAAGTCTTAGAATTACATAACAAATTTTGATCTTTCGTCCAGACACACACATGGAAACCAATTATAACAATAATGGCACATGCGGTTTTATAGTTCATACTACCTAGTTCACTCGGAATCAACGAGTCGGCTCGGTGAGAACGAACCTCATACAGACCTGATCTAATTGTAGATGTATCTCACGTATGATTAAATATACCCAATGATAAAAGATACGTGTATGATTCAAGATGATTGAAGTCCGTTCAGGCTTGACTGTCACAAAGTGCGAAACGTGTCTTGTAATCAGTGCTACAGATCCTTATACTCTAGTTTATATCTTAACATCGAATATAGTACTTGGGACTAACCCCAGATTTGTGGCAGCGGCGAGAGAAGACGGGAATCTCAACGCACGAGTCGACCCGATCGCGAAGCGATCCAGGCATACGCTACTCCTTCATAGGAACCGTGTATCTGGACACCTGACGCAGAACACGGCACCTGCATATTCCCTCCCCTTCAAATCCTCGGCTTTGCATTCCGTGGTCTTCCGGGCAGTGCAAGGCGGGCTCTGCGCAGTGAATTCAAGAGATGAAGGCGAGAGACATACGAGGGCGACGGGAGTTTTGGCAGGGGTATTTTACCTTTGATATTCCCAACGTGTTAAAAATGCTGAGGAAGGGTCGCCTGAGGGATGAAAAAGTTGCTGGGCCTCTTTCTTCGTGCCTTGCACTTCGAATGGAAGGTGGCGAACTCCTCCCCTCTTCCCGTTGAGTTTCAATGCTCTGCCGTCACGACGGCGCAGAGGCAGCGCGAGTGAATTGGGAAGTCTGCGTTTTCATTGGAAATTCATTCCGAAAGAAGCGTCGCTGACAACTTTTTGACCATTACTGGGATGAATGTATCGATTAACTAATAATTTTATTGCAAGACTTATTTGATTTGTTGAAAACCATTTATTTTTTATTTTTGGAAGCGCAAAAGAGGACGTTCGATTTTGGTTTTTAGGAAAAGGTTTAGAGATGAAATAAGCAAAAAATCTTTTCTTTCAAAAACAGGCACAACGAAAAGAAAAGAAAATCTCTATCCTTAATTTTGTCATTCATTTTTTACTAAAATACCAATATTAAATCACAGAAAATTACACAAATCGTTACATTCGTAGCTACTGCAAATATACAGTGTTTCGTTAGAGAAGAAAAAAATACTGAACTTCATAATGATGTATGTGAATTACTCTCCCTGACAAAATAAGAGTATTATTTTAATGTTCATATATCAGATGAATAATTTCTCTCACACTCAAAAACATTACGTGAAAAATGTGTATGTTTCTGGATATTTGTTTACGTAGAGGAATGAAAAGGATCAATGACATTCATTTCGAATTTCAGTTTTCAGAAACAAAATATCACATCACTTCCTGGTATCAATACTATTAGATGAGTTGCCTAGTGGAATACAGACACATGCCACAGAACAACTTTTTTTATAGGAGAGAAGGATTTCTGAAAGTATATTTATTTGTGTAACACTGACACTAGATTTTTTAATTGGATCATGATTTCGATGAATTATTAGACATGTTATTAATTATTGAGTGAAATACTCTTTTATTAAATGTTTTTAATCACAAAGGACGAATACATACAAACGAAAACCAGCATTGGCCCAAAATAATGAAACACACTAAATAACAACCAATAATACATTGTTTAAAGTTAACAGCTCCTGTTGAAATGAAGGTTCTAATACAGTTTGCATGATTAAATGCAATAATAATAAACCCTATAGGGATAAATAACCCTTTATATCACATTTATTTCTTAAAGTCTTCAGTAACGTCTACCTAAGTGCCTAGGTCTAGGACTATTCTAAGTACCTTGGTCTTCTACTTCAATCTTATACGCAGTGCCATTACTTCTTTGATTATTATAGAAAGAAGCATAAATTGTTAGTATTATACGAAGCATTTTCCTGAACTTCGGAATACCTACCGCCACTTGTTTATTGACAATGGTTGAATAAGATACATGTTAGTGGACGAGCGCTGTTGACAAATTGTATTACTGAATTTATCGCTCACTTATAATAGAAACTAATTTTCATCAAAAAAGAGCTATAGATTTGATGTCGTCGAAATACCAACGTCCTGTCGTCGAAATAACCGACACCAACACTTCTCGCTTCTAGGAAAAAGAAGTCTCGGAAAAACGTGCGCGGATAATACACACAAACAAGAAATTGGTGGAATTAATTCAAATTATGAAATTATGTGGCTTTTTATTTGCTCGTTAATTGGGATATTTAACTCGCAAAACACATTCCTAAAGAACTGCGCGAATGGTCACACCTCTACGAAGTTAATTTGAAAGGTTTTTCGTTTAGATCATATTAGGGAATATTTTATGTAAACGTGTTTGATATTTACTACCAAGGGTAGGTTTCCTTCATTAAGACTTATTAACCTCAACACGTGCCAGCAATTTTGGAAAATATGTGGGTAAATTTAGAACTGTATTGCTGGGTTTCAGTGGTTTCGACCGACTTGTAAGAAAAGCCGTCGCTAGCCACTAGACTTTCCATTTAAGTGCCTAAACCCAAAAAAGTCGAAATACTCTCTAAGAATTTAATATCTAACATGATCTCCGAGTGCAGAACAATTATCTGGTGCAGATTCAAACAATGGAAAATCCGTAGTGTAAATGACACGGCGAAGTTTAGATGCTAGACCCAAAACGTCGAATACTCTAAGAAATTTAATTATCTTAAACTGTCTGTGACCTAACCTGATTCTCCGAAGTGCAGAACAAATTAATCTGATAGGAGATTCAAACAGATGGAGAAATCCGTAGTGTAAACTGGACACTGGCGAAGTTTTAAGTGCCTAGACCGAAAAAGTCGAATACTCTAAGAAATTTAAAATCTAAACCTGATCTGTGACCTAAACCTGATCTCCGAAGTGCAGAAACAAATTATCTGGTTGGAGATTCAAACAGATGGAAAAATCCTAGTGGAAATGGACACTGGCGAAGGTTTAAGTGCCTAAACCAAAACGTCGAATACTCTAAAAAATTTAATATCTGAAGGAGCCAACGTGCTCTTAGGGCGCTTTCATCCGCATCAACATGCTGGACGATGAACTGGCCAACTTGTAAGATGGCCGATAAGCAATTCCGAGAGCCTCCTCGTCGTACTCGGCGGAGCGGAAACATCCCGCGGCCATCGATCGCGGTAGGGCAAGGGGAAGGGGGAGGGGGGGGTGGGGGAGGGGAGGGGAGGGACAAGCGCTGGGCGCAGTTGATGCTCCAGGGGCGCCTGCGGTCCGCGCGCGACGAGCAGCAAGCCGACAGCGGAAGGCCGTCGATCGCCCAGGTTAGTTACCGTTGCCGGCCCCAACCTCCCATCCGCCCTCGGCCGCCGCCGCCTCCGCGCGACGTGGTGGCTGCCGCCTCCGCCGCTGAGGCCACCCGCGTCTCTTCTCAGGAGTGACGGCCTCAATATACCGCTGCGCAGCCACAGCCATTGCCATTAAAAGTCGACGCCGCGCTATAGCAATCGATTGATTAGGAAGTCTGAAAGCTACCTTGTTTGTTTTTGCAAAAAATATTTTCAGCTAAAAAGTATTGCTTCTTACGGAACAGAGTTTACGGCAATACACAAGCGTCTTCCACTTGAGACCGGAAAACAGTTTTGTTGCTGTTTTAAAAATAAGAGCCAACGCCACCAACAACGACTACCGTCATTACATTTCTAAATGAGACATTGACTAAATTGGGAGTTTTGAGAGCGCTTCAACTACTGAGGCAATTAGCACCCGTGTCAAAGAATTATTTTTTTAATTTAAATAAGATTAAACAAAAGAAATGTAGCAAATGCGACTTACACCCTGTGTCCACTGAGTCATAACTTACATATCTCTACCATGGAGCATCTAAGCAATGCCATCGTGGTCACCACCGACACCCCTACCACTACATCCCTCTGACTCCAACATCACGGCTACTACAGCTCTCTTTGCCACTTATCGCTATAACCGTCATCCACATAGCTACTACCGCCTTAGTATACCCACTGTAATGTGCACGGTCCGTAACATCTACATCACCACCTACCTGCTAGCATAGACATCGACTTCGCACACATCGGGAGAGGAAGCTTCATTGCATCAACTGATGCCAACTGCAGTGCCGTTGATGGGACGTCCTAGGATTGAGTCCCGACAGTGGCAAGATTTTTGATACTATCTTGACAGCTAAGCCGAATTCAGCTGCGCTGTCTGGAGGAGAATTCAAGCGATCAGCTGCTCTCATCGATAAGATTTACGTGATTTTTTCAATCAATATCTGCCGAATGCCGGAGCAGTACCCTAAACAAACGGCCGCGTTTTTTCCCCATTCTTTGTCCTCCCAACACTTACTTAGACACAACTTATTCTTACATGCCACCACATTTACGCACGCCCTTACGGAGATAACGGGAACTTAGAGCTAAGTCCCGACTGGCGGGCGAGCCCCGCTGGTGGGAGATACCTTAAACCCGTAGCGACGGCAAGTCGGCAGCGGATTTTTGCCATCCAGCGGAGGAAGACACCACCATCTCCCGACCACCATAACCGACAAATGCCAGTGAAACTCGACAATGCAGTGATACTCGACTATTGCAGTGAAACTCGACTATGCATGAAACTTCACATGGCTGAAACTCGACTATGCAGTGGACAACTCGACTAAGGTGCAGTGAAACTCGACTATGCAGCTGAAACTCGACTATGCAGTGAAACTCGACTATGCAGTGAAACTCGACTATGCAGCTGAAACTCGACTATGCAGTGAACTCGACAACTAGCAAGTGAAACTCGACAATGCCAGGGAAACTCGCACAGCAGTGAACTCGACAATGCAGTGAAACTCGACAATGCAGTGAAACTCGCGACAATGCAGTGAAACTCGACAATGCAGTGAAACTCGACAATGCAGTGAAACTCGACATGCAGTGAACGACTGCAGTAAACTACAATGCCCAGTGAAACTCGACAATGCAGTGAAACTCGACAATGCAGTGAAAACTCGACAATGCCAGTGAAAATCGACAATGCAGTGAAACTCGACAATGCAGTGAAACTGCGACAATGCAGTGAAACTCGAACAATGCAGTGAAACTCGACACATGCAGTGACACTCGACAATGCAGCTGAAACTCGCAATGCAGTGAAACTCGACAATGCAGTGAAACTCGACAATGCAGTGAACTGGACAATGCAGTGAAACTCGACAATGCAGTGAAACCTCGACAATGGAACTAATGCGTGAAACTCGACAATTGCTGCAGCATGAAACTCGGCAATGCAGTGAAACTCGGCAATGCAGTGAAAACTCGACAATGAGTGCAACTCGAAACAATGAAGTTGCAACTCGAACTATGCAAGTGTCAACTTCGACTATGAAGTGCAACTCGACAATGCAGTGCAACTCCGACAATGCAGTGAACTCGAGCAATGCAGTGACAACTCGACAATGAAGTGGAAGACATGATGCAACTCGACAATGAGTGCAACCTCGACAATGAAGTGCAACTCGGACCAATGAGTGCAACTCGACAATGAAGTCAAATCGACATGAAAGTGAAACTCGACAATGAAGTGCAACTCGACAATGAAGTGCAACTCGACATGAAGTGACTCGACAATGAAGTGCACCGAGTGCAACTCGACAATGAAGTGCACTAAGAAGGGCAACTCGCCAATAAGGTGCAACTTCGACAATGAAGTGACACCTCACAATGAGTGCAACTCGACAAATGAAGTGAACTCGACAATGAAGTGCAAACTCGGACAATTGAAAGTGACACTCGACAATGGAACGTGACACTCGACCATGAAGTGGACACTCGACAATGAAGTGACACTGCGACAATGAAGTGAACACTCCGACAATGAGTGACACTCGCAATGAAGTGACACCGTCGTACAATGAAGTGACACTCGACAATGGAAGTGACTGACAATACACGACAATGAAGTGACACTCCCCGACCAATGAAGTTGACACTCGACAATGAAGTGACACTCGAACAATGAAGTGACTCGACAAGAATGACACTCGACAATGAAAGTGACACTTCGACAATGAGTAACCGACGGTGACACTCGACAATTGAAGTGACACTCGACAATGAAGTGACACTCGACAATGAAGTGACACTCACAATGAGACCCCCCCCCCCCCCCCCCCCCCCCCCCCCTCCCCCCCCCCAAACCCCCCCCCCCCCCCTCTCGACAAATGAAGTTGACACTCGACAATGAGTGACACTCGACAATGAAAGTGACACTCGGACAATGAAGTGACACTCGACAATGAAGTTGACAACTCGACATGAAGTGACACTTCGACAATGAAGTGAACTCCGAAATGAAGTGACACACTCGACAATGAAGTGACACTCGACAATGAAGTGACACTCGACAATGAACGTGACACTCGAACAATGATGTGACACTCGACAATGAATGACACTCGACAATAGTGACACTCTGACAATGAAGTGACACTCGACAATGAAGTGACACTCGACAATGAAGTGACAACTCGAACAATGAAGTGACACTCGAAATATGAACTGACACTCGACAATGAAGGTGACACTGACAATGATGACACACAATGAAGCCTGACATGAACACTCGACAATGAAGTGACACTCGACAATGAAAGTGGACACGACAATTGAATGGACACTCGACAAAATGAAGTGCCACCTCGACAATGAGGTGGACACTCGCCCATGACGGCAAACACTCGACAAAAAATGATAATTACACATTGTTGTTCGCTACGAGCCATTCGGACTATTTTGACCAGAACGCGTTCCATCATGCGCCTATGCCGGCACACGCGCTTCGGCGCCGCCACCTAAGCGCTTTTCCTCCAACGGGGGGCGCGGTAACGCCCATCTCCCAAGGGACCCGGGCAGAGCCCCGCCGAGACGCCCGCTCCCACGAGGACAGGTGGCGAACCGCACGGCCCTCGGCCCGCCCAGCCTGCATGCGCGGGAATAGACGCGGCATTACCTGATGAAATACTCCCAGTGCATTTTAACGAGTCCGTAGCGCTCTAGGCCGATAATGCAGCAGTCTATTGGAAGCAATGTGACTATAGTGCAGATAATACTAGTTAACTAATTGAAATGAAGGGTGTTGGTATCGACGCAGATTTCAATAAGGTTTGTTAGATCTATCCAGCAATGTCCAAAAAATGAATTACATATCACTTCCGGGAATTTGTATCAATTTTGAATAAATTGTAAATATCAAATTTGTTTATTAAAAAGGAAAGAAATGCGTCATAAGTAATAGATAAACATGTTGATATAACGTTCAACTATTAATCTCGTAAAGAATCCCTGTCCGCAAAGAAAACCTGAAGTATTAACAAATGGGTATATTAGAGTGATAAGGATATTAACTGTACTTTCGAAGCCAAACTTTTACACAAAAATCGAGCGGGCAGATGTTTATTTAATTATCTTATAGTTCTCGTCTAACAGTGGAATTTGCGAACAGGAAAGTCTTATAGTTTTTCCTAACCGTTGAATCGAACATAAGCCACTTAGGTTATTGGCAGTTTGTCGGTGGAAAAGCAATCTGCCACGGAAACAACTGCAAGTAATCATAGCAAGTGGCTGCAGCAGTAGTTTTGATTCTTACATTGTTGATATTGTGTGCATTCCGCGGGTCTCTAACACGAAATTCCTTTTGCCAGTGGTATTACGAGGAAGAGGCGGAACTTTTTCCTTTCTGCGCAACAAACCTACTCTATAACACTGATACTGCCAAACATAAAACAGACATCATAGTCTCTAGACTTCTCCAAATCACCGACCATAAAACTTTAGTTTTAATGCTTTCAAATTGAATCTTCTCACTTCTCTCCGTTTGGAATAGATTTTCCTACTATTTCTCTTGCCGTAGTTAGCCCAATAGTCACTCTTCCTCAGTGTTCTCCCACCACCAACTCCCTTTTCAAGCTGCCGTGAAAATAGTGTTTGATTATTTGCATTCATGAGGTTCACTAACACGAAGGCAGCTGCCTTGAACATGGGCATTTTGCCTTCTTTACGCCAGTGTCATCGGTGTAGGGTCATCATCATATTGTCTGATTACGATTAACCATCATTAGTATCGTTTTCTTA
Source organism: Gryllus bimaculatus (assembly GCA_017312745.1). Classification (NCBI taxonomy): domain Eukaryota; kingdom Metazoa; phylum Arthropoda; class Insecta; order Orthoptera; family Gryllidae; genus Gryllus; species Gryllus bimaculatus. The sequence continues at coordinate 9,412,494 of BOPP01000006.1, forward strand.
ACTCTCCCTCGA
>BOPP01000006.1:9420739-9464692 GCA_017312745.1 Gryllus bimaculatus
TTCAATTTTCAATTTTCAATTTTCAATTTTCAATTATGCTTTATTTTCCGTGGTGTGACTTGAGCCATTATGCCTGATCTTTCGCCTGATCCCGCAAATTCTCTCTACGCCCCTTTCGTCATCTAGCAGAGAGAGAATGCATCAATCGGACGACGAAAAAGGCGATTTGAATTTAACTGAGCGGCTTCTTTTAGTCTTTTACGTACAGTAAATCTTCAACATGAGACATCCGACTTTATTTCCCCTCGGAAGGTTGGAGGCGAACAAAGAATATTGTCTCCTTAAAAAGTCACGGCTTCGGAAGGGTTTGATAGCGCGAACTTGTTACCATTGCTAACCGTTGTAATACTGAAACCATGTTAGGCTCAAGTGTCAGGATAATTAGATCTTTTATAAATTTTACTTATTTTAACAAACTTTGCAATAAGACGTCATTCAAATAAAAACACCTACCTACAAAAGCACTCAACTCATGACTGCGAAAATTAATGTCATGAAAGAAGACCAGTCGTTGATGTTACACAAAGTGTAAGTTGTGAAAAGTAATAATTGTATTAAAGTTTGATTTGAGCTAATATTCGTTGGTAAACTGATTACAATTAAAAATTGATAATGTAATAATTAATAAGTTAATAAGTGTCGAATGAAACAAAGAATTACAGTTATAGCGTATTTAAATATAATATAATTTGTTCTAATAATTAGCACTCGCGTCACAGACAAACAGTCTATGTGTGAAGTATGCTTGGGCAGCCACATCTTCAGGGAAAGAAGGAAAGAGTTGAGTCGTCGAGTTCTGCAAACGATTTATCCTGTTCGCAAAATAATTTTTTGCCCCTCTTCCCGAGTTGGCGAGTTTTTATCGGAGAATGATCAAAGTAATTGCGGCATCAAGTTGAACTCTTCTTTCGCAAACAGACGCTTTACCTTCACCACATTGCGAGTGATCTCGTGGTTAATTACAACCCCCCTGGCGTGTATAATTAAGCGAAATGCTTATACAGCGGGCAAAATAAACATGACAGGGCCATTTCTGTTGGTGACACCACAGGAACTTCAAACGACGCGCAGTTCAATTTATTGTAAATCGAGTTTTGTTAATTGATTTTGAATGTGAATGCATTAACTGGTTTTTGTGGATTTGACGAGAAATGTGAGTGAAATATTTTATTGGGTAATTGTGTAGTAATAAACATTTATTAAACATATTGCCGATTTCTTATAAATTGTTTGAATTAATTTATATATGTTTGTATTAGAAACTGTGATTGTTTAATTTTTTAAATATAATTCAACATTTTCAATAATAACTTTATTGTCAGTAGCCTAATAAATCCCTGTTGAAATTAAAAAGAAATATTTCTTAAAAGGATTTTCCTTCTTTCTTCGTTTTCTACTAACTGTAAAACTCTGCGTTGCTGTGGAACTCTGCGAAATCTATTTATCAGAAATGATTCTATAATGTAAAATTAAACAAATTTTTTCACCTGCTGTCCGTCTCCTCTGTATTCCTCCCCAATCATCACGTTCTATCGCACTCATCCCTGTCCCGTCTTGTACAATCCGGTTTAGATGTTCCCGAGATTATCTCATTGACAGTGAGACAAAATTTGTAAAAATAATATTTTCTTTTTTTATATCATGTAAGCTAAGAGAATGCTAGTTATTCTCGTCTCAGAATCTGGTTGTACTCGATATACTCGATTAACCGAAAGGATGCACAATTACTAACTCAATGCAAGAGAATTAATGGAATACTTAATGAATTTGTATTACTCTGAGCTTGTTGAATCGGCTTGTTCACGACATACAGACTTCGGACCTGGATCTCGGAGTAGTAGATTGAAGGGCCGTAGAATTTCCCTCAATCAGTTGGCCGGTTGTTACGCAAGCGCCGGCAGCAACGATCGTTACCAGGCAGTCGAGATTGGTCTGTGGTGAAGAGCTGGACAGAAGGGGGAGTGGTGAATGGCGGCGGCAACGGTAGTTGCTTAGCAGCGACTGTGTCCACAGCGCCGAGGCGGAGGGGCGATGGGGTGGCGGGTACGACGGATGTGATGCCAACTAAGGAGGGACGAGATTACTGGAAGTAGCAGGAATGATACGGAGGTTGGGATTGGTGGAACGTCTTCAAAATAGAGCGAGAGCCAGAGCGAGAGAGAGCGATAGAAAGCAATAGAGAGCAATAGAGAACTATAGAGAGCGATAGAGAGATGTAGAGAGATGTAGAGAGATGTAGAGAGATGTAGAGAGATGTAGAGAGATGTAGAGAGAGGTAGAGAGAGGTAGAGAGCTATAGGGGGCGATCGAGAGCTATAGAGAGCGATAGAGAGATGTAGAGAGATGTAGAGAGCGATAGAGAGCGATAGAGAGCGGTAGAGAGCGGTAGAGAGCTATAGAGAGCTATAGAGAGAGATAGAGAGAGATAGAGAGAGATAGAGAGATAGAGAGAGAGATAGATAGAGAGAGATAGAAAGAGATTTTAGTTGTGAATAGGAGAGTGATGGCGACATGGCAATTAGAGACTGAGCGCTACCTGGCAATGCACTATTTTCGAGTTACGCTAATGAAAGCTAAGAGTTTGCTACCTTTCAGGTTTACGCTGTATGTTTATATGCATTCCTTTATTTACGTTCGCATTTGCGATTCCTTCCATCAAATAACGTAGGAGAAAGCCCTTCGTGTTTAGGGTATATGTATGTTTATGCTTTCTTATGAATGTGCTTTAATAAAAGGCACGATATCCCTGATCTCGCTTTCCATCGTTAACGTAGTGATTCACTCCGTTGAGTGTGCTCAGTCAATGCTAATTTCGAGGAAATCGTTTGAATAGAAGCGTTTGGAGAAACATTGTGAAGATTTGTTTCTTCCAAGAGCTTCTTGAGAATAAAAAATGTTATCATTAACTTGCAAATCATCACACTTTCGTTGAATAAAGTACACCCAGTTAATACTATAAATGTGTTAGAAAGAAATTTCGATAAGGGAATTCTGAATAAAGAGTCTTGAACTTCTGTATTATTTCTCTCCGATCTGAAAACTCGACTTGTCAGATGTTCGGATATATGAACTTTTGTATTTTTTTCCTAAAATTAGAGACATCTTCATTGTGTAATTGTTACGTTTTGGTGTTGATAGATGTGTAAATGAGATGCATTTGTATTTATTTATGTACTTTTTATTTATTTATGTACTGTTTGTGCATGCTACGGTGTCCCAAAGAAATGTTCATGGTACTTTACGGGACAGTGAAAACTCAATTACATTGCTCTTAATTTTCACCGTCTCAGAAATCTGATCTCCCCTTCTCGCCCTCGTTTGACAGGCCGTCCCATTTGCACGGCACATAATTTCAAAGCTACCGCCTCCACAGCTTCCTCTGTCGCTTGTCCGAGAAGAGTATTAGAGTGGTGAATGTAACAGGTGCAAACGCGGAAAGTCGAACTCTCATTGGAAATACATTAATCCTCGTGTTTAAGGTGCTACTGGAAAGGGTACAGGGAGCACAAGGGGGGTCCGTATGACGGTGGAGATCAATGACTCGAAGGCGGTATTGAGGCTGCGATGTGAAGCATTGGAGGTTGAGAGGTAAGATGTGAGGTATGAGGGTAGGCGGAAACCCTGGAATACCACAAAAGGCATTGGTGACATCAGGGTGATTTCAGCGATGCCCAGGATGAATGTATCGGCAGCATTTGGACGACTTGTGAGAAGGTGATGTGGGGTATAGGTGATGTGGAGGGAGTATGAGGCAAAGTGGTTGGCGTCCTTTAGGAAGGGGTGCAATACTTTTTGCTTGGAAACCAATTGAGCGCTGGCGAGTTCATCGGGATGGTGATGTTGAATCAAACAGAAGTAGCAACGAAGCGACCCCAAGGGTTCTGGAGATCTGGATCCCATTGCGTCATTCTAACCACCAGTGGTGTTGGTGAGAGTTTGAGTAGGCTCTTATCCGGTTTGAGGTAACGGTGCAAATGTGATGTTTCTGCAGCGTTGTACTTATGATGACAGAGTTGCATGAGCTCCTAGTGAGGGGAGGTGAGTATGAAGCTTCTAGATCTGGTGCAACTTCAATGGCTGGAGATTGCGAGAGAGTGGTCTCTGTGTGTGTGTGTGTGTGATGGAAATGAATGAAGACGCGAAGCGTTAATAGTGCATGAGACAGTAGGGGGCAGCGGGTGAAGGACGGGCGTTGGCGAAGGGCGGCGGCCGACCGGTCAGCGTGGCTGGGCGTGCGCGGTCGCCTGGAAGTTGAAGGGATTACTTAGGCAGCTCAGCCCTTAGCTTCCGCCGCCCCGGGCGCTGTGCGGGCCCCACCGGCTTCGCCCCTCGGAGCCCTGCTCGTAAGTCACCTCGCTTCCGGCGCTTTCTGCCTGCCCCGGCCGCTCGAACAAGAAGCCCGTTCTAGCCGCTGATTACCGCTTTGCGTCACTCGTTGAGTAGGTTATGGAAGACCGGTGGTACCGGATAGAGTTTGTATGCAGAACGAAACCTAACCCTCTACTATTGCAAAGATTTTACTGGAAATTATCACAGATTACCTTACTAGTTTTAGTTCATGTTGACTTTACTTAGAGGCTACATTGTGAGACAAAAAATGAATTGTTGAATGGTAAAAGTAAACGATTATTACAAGTATAAAGAGCTCAGGGCTGAGATTACCTTGAATTCTTAATTATTTCATGATTGTATTCCTGAATGTATGACTGGTTTAGTTCAGTCAACTTATCTGTAATTCCCTTTTGTGAACTGTCAAAAAAATTATAAAAGTAGAAATTCAGTTTGCACTGGACTGATCAAAATAGAAGCCTAATGATTCCTTAATTTCAAAAGGAGCAAGGAATGACGACACTCCAGACGTTACCATTTAAAGCAGAAGCTCCAATGGAGTTCATTTTGTGATGATTATTAGAGAATTATTAAAATAAAATTACGAAAAATCATGGAATTTTCAGAATTTGTTCTTTTATTGAGCAAAATCTTCGATCTGGTTGACTATCTTTCATAGTTTTCCACTTTTTAATTGGTGGAGGTGGGTTTCATCCTTCTCCGCTCATCTTCTACGGTGCAAGTGGTTTGTGACACTTTATAATAAACGTGTCATTATATAACAAGAAAGTTTTATTTAATTAGTGAATTAATTTAGTTAAAGAATAACTTGGAAATAGTAACATATGCCTTTTGTACTTCTTATGGGAAGATCCATGTAAAATAAAAGTAGGTGTTGGCACCGGGCGAGGTGGCTTACTATAACAACTTTGTACCGTATCTTAATGACAGGTCTTAGTCCATTGGAGACTTCTAATGCCCGGCTGTTCTGATCGGTAGTTTCCTTTACGTCCGCGGTGGTCTAAAGCATTTGGTTGCCCCCGAACTCAAATCTCCTTCCCAATCTCCTTCTCTTGCACGGTCAATTCACGCTCCAGCACCGCTGTCTGTCGCCTCTCTCGTCTCCTCTCTCTTTTTATCTCGTCTTCTCTTTTTCTCTCGTCTTCTCTTTTTCTCTCGTCTTCTCTTTCTCTCTCGTCTCCTCTTTCTCTAGTCTCCTCTCTCGTCTCCTCTCTCGTCTCCTCTCTCTCGTCTCCCCTCTCTCTCTCTCTCTTGTCTCCCCCCTCTCTCTCTCCCGTAAGAAGTTATGAAATATTCAGTACGGAGCTGGACTCGGTCACTACAGGCTGACGGATGAGTGGGTGTTTGGACGAGGGACTCTGGTGCTGCCGCTTAAGCCTTCGATTCCCTGACTCTGTGGGAGCACGGACGATTTTAATCAGTAAAGTGTACAGATCTAGAAGAGCTTATTTGAATGGGGAATGAAATTGACATTCCATGTGTCCTTCTTCTGTACAAACTTCAATATTGTAATCTGAAGAGCACTGGTCACTGAGGTGCTTTCCATCTTCTAATAGCTCCGAAGTTGAAACGCTGATTTTCCGTCTGGATATAGCGAATTCCTGATAGGTTGGCTGCGCAGTTTCCTCGACGTTTTAAATTCACATTATTTTAACTTTGTCATATATACGGCTACAATACAACTTTCCCACGATATCATTTTCAATAATCTTCAATAAGTGAGAACTTGTATACCACGTATGTAGGCGAAGTAGGGGAAACTCCGGCTTGACCTGCTATTTAGTTAAAATATTTTTTCATTTCTTCTGACAATAGACAGTTTATTTTAGTATGTAAGGAGAGGCCGTGTGATAATATATATTGCAGAAAACTATTCGTTTGCCGCTAGTAAAATCTGCCTTGCACCATAATACATAAAATGTACAGATATTCCTGATGTAATGGAGGTTTAATTTACAGTGCGAGTGATTTGACACACTATATAATACGTGTGTCATTATATATCAATAAAGTTTTATTTAATTAAAGAATAACTTCTAGAAAGTATCTGGCGAAAACTGTTCATTAAAAAAATTCAGTCTTACGAAAATTAATTATAAAAACACTCTTATAAGCCATATGTAACACATAAAACAAAAATTATTTAATGTAAACAGTCATGTCCATTGTTACTGCTAATTAATTGTCTTAAAAACATATTTATGATGAATGAGAAAAATATTAAAAAGTATTAATTGTACGTATTTCAGAAAAAATGAAATAAAAAAGAAACAACTAAGTAATTTCTAAGTTGAAGTATAAGTACGAAATTTTGTGTACAGAAAAAATGGAACAAGTATTATATGTGCTAACTCACATTAATTTGCGAAAATAGAAAATCAGTTAGCCTGTCCCATTGCACTAAACGCAAGTTTTTTTGCACCAAACACTAACTGCTTGCATCTTCTTTTGTAAGAGACACAAACCACTGATATTTAGTCTTGTGTAGTTTCGTAATATAATACCTCGTGGCAGCTCATACCAATAAATGGAAGAAGTTTTCGCATGGAAGAGCCAAAACTATTGTATTATCATACGTTCTCAGTTTCCCCCTACCTAATACCGATATGCAATATCTTTGAGCTGTAGTTGTGAAATATATTACAAATTCGGGTAGTTAAACTGTAATGTTTGAATGCGTGGGAGAGGATATGTATGTTGTTGCTCTTACGCTAAGCATCCATTGTCGTTTTGCATTCTTCTACCTTGAACAAGAGTAAAGCTTCGCCCAATTGTTTTCTCCGGACCACGTGGTGTGATACATTTTTTTTTTTAGTTTCCGCTACCTAATACCGATATACCTATATCGGCATACATTTACCTGGAAATTATTTATATTTTTCTTTCAATCCGAGTACGGTATTCTGGTTCATTGGTATGTTTGCTGGAATAAGATTTTCAGTTTAAAATTCAGTAAGACATAACTGCCTTTAGCGAACGTAATGTTTTTTACTACTTCCCCTTTAACTAGGACATCAATGGTAAGAGAAAGCGGAGGAAGACGATTTCACGCTCTACATCTCGTGCATTAAAATGTCACTCTCTTTCCTTTCCCGCTCGAGTTGATGAAATATCGACAAGTATCTTTTGCGATCAGTCTATTTCGTCATCCGTGAAACATCTATTAACCCCGCGCGGTCTGGCATCTGTTGGAATGAGAGGAAAATGGATCTGCCCTATTTTTAAGTACAGCTTTCTTATAAATTTATTTGTAAATACTAACAATACTATTGACATTTCTGTGCGCTCTCTTCTATAGAATGCTTTCAATAATTGGAATTTGTTATTTTCATACACTCATCATCGTTATTATCTCTCATTATTACTTTTACTTTCTCGCTGTAGTACCTCTTAACGTACTAAAGAGAGAGAATTGTAATGCTGCAGCGGAAAGTAACGATTTTTCGTAAAAATAAATATCGTATTATGGGGTACTGATATCGAAAACATGGATAAATATTGTTCTCACTTGTTGTAAATTACTTCCTCCATCACGATGTGCAGTTGGAATCGACGTTTAGTATGTCATTGTTACCGAAAAATTGGTTGAGAAAACGTCTACCTATTTGACGACTGTGGTCAACGCTTGGGTCTAAATTCAAGTGATTTTTTCAAAATTGATACTTCTTTATTGACCTGGTTCTGCAAATTAGCCCTCCAAATTTGAAGCTGATATTTTGATTTTTGGGCGTATTTTACATAAAGTCTCAACGTTTTAAAAAAATCTCGAAAATGTTTCCAAAATGGCGCAGATTCCATTTGTCTTGAATTGATTCGATATATTTTAATTTATTTTGCCAAAACTGTATGTGACGTATGAGGGAGAAGTACTATCTGCGCACGTTCTCTTGAACTCCACATATCTTCCCTATTTCTTACTCAAAAATAGTTGAATGATAAATAAAAGTTCTAACAAAACGAGGTTAGAAGTATTTGAAAACGAGACATTTTCGTTCCCGAGTTACAGGCAACTTATATGCATCAGTAAAGGAACTACAGATTTATTGTTTTTATTATTTATAACAATTTAGTAATCCATAAGCCGGATCTATTCTTACTATAACTAGAAAAAGAAGTGCTCAACAAAACGTGCGTATAGTGAAGCTACGTTTATGTCCGAAAGCAAAACAAGGGGTCATCTCAGCATTTGCTCAATATATCAGGGAAACTGGACCAAACTCTAATAAAGAAAGGGGGTCATTGACTCAGAAGCTGAAGTTCATTACTTTTAAACTTTTGAAATCGAGCTGTTTATTGTTTAATTTTTGCAAAGAAAATTCGTATCATCATCAATGGAACTGTTATTCAGTTTCTAATGGACGAAGGCATATTGTTTATGAACGAAAGAAAAATGATTGGGCCTGAGATCGTATCTTTGAGGACCCAATACTCAATTAGCAAAATATTGTAAAGGTGTGTAAAATTCTTTCATGCTAGTACGGTACTTCTGCTCTTTTCAATCGATGTATAAGGTAACTAGATTTCCAATATAAGGCAAAACCAGGAATTCCATATGAAGATAATATTGAAAACAAAGTGTTACGGTCAATAACGTCAATAGCTTTTGAAATGCCTAAAAATACTCCACTAGAAGCTTCATTTTGATCCATTGATAAAGCAGCATTTTTAAGGAAAGGGAAAACAGCAATTTCCATAGATTTGGATTTTATAAATCCCTGTTGAGAATCTGATAATAGTTCTTTTTCCTGAGAAATGTTTTCAGTCACATATAGAAAGCGGTAAATCCTCTGAATTTGAACCCTCTCATTTTGCGGTATCAGTGTTTTTTTTAAATAGAAAACAAATTCGCATTGCAAAAGTACAATATTGATCGAAAAACCTTTTTTTAATGAAATCTGTTCTAAAACTTAAGTTAACGTGCATTTTTTTTAAAAAAAGAGAGTAGTTTTGCATAATTATTGCTTGAATTAAATACAATATATAAAATATATCTTCTCAGAAACATCTCATAATTGTTTTCTTTCAAATTATATGGGGTTGAGAAAAGAAAGTTTTCGAATTATGCAGCTGTAATTTAAGTCTAAACGTTTGAAATTTGCACAAATCACAAGTAATGCGTAAAACTATACGCTGTTGTTGCACCACTAGTTTTTATTAAAATAAGTTGTGAAATTATATGGTTCCTGCTGAAATGTTAAAGATTGTATTATATAAGTTGGTTTTGAATTTTTATAGAACAATTTACAATTTTTATTAACAAGTTCATTTTTGAAATTATTTTATTCAATGGGAAAGCCTTATTAAAGTATTAAATTTTTGAATTGCGTTTCCAAAAACATTTTTCCTTCGTCCACAAGGCTATATACCGGCACAAAGTATTTAAGACAAATTCCACACTTAGTCAATTTTATGGCATTTCTATATCAAGTCATTCTGTATCATGCATTTTTGTCATTTAAGTATTGTAAATTTTGTACGAATTTCAGGAAAAACTGTATTATTAGAACCTCCTTTTAAACATATAAAAGTTTGTATTTCTTTCAGTCCTATGACTATCTTCTTGGGATGGTGAACTATGCTGTGTGTTTTACATATACTATTAGCAACGAATCTACGGGAAGAACCTTTTCACTTTAGAATGACAAAATTTTGCATTTTCGAAACGCAGATATTACTTTAGAGCCTTACGCTAGAAAATATATTTCTATCAGTTACTAGATTCTAAATTACATCAGCTAATGGACTGAATACAGCGTAATATATGTAAATGCGCCATTAACACAGAAGGATGCCATGAGTATTAACGATATTCCATTTCGCATTCACCGCGAACATCACATTTTTTCCATCCTAGCAGCCAATTTTCGCCGCCAGCGAGGCACACCACCTTGGACGGCATTTGCATGTCCCTCCTCGCCGCCAGGAAGGGGGTGAGCCCGAATGACGTTGCTGCGCGACAGGGCCCATGCGCTTCGACGCCCAAGATCGAATGGCGCGGACCACAGCGGCGGGTGGGGGCGGGGGCGAGTCGTGAGCGATGGTGCGACTGTAATGGTGACGGATCGGGACGAAGACGCGGGCGATGTGAGGCGGGATAGGGCAGGGGAACGGGGACGTGGCACGACTGCGGTGGTTCGATGGCGATGGGTTCGGCGTAAGGCAGGACGGTGGTATAGGATGTGGGATAAGGCGGTGTGCGACGGTGGTGATATTGCGGGGAAAGGCGGTGGTGGTTGAGGGGATTACGATGGAGTGGTGGGGTAGGGAGATGGTAGGGAACGGCGATCGCGGCCAGCCGCGGCAATGCGTGGTGGTGTTGTGGGCTGGGGACGCGTAGGGCGGAGGCAGGAGCGGTGGAGATGGTGGCGGTGAGAAGTGGTGCTGGAAGGGCGGCGGCGGCGGATCGGAGGTGAGGGCGAGGGCAAACCGAGGCGATGGGAGAACGGGGCAGAGGTGGGGCGACGTCGACGGTGAGGGGCGGGGCAGCGATGTGCAGCTGGGGCGTCGACGGTGAGATGGGCTGAGGGGTGGCGCGCAGCAGGGGTAGGCTGAGGGATGGCGGCGACGTTGGGAGGAGAGGAGCGGCGTCTCCCCTAATGGGCGGCGGGCACGCCCTTTCCGGATGTGACGCAATGGTCCGCTGGTCGCCGCCAGCGATCCGCTCGGCGTTAAAAGGCGCGCGCGGCGATGGCTGGCTGGGCCGGCCTCGTTACGATAACGATCCGGGTGCATCGTCACCGACGTGCCGGGGGGGAGGAGTGAACGTGCGCACATAGGACGGAACTGGACTGAATGACGGCTCGGTGTAGAGGGGGTTCGTGTCAACTGGCATTGGCGAGCTGGGGACGCGTCTTCTCGCTCATCGTATAATTGTTAAATGAAGAACTATTTGTAATAGATTAGAATATTAAAGAAAGCATATGCAGTGGGTTATTCAATTACCCTTAAAATTATTCTGTCAGAACGAACATATACACATCAAGAAATTAATAGATAGATATAAAATAACTTTAAATGCGTTAACTTACGTGTGTTACTAAAGAATTATTGAATTTCAAGCTCTTAAAACATTTTTGTATATCTTTATCACACGGGATGAAATGATTTGAGGGAACTGTTGGACTCAATTTACGCTCAATCTTATTTTTTATTAATAATTTGTTTATAATAGGCATTAAGGTAGGGCTAAATACAGAGTATTTTTTGAGTGCAAGGACACATTAAGAGTATTTGATTATGCTACTAATTGTTTTGCTTTATCTTAAAAATATATAATAAAAAATTCAAAATAACCGTATTTCGTCGTTTAAGTACTAACTTATTATTTAATAATTATTTATGTTTTTAGAATTACGTTCTTCATGAAATGTCCTCGGAATTCACCTTCTGATTTAACATTGTTACTTTTTACAGTTCCTTGTATTTGAGAAACATGATCACACATACTAACATCATGTGATGTTAAATAGGAAAAGAGAGGAAAACGTTTGTGCTTGAAAAATTTGAAATGTAAGACTTTCAAGTTACAAATGTACAAGTTGTATTGCTCTCATGTAAGGAAAATATGAAATTCGACGTCATTATGAATGACAGTCGAGCTCAAACTGTCCCAGATGAAAAAAATCAAGTTTTCCTCAGACAAGATAGTGTGGAGTTCCTACCTAAGTGCTCCCACTCCCGCATCATCCAGGTCGATCTCACCTCCATTATTTTATCATTTTAAATATGCTCTGGATGATGCATATCTCAAGAACAGTCAAAACACATTATACAAATGTATTCCGCCAAGCATCCGAACCAGATGCTCGAAAACGAGGATGAAAATAGCTTTGAATGCACATTGAATGCGCTGATAAAAGACGGTCGCAGCGCCTGATCGCTCGACGCATTCATCGGCGCATTCATACGGCCGTTCGGCGGCGAGGTGGGCGTGGCACCCAGCGGGTGGATTCTAAGTAGCCGGTGAGACGGAGCCTCGCCACGCCGCCTAAATGGCAAGAACACGACGCGACGGATTCTCCCCCCCTCCCCTCCCTCCCCCACTCTCCCCCCTTCGCTCTCCCCCCCCCCTCCACAGACGCCGCGAAGGGATATGCATCGCTAACGCGAACGCGTTTGCACGAAGTCCCTGAGGGGGGGAGGGGGCTTCGAACTCTCTTCCAGCGCAATACGCCCCCTGCGAATCTCTTCGAAAGAAGAGAAGGAGAAATCGCCGAGCAAGTAATGGGAAGGGAGAACGAAGACTGAAGAATGAAATTGAAATAGAATGTGTGAGGTGGCATGAATGAAACGACATGACTTCGAACAGTATGTATGTCACAAAATCAATATTTTACAGGACAAGCTTAAACTTTTGTGCCTAATGTTTATTGCGATCTTTGACAACTACGATTTTTTCTACCTTCTTAGTGGTTTTACTGGCCTGGTTCTTCCATTTTATCCACCATAACTCATTTGCGATTCTTTTGTAAAGAATGCTTTGTACATGCTTTACCATGCATGTACAGGGTCCGCGGTCAAAATCGGACAAAATTAGATTTGAATCTCCGCGCTTTTATGCCACTAAAGATGTCGCGATTGTTACATGAATATCGTATACCCATCTACTAAGGCAGACATAACCTCAAAACAGTCGCAATGTTGAGACAAAGCGAAAATACAATCGAAGAGCAGCGATAATTGAAAGTGTTCGCGCTCCGGTCGCTCAGCGACGAGATTATCACTTCTTCGGATATCCGAGATGACAGTGTATATGTCGTGGCAAAATACAAGGAGTCGAGAAGTCAGAGGAAGGTCTCCTAACACCCGCGAGAAAAGTGCACTCGAAGGAGCGCTAGTCAGACGCAGAAGTCATTCAAGCGTTCAAGAACTGATTTTGAGGATCCAGGAATCGATCAAAAATTGCGTCGCTTGTCGGAATAAGTAGACAAACTATGCGTCAGATGTCCAGGAAGACCTCCGTTACAGTCCTACCCATCAAAAGTTCGACAGATGCTTTCTGAAGCCGCCAGGACGAAGAGAGTTGAACGTGCAATCTTCTTTTGTGCTCCTTACGAACAAGGCGCTGGACGAATCAGATTTTTTTCCGACGAGAAAATTTTACGGTAGACGCAAAATATCGAATAGAATGACCGCTGGCTTGCCCGCGACCCTGAGGATGTCCTGTGGTATCAGAACAAAATTTCCGGCCAATGTGCACGTGCTAGGAGTGTTTCGTCGAAGGTGATGTTATGCCACTCGTTTCTTCAAAAAGGGGAAAATGTGACCAAGGAGGTTTATGTGAATGTCTTATCTAACGTTGTGAGCCGGATGGACAACGTAGCATTTGAAGGCCATATGTGTTCCAGCAAGACGGTTGCGCCCGCCATACGATCATTTGTGCAGAATTGTTATCGGACAATATCGACATGTTTTGGTCGAAGGAATTCTGGCCTCCAACAGCAGATTTAAATCCGTTGGATTATTATGTATGGAGCGTGGTTGAGAGAGTGACAAACAAGTCGAGACACCCGAACGTAATCTCTCGAGTCGCTATTGAAGCAGCATTCGCCGAAATGACTAATGCCTTCACCGTGCCTGCGAGCGGTTCAGACCCAGATTGGAGGCGGTCGTTCAAGCAAGTGGGATTATAGAATAAATTTATTCCATATGATCCTATACATTACGGTGGAAAAACATTTTGTTAATTTTTCATGTTTACAACAAAAAATATAAGTGTAAGAAAAATGTTCAATTTGTCCGGATTTTGCCGTGCACCCTGTACATGCATGAATGTAACATGCTTTACCATGTCATTGTAAAATAAATTAATATATGTAATACGTGTATAATTAATAACTTAAAGCGAAAAATATACGAAACAATATACGAAACAACACAACGAAGAATTTCCTATCCTAATTCAAATATTGTCTTCATCACAAATCATTAATGTTATGGAAGGGCTAATAAATCGTATTTTTCTGAAAGTAAAAAAAGTAAAAATTTGCTTTATTTATTTTTGGTATGTTTTTCTTCTCATCGTATTTCTCATAATTTCTTAATTTCTTTTCATTGCCTCTTTCTGTTTTATAACTTTATAATTTTATTTTGTAGTAATTAAATGTGTACCAATTAATAACACATAATATTAAGCTTTACTTTGATACTTCATAAATATCTAAACAAATGTCCAAAAATAAACTACATAAAAATAGAGCGAATGGCAGGATTCGATGCTTCAACCAATCAATGGCATCCTTAAGATGAAAGCGCAACATACGGTCTTTTCAAACTCACATCGCGGTGGGTGTTTGGAGAGGCACCAGTACCCCGCTCGGATGCAAACTCGTTAAACCGGGCATCCGCCGCCCGGATCTCCTGCGCTGGGCGTCTGGCGCGGCCGATAGGGGTCTCCGTTCCGCGAGCCAACGCCACGAGCGGCCACAGTGGCTCCAAACGAAAGGCGCGCGGCCCAAATTCACAGTTGTAGATCTCCGTGATGAATCTGAAGCCCGAATGGTATTTTGAGACTCTGGTAACTCTTTTTGTTCTTCAGATTCACCTGATTTGAATAGATAGTTCTGAATAGGAATCTAATAGCTAATGACAATTAATGTATAAACACGTGGTTTTAAAAGTTTATGAACAAATTTATTACAGAATCTAATAACTATTTTATACGTATATGTCCTTAATTGCAAAAGCTAGCTTTGCTGAAATTTGGTAGCAATGTTTGAATAAGTTTAGATTTAGTTACGAAACCGTTGTGCTGCCTACCAGGTTGAATCGGTCACGTGTTCTCTTGGCGCCACAGCAGTTGACTGAAATCCCGTTGTCTTGATATGGTTATTCCCCTTTTGAAGTTATGATTGCAAACTTGTGAAAATGAGCGCACAGGGCTCCACTTGATTTGAACTGCTAACGTTGGACTGTCTTTGTGTAGTTACATTTGCCAACTGACGAAAAAATGCGCACCTGCTTCCTTGGTTCGCATTTCACCCACAGAATGCCTTTTCTGCCCTCTGTCGGGAAGCGAGGAACTTCTGCAACGATAGGTTGTGGTTCGCATGGGCGTTAAATGAGCGTTTTTGTAACACTCCGCCTTTTCGAAATAAGAGCATCAGCTGATTTTACTGCAATACCTCTGATCGGGAGGCCCTAGGGACCGGGTCTTGACGGTGGCAGGATTTTCGGTACTATCTGGACGGCTGGGTCGAATTTAGACGCTGTGTGTCGTAAATTTATAACACGGGCATTCGTTTCAAGAACTTGAGTACGACAAGTTTATCTTGCGTTTGCGACCTATTGCCTTATTGACTATGATCTTTCTCAGCTTTACTGAAACATGCTGTCGCTACTTTAGTTCTTTATGGGTGCTATGACGCCATGGGTTATTGTCAGTGTCGTTGATACGTTAAGAAACGTTAAAATATAAACTAATTTTATTTAAGAATTGCACAGTATCACTAAGGCGGTATATACTAGTGAAATAGGTCTAACAATTTGGAATACCGTATATATGGAATACAACGTGTTATACCAGCACCTGTAACTTATTGTAATGCGAGATGTGAGTTTGGTGTCTTATCAACATAAGCAATTTCATTTTGTAAATAAGTTAAGGCTTAAATATTATCTATAGTTTTTTCATGACGTTAATTTCAATTAATCAATTAACTGGTTTCATATTACACATGTCACATATATTGATTGGATTAATTCTTAATATTTAGTAAACACAGCTTCATTAAGAAGACAACATAAGAGGCGATTAGGTATCATACACGTATTCAAGAGATTGTGTATGCGTTGCACCGTTGAGAATAGCAATTAACGAGCTTCCAAAGAACAGATTAACGTGATGAAAGCGAGAAGTTTCCCGGAGGCAGGCAATTTACTACACGCTTGCGTCAAGTATGTTGCGTCTGCAGGTATCAAACTCAAACTCCTCTTCATATCTTCGCAAGCAGGCCTTGGTTTAAAGAGTTCCTGAAGTAAAAATGTTCACTGGTTTCTCTGCTGTTTTGTCTACTTTAGAAGTTTTTGTATTGAAGCAAGTTTCAACATCTTGACTGCAAATTTGAGCCATAGGATTACATTACAGCTGGTGTAACACTGAAATTTGTATACCCTCTAATTGACAATCTTGTCTCTTTTGTCTTCATAGAACCGTTAGCTTAGAAACAATAAATGATTGTTCAACAACATCAGATTGTTTTTACAAATCTACCTGAATCATTGTATTAACTTATCGAACCAAAATAATGGAAATTGAATTGGATTGTATTCGAACTTACCATTATTTCTAAACATAAGTACAAATTGTAATATAAACCTTTCTAAAATGGCTTTTACTTTTAATGTGCTAATTGACTCAATTATATCTAAATTATTTTAAAAAAATATTCTATGATAAATTATTTAGAATATACTGTAGTATAATTAGATTTAAAAAGCTTGAATGCGTGAAACAAGGAGAAGGATAATCTTGGAGAGAAGAGGATAATGTTGGAGAGTTCTCATCACTGTGGGTTTCGTTATTTTACTCTAGTCTGTAGAGTTCCACAGATGTGCGGGACAAAAAAGAGTAAAAGAAAGAAAGATCGTCACGCTGGAAGGGTAAGAGACATTGGCTGGCTAATATTTCTGTTTTCATTTCTAGAAACGGACAATAAAGACTCTCTCCCTCCTATATATTCTCTTCACATCACGAAGGACAATAGACCTCTTCAAAGGAATAAATGTGAAACGTGAAGAGAATCTCTAAGAATGATAATAGTGTTATGACATTTATTTATTTTACATTTCTATACTCGTCACGATACCCATAATCCTTGTCTGTTAAATTCTTCTTTTTCAATAATCCCTCAATTTCACTCAACCAGCTATGTATAGGTCTTCCTCTTTTCTTCCTATTCACGGGATACAACTCTGAAATTATTTTTTGAATTATATTTTCTTTCATTCTTTTAACATGTCCAAACCATTGTAATTATTTATATTGTATAGTTTCTAAAATTCTATGAAATTTATTCATTTTTTATTTTTAAATTTCTTATTTATCTAATTTTGATATCCTAGATGACCTTAAAAAATCCATTTCTGTGTCCAGTACATTAGGTGTTATGATATTCGTAAATGCATTTATAAATAGGGATCTCAAAGAAGGCTCTACGAATGGCAAGGTTGGAAACCTGACTGTAACGCCTTCTCGTCCGTGAAGAGCATTGAAGAAAAGAAGTCCAACTGAATTTATTGAAGGGTGAAACGGTTTAAAAACATGCAAGTATGTAATATCATTCTGATTCATTGTTACTGCCCCAATCTCGGGGATTGTCACCGGCTACGTTTATCTAGAGCCGCTCTCTCTGCGGCGTCTCTGACAGGGAGGATTTAGCGTTCAACGCCCAACTGCGGCGGAATTTCGACATAAGGTTGTTTTCAGTCGCTGTCTGGCGGAGAATCCTAGCGGCCGATACCGGCTGCTCTAATTTGCTGTGATTTCTTCAATCAATGCCAGACAAACGTCGAAGCAGTACCCTAACAAACGGGTCATGGAACGCCCGCGACCTTTCCTTCCTCTTCGTTGTCATTTCCTCATCCGTTTCCTACGCATGCCGCAACATGCATTACACTACCACACATATTGAGAGATGAGATGGGAGCTTAGAGGCTGTCCGGGCTGGGGCGCTGCTCGTCTGAAAGGGGAAATCCCACGCAAGTTGTCGTGTACGTCGCTGTCGGTTCTTATCGATCCAGTGAGGGAAGACCACCGCCACCTGAAGCCTCAAACATTGACTAATCTAAGGGAACAAAAGCCTAAAACCATCAACCAACAATTATTAGGCCTAATAAATAATCTTGGTATCCCATCTGCGTATCCGTAGAGCGGTTTTTGAACATTTTCTCCCCCTAAGCCAAGCTGAGCGGTCACTGTGGGCCGGCGGCGGGGGCGCGGGCATCGGCCCGGCTGGCCACTTGCATTTTTAACTGGGCGCGGCGCCGCCCGCACCTGCGCTCCCGTCGTTATCTCCGGCACCGGCCGCGCGGCCCGCCCCCGCCCCCGCGGGACTCCGCTCTCCGGAGAAATCCAGGACGCGCGGGGGTGTGGGACGGCAACCTCTGCGCGGCTCCGCTTAATTTTCGTTTGCGCTTAGCTTCCGTTCGCTTCCGCTTCGGGCATTTTTAATTCGCTGGCGTTGTATCGCCGAGGGGCGTCGTCTCGGTATGGTTCGGCACGTTACTTACGTATGTCCAAGTTCAATCTATTAGCGCGGTTCAGTTTATTAGTTCAGTTCAGTTCATTTGTTATTTTCATTTTTTAGTTTAGTTCAGATTATTAGTTCAGTTAGTTCAAATTGTTAGTTCGGTTCAGTTCAGATTACTAGTTCGGTTCAGTTCAGATTATTAGTTTGATTCAGTTTATTTGTTAACTTCTCTTTATTAGTTTAATTCAGTTTAATTCATTTGATTAGGTTAATTCAGTTTATTAGTTCAACTCAGTTTGTTAGTCAGTTTACGTAAATAATTCATTCCTATTTATTCATTAAGAGCATTTGTAAACATAAGTTCAGTGGTACAAATAGGCTTAAAAAGAATAAAGCAGGCGTCGTGACTTGGTGATCGTTGGTACGTCCTCCAAAGTTAGTGACAATTCGGCGTTTGACTATGAAAGGAGCAAAGAAAGTTTTTCGCAAATAAAGTAAATTAAGTACGCTCTCGTAAGCCAATGTAACATGATAATATTCCACGATTTTCAAGTAATACTTCAAAACAAACTTTCCATTGCAACATTACACATATTCCTGAAATCTACTAATATACTATTTCTATTTCGCAAAACATTTTAGAAAAATGTAGACATTTTTAGAGAATAGTGAACTTGAATTAAATACGGATAAGACCAAAGTGATAGAGTTTAAAAAAGGAATATGGAAGAGTAAATGAAGGAACATTATATGAAAAATACGTAATTTAGAAATGGTAAGCGATTATAAGTATTTAGGGTTTTGGCTTAACAAGTTCAATTTATTCGTTCAGTTCAGTTTATCAAGGGGAGGGGCTATAAAAAGCCAGAGACATGACAGAGATAGGTAAGAAGGAGATGGTAGATATGAAACGAGTGTGATGTATAATTAAGAGAAGGTGCAGGGAGTTTTAGGCAAAAGGTATGAGGTTGTATGATAATATTGTTGGTTCTATTTTGAGGTGGGGACAGAAATTTGGGAAGGGATGAAAAGGAGGAAACTAGCAGAAATACATGAAAGATTAAATATACAACCAAGTAATAACATTACAATGTATTAAACCTTTCACATTGGTCGTAAATCTTAACATAATTTAGTGGCAGCCCTTAAACAAGGATTTCGCTAATTCTTTTATTTTACGTTAATATTAATTTGCAGTATTAAAGCATGCAAAATAATAATCTTTTAATAGTTGTTCCTTTTTCTAACTTTATAAAACTGTGTAATGTGTAATGAAGTTGATTTATTTATATAGTAAATATAAAAGTTCACTTACTTTTTGTCAAACTTTCGAATTAATCAAAATATTTTTTTTGCTATCACCGATAATTTATCTGAATTACATCCGTTATGTCAGAATATAATTTCCGGACCACTCTAATAACGTTTGCAAATTGGAATACAATAGCCCTTTTCCTCATATTGTAACTTAATAATGAAAAAAAACCTCTTTGATGACCTTTTGTATTAAAACATACGCTCTACGTGAACATGTGTAAGATAATTCAATTAGGTTAAAGTAAAATTTTTGGTGATGTAGCCAACGTATTATTATTTCATTATGTAGGCAAAATATGTCATCTTTTTATTGTTATACATATGTTTTGAAAGGTGTAGATTGTCTTTATTTAGTATTAGTATTTAACGTAAGGAAAGGACCAGAAAGAACATTAGGGACAGTCATCTTCGTATAAATATATTCGTAATAATGATTTTATTAATTATTTAACAACATGAGGAGATCTTTTGTCTCCTGCTTCAACCAAACTGGAAAACATTGAATTTTGAATACTTTTTATATTCAATATCATACTTTAACATATGATAGTTTGTTTTATTCTCCATAGATGCCGATATACTCATGTTGAAGTATTAAATATAAAATAGATGTGCCGAAGTAGCAGACCATGATATCAATGTTCGCTTATCTTGGTTAAGGTTTGAAGTTATGAAGTGTATGTACCTATACTTTAAAAAAATATTTTGTTAATAACCTTCAAAAAAATATTATTCTCTTTCTCTCTCTCTCACTCGCTTTGTCTCTCTCTCTTTGTCTCTCTCTCTTTCTCTCTTTCTTTCTCTGTCTTTCTGTTTGTTTCTCTCCCTGCGTCTGTGTCTGCATCAGTCTCCTCTGCCTCTATGTTGTTTTCAGTTTGTCTGAAAAAGGATACAAAACATCTCAGAAACATGTTTGCTAAATAATTAATAAAATCTTTCATCGGAATATGAATGTCACGAATATTCTTTTTAGGTCGTGTCGTATGTTAAATACTAATAAGTATGTCACCTCCCTGAATAATTCATCTTAGCTAAATTTGACATGTATTTTTATCCAGTTTGCTGGTACGAAACCCTTGTGCAGGTATTCTACTCTTGCGAAGTAAAATGTTTGGCCGAGGTTGCGATGATTATTTAGAAGGGCGATTACAGGAAAATTGCTCGCCAATTTGGCTCAAAAGCCCAATCGACGGAAGATGCTCATCGAGGGGCGAAGCAATGTTGAAAATGAGTCCGGCGAGAGAGAACGTTCCGGATTGCTAGTGACGCGGCAACGTGTTTGGAAGCGCTATCGACAGGACGGCCGTTAGTCGAATTAAGCTGATGACAACGACGGGTATTGGCTATCACTGCTCTATTGCGATCCTGTAGCAGAGGGAATATACAATAGCGTTTGTTGCAGTTTTGTATCCGTATAGAGTTTATGAAAATGGTAACGTCGAGAGAAACCTGAACGTTACAGTGATCATATTTTGCAAGAAAATAGGACAACTGAAGTTGTACGGTGCATGCAATTAATTAGTATCAATAAATACGGCTTGAAATGAGTATTTGTTATGTAAAACGTCATGAATGCTATATTACTATTCATCATTACACACTTCCATTTTGTTCTTTTTTAGACGTTTATTCGTTTTGAAGGTGGTTCGGATGGCCTCTGATTGAAATTTATCAGAAATCTGTTCATCAACTCGAAGCAAGGCGAGGTAAGGGAAAGAAAACTTATAGCATGATAGTGACAAAACAAAATTGAGTCTGTGCATGTTCATTGATAAAAATAACAATAATACTACATTATTTAGCGAAACAAAGCATCTTAATTTGTAATTCCTAAATTCTTTCGTGTATATTAGTAGTTTATTCTGCCATGCGGTATATACGTCTGGATTACTACTATTTTTATCTGATATATTTCCCAATTACTTTTCTCTAAAATCAAACGTAAAAAAAGGACGAGGACACGCATTGTGATCATTTCTTACAAAATTCAAGATTTCTCTTTTCCATTTGACGTTATTGTCCAGAAACGTAACTACGGGAGTGACAAATAATTAAACATTTTGCTATATATTCGTATAAGTTTGGAACGATGTAAAACCACTATCCACGTTCGTACGCATATGACACAAAATTGATCGGCTTGCAGGACCAATCAGCAAGGAACCATCGAAAGATAGTTTCGGCGCTTACGAAAGTAGCTTTAAAGTGAAAAAATGAGCGATTGCAAAAAGAAATATTTATGGTGGTTTTATAACAGCTTAGATCATCATTATGTTTACATCAGTACATTACCAATAATTTCAACGTTACAAACTATTCTATCACTACCCGGCCGTGACGTTCTCCTGCCCTCCTATCTCTCTTTCTCCTCCCCTCTCTTTTTCTCTTTGTCCCCGTCCCTCTCTGTCTCCTGCCTCCCCGTCTCTCTCAGTCTTTCTCTCTGTTTCTCCATCTGTCTCTCTCTCTTTCTGTTTGTTTCCTTCCCTGCTTCTATGTCTGCCTCTGCTCCCTCTGCCTCTCTCTGTACCTCTCTATTCCGGGCTTTATTTCACAATCGCACAGGTAGACACTTAATTCTTCAAGGTGCCGTGGGTTGCGTAGTGTGTCTGTACAGCGGCGCTTGGGTCAGCATAAAATCATTACCAACGCGTCTACATGCTCAGGAATCTGCACATTCCCATCATACTATGTCAATATTCTTCTCACAAGTGCAAGCAATAAGTTAACACAGTTTTATCGCAATCGAATGAACGGTATAGCAGCACATTAAGAGCGAACCAACCAACCAACAAACAAACATTGTCTTTTATATATTACATTATTGTATCATAAAAATTATATCGTTATTATATTACATTAACCAATTATCTTATTTTTAGTAATTTCAATTTTTTTGTAATATTCTTCTGATGTGAACAGTGTGTATAAGCTTCCCTCTATTTTCAATTATTTTGCTAACATTATCGAGTCCTGGGCATTCGAGGATAATATGAGGAATAGATATGGGCAGCGTCACATTTAGGACAGGGTTCAGGGTTGGATTTGTTGAACAGGTGTTCTGGTTAACAGGTAATTCAGGTTAAAGTGGCCGATCCGTAATCTTGTAACGGCGACTTCCCTTCTTTTGAAGTTTGATTTCGGTAGATCTCGTTTCAGAGTAGTGTTTCTTATTTGGTCTATTTTTGATGACTTATTCAAGTTTCCATTGTCAGTTTCAATACTATAACCAGGAGTTCTTGAAAGATTTTTTTCTGTCATTTCGGGTACCATAAATTTGCAAAGCCAGTATTTGGTAATAATGCTGCCATTTTTGCAGTTGTGTCTGTCATCTCATTTCCAATAATTTTCTTATGAGAAGGAATCCAAATTAGTTTTACTTTGATTCCTTTTGTATTTTGGGTAAATATAAGGTTTTTAATATTTTGGATTATTTTATTGTTGGTATATCGGTTTTCAATCGCTTTGCGGTATGACGCTGAATCGGAAAAGATGACAACAGGCAAGTTATTTACAGATATGGCAGTAATTTCCATGGCGCTAAGCACTGCCCATACTCTTCATGTGAAAATGGAAAAGTAGTCCGGAAGGCGATAGGGATTTACATTATCATTTGTCATATTTTTGGAGCACTTGTTTTATCGTATTTTGGACATTTGTATTACATTCAGAGGAAAGGTAAGGAATATTGCTAGTTCAGTCTTCTAGCTTCTATTGCTAGTTGTTGTTGTTGTTGTTGTTGTTGTTGTTGTTCTTCTTCTCCTTAGGACAGTCCATGAGTGAACTGGAATTTGGGCCTCCTTCAGAATTTTGTTCCATATCTCTCTTTCCCCTTCCTCCTCCAGTTTTTCACTCCTATACGTTTCAGGTCTTCAACACCATCCAGCCATGTTAGATGTGGCCTTCCAACTCCGCGGGCGCCGTCAGAGCGCGTGATTTGCTAGTTCAGTGATTATAGGGAATATTATGGTATTGCCAGGGTGGGATGGGATTTAAACGTCTAGGTAATCTTAGTGGTTTAACAATGTTGAAGTCCTTCACGTATTTAATGAGTCTTTCTCTCGGGGGTTGAGGATGTGCATCATATTTTGTTGTTTTTGGATGTTGGAAAATAATTGAGTTTGTGGACACTGAATGTTGAATACACATAATATAGACATTGTAGTTTACGTCTTAGTGCTAGAGGTATTTGTATTGCTTCCGCTGTTGCAGGGGCCAGGTCTAAGAGCGCCAAGACTTAATCGACAAGCACTTTTGATTACTGAATTCAGTGTTTTCAAAATGCTTCTTGAAGCTGAGTTATAAATTACTGCCCAAAAATCCAGTTTGGACTAAATTAATGCCTTATATGATTTGATTACGCACTCAGACTATGCACCCCATTTAATATAAGACAACATTTTGATGACATTTAATTTCCTTATACAATCCTCCTTTAGAGCAGATACGTAATGTTTTCTTGAGTATTTGAAATCCAAGGTTATTCCAAGGATTTTACTGATGTAAGCTCTTTTAAGTAGATGTCGTTCAATTCTCAGGGTGAATTCTTCATCCCTAATAGAGCGACGTTTGAAATACGCTATAAATTTCGACTTTTTTTCTAAGTGGAGAAGTCTGAATTATTTGCGCAATTAATGATATTATTTAGGGTTTCTTGAATAATGTTTGAAGTAAGTTGAATGTTTTTACTACTACACCGTACAAGGTCATGCATGTCGTCCGAAAAATGGAATATTGTCACAGGCGCTTCCACTATAAGGTTCTCTTCATTCATTGCAATAAGGAAGTGTATTAGACTTACGACTGACTTAGGTGGGAGACTATTAGTCATCTCCATTGCCTGCGATGATTTTATTTTCGATCAATTTCGTTTTATTTAAAGAGTCACTGTGTTTTGGGGGTTTTAATGAGGAACATTTGTTTCAGGCATATATTTTTAATTCCCTTTATTTAACAAACGGTTTTATAAGTTGGGTATGTAACTCAGATTAACTATGTGGAAATCACTGTTTCAGTAAGCCAAATAATGAGCACACAAAAATTTAGTAAGCAACTGACATTCGTAAAATTCGTGGTCTTTGAAGTTCAAAACTGCTTGGTGGCGCGAAAGACTTGGAACATCTTAAGTTAATGCGAAGACAACTTAAAATAAAATATACTAAGATCCGTGTGGTTGAATACACTAACAACAGTGGTTGAATCCACAGGCCAGACGATGCAGCTAACGCAAGCAATGATATCTTCTTTCTACACCGAAAAAACACCGGAAATTGAACGAGATACCAATATGCTAACAGCGTATGCTAGTCTTGTTACCTTCAGGCACTGAATTTAACAAATTGAAACAAGTGCACACTTATTTTATATATGTTCTGGAAACTATACTAAGAAAATTAATATTTATTTCACTGACAACTCTATTCTTGATCGAAACTATGAGGAGTTCTTTAATTTTTTAAAAATGACTGAAGATTAGTTAGCTGTAACGAAAATGGACGTATTTGATTTTTAATCATTGAAATAGAAGACATGTTAAATAAAAAAATGTGTTTAACACGTTAGGAAATTAATAATATTTGACAAAAATTGAATTAAACAGGAATTTATCACAAAATATTATTATTATATTTATTATTATTATTATTATTATTATTATTATTATTATTATTATTATTATTTTGATGGTATTATCCAGGTTTGTGTTACATTTTTATATTAAAAATAATTTGAAAGTAAAATTATAGGTTAACCTTTTTAGATTTGTTTACGTAAATCATGGTTACGGTTCTACTTTTGAAGATCTTAAATTTGAAACTTCGATAGAAATGCAAAGTTAACTTGAATTCCTAACGCTTCGTGGAAGTTTCCGCAAACTCCATTGCATTGATTCAGAAACTCCGTAAATTACTTGGTTTATATATATGCTGCGTATTTAGAGGGTTTTCGTCGGATAATTCTACACTATTACTCTCCATAATGATAATTTAATAATAGCATTTGGAGCTCTAGCTAATTGTCTAATATTGGAACCGACGCAGGAACTCCATACTTTAAGTACGTGATTGTTAACTGTTCACAGTAAGTCATAACCTCAGTCACATCAATCGATTTAGAGGACGTGAACTACTTTGGTCATTAGTTCCGTGTGTGTTTTGCGGTTATATCCCAGGATACGGGCAGTGTTGTGTAGCCTCGCTATAACGAAAGTGGACCCGCGATTCGGCTTTCTCCATCCATGTATCTCCCCAGAGAAGTTCTACTCCTGTCGGGATTCTCGACTATTCGTCCGACGTGTGTGAAGTGTTCTACGTGTATGTGTGTATTCAGAAGGGGAAAAAAAATATCAAAAGAATGAAAGATCGCGCGAGATTTGTGGCCCAAATGTAAAGGTACCTCTCCAGCATTCACCTGGTAGCGTTTAGAGAAATTAAGTAAAATTGTTCAGAGCAGCTGACCGCTAGATTACTTCTCCAAATACTGGTTGAATTCGATCCAGTGTGTAGCGAGTGTAGAAAATGTGTTATCGTCACGAACCTTATTTGCTGCAGATAGAGATTATAGAGACTTAGGTAAGATATTTTAAAATAACATTCTTTTTTTCATACAATATTTGAGAAGAACATTACATTTCTGTGTTAATCAATTATGTGATGTCAGGGAATTCATATCTCGATCCCTGCATTCGCGACATACTATAGGAAGTTACGTAATCTAACAGAACGAAACATTTTAACGGAATGAGCAAGAATATTACCAACGGATACTATC
Organism: Gryllus bimaculatus; assembly: GCA_017312745.1. Taxonomy (NCBI): domain Eukaryota; kingdom Metazoa; phylum Arthropoda; class Insecta; order Orthoptera; family Gryllidae; genus Gryllus; species Gryllus bimaculatus. The sequence continues at coordinate 9,447,361 of BOPP01000006.1, forward strand.
TTGAATTTTATGTATCTATTCGTTACGTCTTTGCACCTTTACGCTTTAGGTCTTTGCACCTTTTGATACCTACAGATACCTACTTTCCCAGCTGAGACAGCTCTCCAGGTGCAGCCTCTCTGGAACCTACCAGACGCGGCGATATAGCTTTGAGTCCATATCGGTCATTGTACACACTGTCGGATAATTTTATCATTTCGCTTAATTCTGTATTTAAGAAAGGGATGCGAACAACCCCTAAATAGAATCGACGCTGCAGTTCGTAAGACCTTTCTCTTACGGACTGCCTCTCTTAATAGACCCCTAAGTCTATCTTAAGGATCTCGCCTCTCAGCCTGTATATTCAAATTCAATTCCGTGATCCCCAAAAGCGAATTATTTTAACTGATTGTGCTACAGCTTTAACAACTATTACAAGTCTAGTTAATCATTAATTGGAGTAAAAGTAATTGATACAAATATGATCCACTTGCCGCTGAAGTAGCATTATGTTCAACAACCAATATTTCCATATGCATCGTACATCTGCATTTGTGGTTTGGCGCGGGTTGCGATCCTTCATTTGTTGCCCCTGAATCATCCCATCAGCGCGGTTGATTTGATGGAGCAATGCCGGGCTCTAATTTTGAAGCAATGGGTTTAATATCCCGCGCCCACGCAGAACTCGGGCGGGCGGGCTGGCGGACCGCGTGGGCGGCAACTCCCGTGGCGCCACGCCCTGGGACCCGCGCACGCGGCGGAGCCGGTATGAACCGCTTCCGCGGGGTGGCGGAGGGGGATGGTGGTGGCGAGAAGTGTAGGGGTGAAGGCAGGTCAAGGTCTGAGGGTCGAGTACCCGATGATGGAGGACTCGAGATGCCGGGGTGGGAAAAGGAAAGTGGGAAGGTTCGTGAGGGGGGAGATATGGGGGAATTCGAGCTAGATGAGGACGGTAGAGGGACGGAATGGATAAGGCACATGAGGGTGGTGGGCCAAAGCGGTGTGTGGGGTTGTGAGGGAGTATAGCGATGGGGATGGGTGGGAAGTTGCATTGCCGACATACAAAGAAGCGGGGAAGTTGCATTAGTTGAGGTAAAATAGTTATGGAGATTGAAAAGAGAAAAGGAAGCCTGCGAGGAGGGTGGTAAAGCAGCAGAAACAGTGGGAAGAAGAGATGGCGGAGGTGGCGGTAAGGATTATAAATGGTCTTCAGCGGATGCAATGGGGACTTATTTAGGTATCGAGGGTGGTAAGACGTGTTTTGAAGGATCATGAGACAGGGAAGGAGTGGGTTCCTGGGAAAGAGGGGTGCAGGTCGCTGAGTCTGTGAAGGAAGTACTGGTAGCGGCTAGATAGTATTGAATTCAAATCAACAGGTTAAACTCGGAGGGTCAGGGACTGTGCCTCGATGATTCATTGTTTACGGCCAGGTGAACTGCTATGATCCTTAGTCCTGTCAGTGAAGTGAATTTTTTATACGTGGAGGTAGGGGTGTTCTCGCTTGCTAGATTGTGAAACCCGACGCCTTCCTACTGTCGGATGACATGCAATTCCTCTCCGAATATCTCCCCGAGCAGGACAGCATTCCAACTTCTGATATCTAGACATGTGTGGTAGTGTTGTGCATTTAAGTATGTAAGTAGAGGGAGACGAAAGTAAAAGGGAGACGGAGGGAAAATCGTGCGCGGTACGTCACCTGTTTCTTTGGGTATAACTCTGGAATTCGCAAGGAACTGATCGAAGAATCAACAGAAAAGTTGCAGCCGGCTGCTACAATTCTCCTCCAGCAAGAGGCTGATTTTGACATGGGCTTATAGCTAGTGTCGAAAATCCGCCACCGTTGGGACTCAAACTGTTGGTGCATAGACTGCCAAATTAATTCAAATTTGGCGTCTCGCTTCGAATATCTCAGTTTTGATGCTCTTTGAAGTCATTTAAGAAAAAAAAATCATACATTTCAAATTTCCTGCCTCGGAGATAGTCTAATCTTGCTAAAAACGCGCGAATTCTTTCCCAATTGACTAAATATTCATTTTTGTACAAAGTTCTTTGAAATCGATTTTCAACTGCTTCGGAAAATCACTAATAGGTTGCAACACCTCTTGGGTGGCCGGAACGAAAGAGTTGCTCGTCAGATTTCCTGAAATCCAATGTTTTTCACATCAGACGCAACGAACTCGCATTGTTTGAAAACCAGAGGATCCGCGACCATTTTTGTAGCGATCGTGCGAAGGAGCTAAGGAATACGCATATGGGGCGCATTGAAAGTTGGCATCAAGCAATTATCGTGTAGTTTCTTTCAAGCAGCGCTCTGAGATGCGGAGCGAAAATGCAGAAAGGGCGAATGACGTAGAATTAGTTAGAAGAACGTCTATTTTCGTCTAAACGGAGGTAACCTGGACAATCTCTTCAATACTTATTGATTATTACGGCAAATTAATAATATTTGTCAATTATGTGTCGCTTTTTTTCAGAACTCTTTCGTCTGATGAAAACACAGAAGGCGATGCAAAAAACTTCTCGTTGCAGTTTCTGCTAATGCTCTCCCAATTCATTCTAAGCAATATTTCGCAGCCTCAACACAAACCTATGACCTCCCCAATCAGAGTCAGTCGCTGTAGACCCGCGGGCAATCTTGGCTCTGACCTGAAGGTTGGAGGAGGCTGCCAAGCCGGCGGCTGATGACGGGGTCTTAGGGTCATGGTCGCCAGCGGGTGAGGGCGGGAGCGAAGGCGTAGGTATTTTGTGGCGGAGTGTTGGGGGAGGGGAAGATCGTGGGCACAGCCCAGGGAGCGCTGTGAGGGTCGTGGCTAGAGAGGGGAGAGCGGAGGGGGTGGTTGAGAACGCGCGTGCTTGCGGAGAACCAAGCTATTGGCCACTGCTCTGTGCGCTGTAGGAGATGAGTACGTGTGTGCGGTATTGTGGAGTGGAAAAGGCACTTGAGCATCAAAACAGCACGAGAGGAGGAAACAAGAGGAATATTACATTCTGCACGAAAAACGTTTCATTACGCGAAAACATTGCTTTACTCTTTTCCCCTACATTTGCCTAAAATGTGTGTTTTCCGAATTTCTCTGAGCGGAAGGTTATATTACGATGGAGTTGAATTGAATTTGGAAGTTAATGTAACTCTGTTTTAATCACCAGATTTTAATTGTGTTGTTCTTGTGGGGACTTATATTTTAATTCGTACTCATTTGTTTTTATGTGAGGAAAATGAGAACAAAAAGAGTCCCAGTTTATTAATGTAATATTTCTATATGACTTCAGAAACTATGGTGAATTCGAAAAATAATTGCGAATAAAATCTATTTTCTACATTACTTGAACTATTCTAACTATTTCATCTTATTAAGATGTTTTAATGACTGATATACCGTGACTGTTCCGAAATATAGTTCAATTGACCACAATGGCTGTTTAGTTGTAAGTCCATAACTGTTGTTTCGTAGTACGGAAAGTGCTAAGTAGAAGCCCGGATAATATCGATTTTTCGACTCGAGGTAGATAGACAGGAATCTTCTGTATATTTATCATAACCAAACGAAAATTCACGAATCGAGCAAAACAAATTGTAACTTATATTTCCCTTCTTTAACTTACAATCGTCGCCAATAATCAACCAGGAACAAAGGCGCAGGGCGCTTAGTTATATGGCGAATTGAAGTCCATTAACAATCTGTCAGGAATGTAACCCTTATCTTCATTTCATGATACATTTAGTAAAGTAATGTTCCTCAGCCACTTTCTGAGAAGTAGTTTATGTTCGAAACAGAACTAGATAACCAAACACCTTAGTACAAGGAAAAAATACGTATGTAACAAAATTGAAGGATGATCTCTTCCTCGTTCTTTATCTTACAGCCGTTGTTCGTCATTCGATCAGGAAGGCATAGCTTCCTCAATTATTCGTATTGCAAAGCGATTAAGGTGATTTCCATCCATCAAAAATACATCAGGAGTGTTATTCCAATTACGATGCTTTTCGAGAGATCTTTACTGAAACGCGTTCTGAACAATAGTTCTAAAGCCAGCACAAGACGACCATCCCATCTTTTTGCCTGCACAGCAAACACCTCTAGCAGCAAAACAGTACTTCGCTCTTTAACTTACAACCACCGCCATTCATCCGATCAAAAAGCCGAAGCACGCCTAATTATATCGCGGAATGAACGATGTCATTTTCATCCTTCAAGGACGCAACAGGCTTCTTCTCCCTCTCAAAGGCTCCCGAGCGCCCGAAGCCCTCGCTTCTTCACAGCTCCGTCGGCAGCCACCTCAAAAGCGGTCGCGCTGGAACAGGAGTGAGGCTGCAGGCAGTGCAACCGAACTATCGGTCGTTCGCCACCGGACGACTGTGAGAGAATCCTTTTATTAATTATATTCGAAAAACTCCGAACTTTGCACCGGAAATAATATGAAATTTCGCCTAATTTGTCAGATCAATTTTTGAATCATTTTCGGAAAACACTCTCAAGACCAACTTCGTGTATTTGCATTCGGCCTTGAATCTCCTGATGATTGATCCGTCCTTCGTACGCATGACGGATTTCGAATGCCTTGATTCGCCCTTCGGACGGATGGAGCCGACAGAAGGAAACGAATAAGATTTTCGACCGACAGACGATGATATCGGACGCCGTCGGAACAAGTCGTTCGGATTCAATGTCGAGACCATTTAACACCACGTATTAGACCCGGGACATCGGACGAAAACGTTCGTAGTCCTTTGACTGCAATTTCGTCCCACTGTGATCGCCGTCTGATCAAACAGTTAGCGACGCTGTGAAACCAAAATTATGAATTCTTGTAGCTATAAGCATGCACAATGAGCAAGCGACGCGGCGTGGCGAGATTACAAATCGAGAGGGTTTATTTTCACACGTACACACGCGACCAGTCGCAGCCACCGATCAGCATTTGACCAGCGCGATGAATGGCAAATGCTAAATAATGTATCTTCTGTAGAGCCGACCTGAATGGCCGAAGTGGCGAATAACGTATACCGACTCAGCCCTTTGGTCCGAACGGTCGCGGGTTCGACTCCCGCCTTTGTCATGACTCCTGAGTTGGCGCGAAGGGCTTCGAGTTCTGCTGACCCCAGATCAGAGGAGCCTGCGAGTGTGTTTTGTTGTCTAGTTCTTGTCGTCGAATGTGCGTCCCTTAGGGACATGAAGGGTAATCGGCTGTAAGCTGAGTGAAAGCCCTAGAAATGTTTTTTTCTACACAACCGATTTGGCGATCAAATACCGCGAATTCTCGCACAGTAGCAACACATTCTTTTTTCGACAGCGCCATTTGTTCCAACCGTTCGCGCCGAGTCTGTTTCCACCGTAAGTGAGAAATGAAACGCCGGTGAGCACGTCGGAGGCGTCGTGACACTCTCGGGCCGGGTGACGCCTCACGCCCCCGGAGACCTCCATCGCTTGCGTCCGCGCCGGCGGCGACGCTCTAATTAGACGCCTGGCGCAGTGTCGCTGGACCAGACAATGGGGGAGAGCGGCGAGGGCGAGGGCGATGTGGAAGAGGTGCTCGTAACTGGGTTAAAAGGTGGCCATTTGCGTGGTGTTTATACGGCGCGGAATTACTGCCAGCTCGATCTAGATCACGTACGTATTGAGAGCGTAATTATATACACGGTGGGAGGAAATTATATTTTATTCAATTATATTGACACAACGTTGCTGATGATGGAGGGCTGCGGGGACGTGGACGAAGCCTGCGGGAGGGAATGCATGGAGATGAGGATTAATTAAGAGGTTGATGGTTAATAGGTTGGAAATTATTAGCCTTTTGCAGATATTGCAGTATTTATTTCTCACTAAGGCGTTATAATAATTTACAACTGACAAGTGCGTTACAACTGTCCAGCGCTTACTCGTCACAATTGAGTTAGATTGATAACTTAATTAATAATAAAGAAAATCTATCGTTTTTTAATGACTATGAACACCAATCTGATACCATGCGCAGGATGAATAGTTAAATCGGTCTAACACCGTCTTTGAAAATGCTTCAATCTCTTGTTATAAGTTGAATATTACTATACTTATTTAGTAAATAACAGTTTTCATTCAACTATGGGAACTTTTTACTAACTTACAAGATAGTGAACATTAATGTTTCTTGGCATTATCAACATATTTAATAAAATCATTCTTCGGCAGTTACTTTCTTTCTGTGTTAATATCTTACGGCTTGGAATTGTTTCTCTTTTCATTTACCCTGGAACTAGGCCAGGAAAAGTGGGAGGAGGGCGGTGAAACGCTGGGTTGGTTTGGGAAAACTGCGGTGTGAATGTTAACAGTGGACTGTGAAGGGAATAGATAACTAGGATTAAAGATCGTAAATGACGGGGCGTGCGTATTTTGCGCAATTCCTGAAATACTTCCCAGGTAATAAGAAATGTTATGCCTCAGTATACCTCAGACAATGCTATGTATTACATTCAGTTACACCGACACACGCAAATAACTTTGATAATTTCAATCCCTTCCTTTTTGTATGTATTAAATCAGAGGTTATGAACCTTTTGTTTTGATTGTTACGTGCTATATTTCTTTTGCTACTTTTGTTCTTGAAACTTTGTTACTGAACCTGAAACACTGCGAGGTTTGTCCTGCAATTCTATCTGCATTAATCTCAAAACGCAGGTTTTTATAAAAGAGATCATTTCTATTATTTACAGCTCTATTTGCTGTTGAATTGTAATTGTAGTACAAGAAACATAGCATAGAGGTAGGTTTTTAACCTTAGTCAACGTTTTAAAGCATCACGGAAATGGCAAGACAATTTAAGGATAAATTACAAACAGAGAGAGCATAGATTTTTATTACATCGCCAGCAGGAGAATTTTGGTGCATCGGCAACGAAAATAATACATTACTTTTAATTCAGTCTAAGAAAAGAACGTTATTTCATTGTGCCATAATCCCTTGGAGATTTCCGAATTTTCTTTCCCATTTCATGGCTGTGAGCCGATTTGATACAGTTCCTCGGCGGAAGGCGCGAGCGTGCGTACGGGAGCGTGAGGGAGCGTGGAGCGTAACCCGCCGCGCAGCCCCCAATTACGGAGGCCAGCGACGGGTAGCCCCGCTGGTAATTAACGTATCGCCGTCCCCCGACCTCACCCCACTCCGCGCCCCACCCCTGCGCCCTGCGGAAGATTAGGACGCGCTGCCGGAGCAGTGGGGGCCGCGTACCCCCTTCCCCTGGCCCTCACCCTCGCTCCCCGTCGCTGTTTGTACCCGCCCCACTTCAAGCCCCCTTTCCCCGCTCCCCACTCAGCTTCATGTTACGCTTCGTACCGCTCTCTCCCGCTCGTCACCCCTCTCCCCACCCCTATTCGCGCAATGTATCACGCTCCTCTCCCCACCCTTCCCCTACCCGTGTTCACAGCCGGCTCCCAGCTCAGCTTCACACCCCGTTCACCATCAGCTTCATGAACCACTTCACGCTCATCTCCACCGTTTTCCACCCCTCTCCATCCTCTTCACGCTCTCGTCACCCCCGTTTCTCGCTCCTCTCCCACCCCGTTTCATGTCTCCGTCCTCACCCCCTCATCACGCCACACTCCTAGCTCAACTTCACGCGCCGCTCCGCATCTCGATTCCCACTCCCCATCCCTCCTCAATCCCCATTCCCCACTCAGCTTCACGCTGCACTTCCCCTGCCCCGCTTCCCCCCAGCTCCACGCCCCACTTCCCGCTAATTTTCACGCCCCACTTTCCGCCCCCCTCCCGACCACACTCCCAATCCGCTTTAAGATACAATCCTGGCAATCCATTCGAGTGCATCTCTAGATCTACTTATCGATCGCTTTCCATCTGCTCTGACTTTCCGTACGTCTTGGTATTACGTTTCTCGTCTCTCATTCCGCCCGGCTTTCCGCCTTGTTTTGCGTCTCTACCGTCGTCCCACATCACGAGGCCACTACCCACGCTCTTCACGCCCACTTTTCCATTCCAAATCAGCTTCACTTTGCACCCACACCCCTGGCTGGGGATTAGAACGCGCTGCCAATGCTTCGGTGCCGTCGACCACACCATCCCCCTTCCTTCGATCCAAGATTCGAAGTCGGTCGCTGCGTTAGGCGACTGAGGGTAGTAGCCAGCACATGCTAGCTTCCCACCTGAAGGTCCCGGGATCTTAATCCCATCCACTTTCCTGTGGAATTAGTACTGTACAAAGTGAGTTCAAGCCAGGCCGTTTTCTGCCTCAACCCAACGACTACATCAAATGGGTTATAACATAAAGTCATCATTATCACGTCCACAATATTTTATTCACCAATTCAAGTAGGAATACTAATTCGCAAGTTAGGGAGTCGCAATATATGTGGTATCTGCGCCTTGCGTTGAGTTACATCTTCACTCTTCCTCTTGAATCCGACTCTTTACCCTTTCCTTTCGTCCACGCTTTGGTGATGTTCTAGTGAGTTAAGTTGTGTGGACGTGACAGGGGGCTTATTTTTTCGAGAAAAGTCAGGATGAAATTTCATGATTTAATTATAAATAAGTAAATTAGATTTTATAGTATTTCAAGGGTCGTATTAAAAATTCTGATTGGGATTATCAGTGTGGGAGAGGAAAGCGACAAGATGTAAATAAATATCAACTGCATTTCACATGTAAACTTGCATATTTTACTCAACATGAGTGAAATGTTTTAACTTATCAATCAATAACTCGAAGTACCCATGGTTAAAAGGCTCCTTGCGAAAGATATATCGAATTTCGAATATTACGTGTAATAGTTGGAAGTTATTTGGGGTACAGTATACATTTCTGTACATAAAATATCCTTTCGCCTAGATTTAACACTTCGGAAATCAAGTCGAAAATATGGAAAATTGATCTCTACGCAGAACGCATGAAATTTAATCTCCGGAAATATGGTCAAAAGGTATCAAAGTTGTTTAACATTCAAGAAAGTGTCAGGGCTAACTTCCCAACTTTAATGCATTACTTACTTTTTAGAAATCATCTTCATGTTTAATTAAGCCTGATTCAAAATATGTTATGAAAAATTCCATTACTTTGTTTTTTTATAGTTGAAAAATTGTTTGCATCTTCTAAATTATATAAGTAAATAATAAGTCAAAACAATTTGAGCTTCTTTTTAAATTACCCGAAAGGATGCCATTTAATTTCATTTTAATGCAAAGTACATTTGTTGGTTTATTAGATAACTTGAAATGCTCAGTTTCCGTCAAGCTCAAATTACATATAGTTAAAGAATTTAAAAAAAGGAGACATTGATTTCCGAACCATGCCGATAATGACCGTGAATCCATTAACTAATAGTCAATGGTTACACGCGTTAGCTCTCGAGTTGCATAATAACCTTGTTTAAACAAAGTCTGTTGATATTATGATTGCAAATATGTAACACTTGGATCATCAGGCATGACTCACACGAGAATAACGACATGTGGCATATTGTATGCAAATGTATCTAAAATAACTTACCAAGGCGGAGTGAGAGACAGGACAAATAACTTACCTTTTCTGTTCAAGAAACTGGGAAATGCAGTACGCCTCAAAAGTGAATATTCCTAACAGTAAAGAGGCGTAAATGACACCCGAGACAACACTCTATACTCTCTCGTCTGCTACTCATGAGCCTAGGGGATTCTTGGTATTAGATAATCGACACTTTAGAAACTTCGTTTAATGAACAGCGCTATTCCTGCAGTAGTGAAACGTAAATTTTTTAAAATAATGCGAAGAGCAAAAATTATCGGAGGAATGATTTTCTGTTTTGCTGTGGCAAGTTATAAAACGTTATCAAAATATGCATTTTAAAACCTCATTACATCCTTGAAAAGTGGGTCAGTAATTTTCTTTTTCCTTCATTATTCATTTTACTTACCACATAACCCTTTCAATTTATATTTATGGTTGCGATGCACTCTTATAAAGCCATTTCCCCCTTGGTAGGAAAATCTGGCAACTTCGCTCTCTATTACTGGAGTTGCAATTTCCTGCGTATCTGTCCTAGTGCTCATTGAATTCTCCACCAAGTAGTTTCTGATAAATTGCACATTTTCTAGCTCTTCTTTTGATGTATCTTCGTTCCACTCCCCACTGTCGCCGCATCAAAAATATATTAGGCTTTTCGCGTGGTCGTAAGCGCGCTACCGGCCATAAAATGCTCCAGTGTTTGAGATATCGTTAAATGTGCCGAGAAGTGTGAATGAAACTTTCGTAATGGGTAGTTTATTGAGCTTGGTGGTCTTTTTTTTAACTCAAGGGGGATTATATAGGTCTATCATTTCAGTTGGTCGCTGTAAAATGGTCTATAAAATCTAAAATGTACATTGTTTTGTTTTGGAATTTTAGGTTCTTGTAACAGTCAATTTAGATTCATTTTGTATTACATTAGTGACGAGGTTTGTATTATTTATATTGATGGACGACGGTTATTACGGGTTATAGCAACATTTTTATGTCTTAACGTTTTGGGGAGGAAAATATATTTACGGCTTGGCTTTCTTAGTCCAATGTACACTTACTAGTGCGAAGTTTCCTGCAATATATTGCGATAAATATATTACCACTACTATAATAATTATTGCAGGCCTATAATGAGTACTTACTGATATTTATAAAATGAATAAATAAATAGTATATATATATATATATATATATATATAAATATATTTCATATTGTTACTAATGGAACTGCACAACATGTTGTTAAAAGGTTTTAAAAGTGTGATGCGTCTCTCAATTTTTCATAATTGCTAAAGAAAATATTAATAAATTTTCTATTAAAATCATTTAAATTATGTATATCTATGATTTAAATACATCTATTTTAAAAACCTTCACTAATACGTGTAGAATTTGAAAAAAAAACTTTCCCCTTTCTTGAAATATGAAGACAATTTACTGAAACAAACAAGTAGATCTGATAAAATATTTGACTATACAATTAATGCTTGCTATTGTAACTCAGAAAGAACTTAAAATTATCACAATAGAAAATAGTAAATAGTTTCATTTCACGAGTGTTGCATCGAATATATTTCTTAGAACAACGCAACTAGTGACAGCTATATGTCCGCTTTAAATCCGTTACATCCCCTGCATTGTGATTTACTACTGCGTAATTCGATTAGGTGGCAGGTAATGTGTTGGAAGTGAGCGAGGTGCATCCGTGGCTGTGAAGGCGCACAGAGAAGGAAGCAGAGTTGAACTGGGAGAAGGGAAGGAGAATTGATTGGGAGAAAGGAAGAGAATATGGAAGAGGCAACAGTGAGAAGGCGCGAGAAAGGTGAATTTGAGGAATTGAGTGCAAAGGGAAAATAGGAAATGAGTTCAAGAATAAAACCGACACAATAGGAGAATACGCGAGCAAACTCAAGGACGTTAAAGAGAAGTTGAATTTATATGAATAAAAAAGACTTAATAGATGATGTTAAGTGAAGTGTGCCAAGGAGAAAAGAAGTGCTTGAAGAAAGAGATACGTTAAACGAAAGATGAAAGTTTACAAAAAGGGAGTGGAGAAAAGAGTATAGGAGTGTAGAAATACGAGAAACAAAGGGTACAGTTACCGAGAAAACAAGGTTGAAAGTATCAAATGAAAACTAAACACATGTTTTGTGTTCAATGATTTGAAGAGAACTATGTAACTAGAGTGCAAAGGTTACAGAATTTTTTTGGGACGTGAAAGGAAACGCTCGATCGACTGTTCAGGTTGTTGTCGAATACGAATCAAAACTATGCTATGAGCACGATCTAAGTTCCTATATTCGACGAAGAAACTATCCAAGTCGTCTTGTGTAAGAAGGGTCATTCTTTACAATTTGATACAATTGTATAATGTCTTATTGTTTTGTTTCTCTTAAGAAAACAGACTCCTTTAAAATTTTTAAACAGCAGACAATTTTCTAATTATTTTATTTCATAACAAGTAAAAATCAGTCTTAAGTTAGCAAAGTCTTTCACGTAAGACTGTAAAAACAATGGTCTTAAGATTGATGTTTACTTGCTATACAATAAAACACGAAAAATTTATTCTGTCCAAAAATTTTAATTTAAAAAAAATTTAATTTGAATAAAAATAATTTTAATAAAATTTAATTAAAAAAAACATGCGTAGAAAATACAAGTGTAGCACATTTGTGGAGAGCCAGCAAAACCAAAGGGCGGAGTCTGCGATGGAAGAGCTCGTGGTAATGGCTGGCGCATACACCATACGCCCGTGTTCATTAGCCGCCGAATTCGTGAGGAATTGATGGTAAACAAAGCGAGGTTCTGGCAGATTTTGTCGGGGTTCTCCCGTTTTTACTGCCTTTCATTTCGTTGCTTTATCATCATTCATTCATGTATTCGTTCCTTCGTTAATCAACATCCGGTCATTAGGCGATGACTCTGCAGCTTACTTGTTAAATGGCTTCTAAACTCAAAAGAATAATGTAAATATGAATCGAGTCGAGGGTTAGTAACATGAACCCTTTTCCAATTGCGAGAACGTTGGTGAAGTTCGTTTCCCGGAATAATTAGGGTAATCCCCTGTTGTGACGGTGGGGTGCAGGCGCGGGGCTCGAGAGTTGTAACGGATCAATCCCCTCATTAAAGGGTCTCATCTACTCTCAAGCGCGGCTTGCAATCTTGGTTGTGCTTCCGCCGCTACCGCCACATTGCTCTCGATGTGAAACAACATGTGTCTATAAAGCGACGATGACAGATGTACAGCCAGTGCAATCCAGGTTTGAAAGTCTCTCTAGTGAGTAAATGGTGCTAAAAAATTGCCTGCCCTACTTGCCAAGATATTCTACATTGAAAGGAAGTCGCTGTGTGCACAATAGAAGTATTTGAATTGATCAACGTAGGTCTTCACATAGCGACTCTGTATGGAAATATACATCACATTACAAATCAATTCTACTTTTATTCATAATTCAACTTTTATACTATAGTATAAGAGTGAAGATAGGCATTCCGTACCTCAATACGTGCTTGAATTGCACTTCTCTCACATTGCTCACATACTGTTCTCTTTTTTTGTCGATACATAAATAAAATAGATCACCTTGACTCTCATTATTGAGGCCTTCTTCAGGGCATAATGTCAGAGAATGACATCTCTTTGGCAGAACAGACGTAACCCGGCGTCTCTTCCAAGGAGCGTGTGGTTGTGACCGCACCCGAAGCTAAAGGAAGCTTCTCTCACTGGCGGGAATGTGGGTGGAACGTCTGTTCAGAAGCATTAGGGTAATCTCGTGTTGTGACGGCGAGCGTCTGCGGGCCAGCTCGCCGCTCCGGAAAGAACGATGGCTCAATTCACTCTTATTGAGGGCGCGAGATTTAGTTCCTTGCCACGCAGTGGAAGAAACGCGATATGTTCACGATAAACGAAGGTGACAAACGAGTCGAACAGATAGCTTTCTTGCATCTGGTATGAACGCGCTGGAGAACATATTAAAATTTGCAATTTCAGAATGACTACTAGACAGTATTAGCCAATACAGGTGGAACATGACGGGAAGTCAAAGAGTTTCGCAGTCATGTGTATATATTTATGCTGAGAATAAGATGTCGTGAGTCAGTAAAATCAATATTTCGGCCCGTAGTAGCGGTCTTATTACAGAACAATTTTCAGCCTTATTACCGACTGAGGTGGCTCAGGGCATCAATTGATATCACTGCAGTGCCTCTGACCGGGAGGTCTCGGGTTTCGAGTCCTGTCGGTGGCAAAATTTTTGACACAATTTCGATAGCTAGGTTGAATTCTGCCGCTGTCTGGAGGAGAATTTTAGCGCCCGGCTATTTTGATCGGTAGTCTCCGGCCAACACTAGGGAATACCTAAGTAGTACCCTAACGGATTGCCCGCGATCTTTTATTCCTCTTCCTCTCCCTTGTCTTATCCTCTCTTACACACACACTCACACCCATGTACACTACACTACCATACATGTCGGGAAAGAGTTTAGAGCTCGGTCCGGCTGGAGCGGTGTTCTGCTGGTGGGAGATACCTAGTAGGAGAAAACTTCGCGAGCTGATGTGTAGGACAACATCGAATCCCGCCATCCAGCGGGGGAAGATCAGCGCCACCTCCCCCATAAAACATGCCCTACACTTACTGGAATAATGTCCTCACGAGTTGACGCGCCCAGAAATAGTAATGAACCAACCAACCATTCAATCAATCAGTCCTCATTCCCTTAAACCTTACTCATGTCCCAAAATTGAGAAATGGCGTTTCTTTGACAGCAAAGCGTTTCTGCCGAGGAGAATGAGCCGCTACAGTGCCATCCAGAGCCAGGTCCAGGCGAAATGGACCCTCCGTCGCTTGCGCGAACGTTGGTCCGGGGTCGGAGGCGTTAGGGTAATTCCGTGTTGTGACGGCGGGGCTCCGGCGCGGTGCTACGGGAAGAGTGATGGCCCAGTGCGCCCTCGTTAAGGGTGCGGCCGGCCACCGGGCAGTTGCAGCCGAATTATAATCCAATTAGAGAGCGCGCCGTGATTCATTCTGGGCGCGGGCGCGCTACATGCGACGGAATGGGCTGGGCTGACCTGCCGCTGGCAACAGGATGCGAGCAACAGGATGCGGGGTAAATGCTCTCCTTTATGAGCACGCACGCTCTTCAGATGTGGACAACTTTCTGATCGTGTGACGTGCAATTGATATGCAAGGGATTAATGCTGAGTGAACAGTAAACGTGTGTCCATGTTGGAAACGCGTTGACTGAATTGTTGGCCATGATTTGGCTATTTTTTCTTTTAGTCGGTTAATTGGAATAATTAACTGTTTTGGAAAATCGCAATGATTGTTCCCAACTCAAACAATGTCAAATTTATAAGATTTTTAGAGCACAATATTTGTAAAATTAACCTCTGGAAAATAGTAATACAGTCCTAAAAATGTTTGGCATACCAAATAAAATATTATCTGAAAAACTATGTAAACATATCTAAGTAAATTTTGAATTGATATTTTCTGATGAATATAATACTTAACATTGTATCCATGTAACATTACGGAGTCGGTCCTGGATCGTTTGAGTGTATCAGCTGCTATGAAACAAGCATCACGAAACTAATGAATGCGAAACGAGAAATCTCTTCGGGACAGGCTTACTGCGTAATTCTTGACGATAATGACGTATTATTCAATTTTTACGAATTACTAGATGTATTAGATTGAAATATCGCAATACCGGGTAGCTGCGTCCAAATTACAATCCAATCAGAGGTCAAGCAGTGATTTATTCTAGGCGCAGGCAAATGCGATGGTGAGAGCGGGGCGGTCTACGGGTGGCAGCGAAGAGGAATATTCTGCCAAACAAAATAGTTACATTATGACTACGAAGTGCTTTCTGATGTGGTGACATATGAACAACCTTGTGATCGGCGGTTAGGAATCACCTGATATACGAGTAATATAAAGGAGACAACGAATACAACGATTCTCGATTGAGTCACTGTGTTTATATACGAGGGCCTGGTTTCATATAAATTTACAATTTATTCTTGATATTCAAAAAAATTGAATAATAAGCTAAATATTTATTTAGAATTAAATTTGCTCTTTAGATAAATATTAAGAAAGGTTCTCAAAGCGACATGTTTTAAAGATGGTAAGGCGGTGCTTATAATGAATGTAAATGAACGAGCAGTTATTTTTATTACTTCATTAGAAGTTGAGATTTTCAATCAACTGACGTATTAACTGTCTTTTTCATTGCCGCAAAGGACGAATATCTAATACTAAAACTACTCGAAGCAACATTAACTTCGATTTTTTGGAAACCAAATAAAATCACTATTAGAAAATGTCACTCTTTTTAATAAAAAAAATGTTGGTAAGGTTAGAATGAAATTCACAATTACTTCTCAGAGAACATATGTGTGGATCATGTACTGGATATGTGTGCCACTACAGGTACGTATACGAAAAGTTAATATCTGTAGTAAGAAGTTTTAAAACGTCTATTAATAGACGAAGGAAATCCATAGGTTTTGTCTCAAATTTACCACCTTCTGGTCAGTTGTGTAATATAATATTCTAACTGGGATTCAGAGGGTTAGCTACTAATATTGGCCATTCACTGATCGTGCCATTTAAAAAAAACGTATTCGTCATTACCAAATCTATATTTGGTTTCTAAAAAAATTAACATACATGATAACAATTACATTTCGCATGGATTTTTGAAAAAAATATTGTTCTGAAAGATTGACGTTTCAAATTATGATCAACGTTATCAATATAACGAATTATTGCAAATAAATTGACAAATAATATTTGTATTTTCCGTGGGAAGATGTGTTGAGAGAAAAACATTTTAGATAAAAGATATCAAATGAATATGTAATTCCATGTGCTATTAAACAGAAAAGAGATAAGCATGTTTTCATTGGCCATCAGTCAGATATTTTAAAGTAGTGCTGATGCATCAAGGCGAAGTGCAACGTTTACTACGATGGAACATTGAAGCAATGAGCGCAGTTGCAGTGTTTGGTTAGATTGTAACAGATGATAGGAGAGGTCAGAGCGAACGAGATCCATGTTTACATTACGTACATTTTCATTACACATATTTACAATACGTTATGGCCTGTTTTGTTTCAGTTTGAGTCGATGAAGTAATCGAACTCTCCAATGGCGACTCGTAAACGTTTTATAAGAAGGAAAGACAAGGAAATCAATTGTTAAAACTACTTCAAATAAAACATTCAATAAATTAGATTACGTATATCGACTTGCAAAGATATAAGAGGGAAAATCTAGGCTTATTTCCCTTTTGTCACGGCCAGCACATGTTAAGATTACTTCCCCCTTTTGCCACGCCATATATTTTGCCTGCTGACCTCCGTACATGTCTTGGCCATCGACCTGTTTCTTGAAGCGTTGTTCCATTTGAAAGCGACGCCTGTAAATGGAATTTCAAGAGAGGAGGAGGTACTTCCTCAGATAGCGCCATATAAACATACAGTCTCACTATAAAACTATTCCACTTCTTGACACACGAGCGCTCTGGGGTATGAGCAATTAACATACGAGTTTTTTTGGAGGAGGAAAGGCTGACGTTTTCATCCTAGAGCGCCTTTCAGAGATTTTGCGACACACAAAACTATTTCTAAGTAAATTTTCTCATAGCTTAAAAAATACACTTTTTCGTTACACTTATTCTTTTTCATTTTTTATCATCAAGTGTATTTATAAATAAGGTTTAAAACTGATATTTGACCCTACACTGAAGCGATGAAAACATAAAAATGAATAAAGTAATTTGAATTGAATTCAAGTTCATGTTTTAGGATTCTTGATAAATAGTGGCTGACGGAAAGATGCTATTAACCACACTAACTATAATATCTCCAAAATTCCGAAATCACA
>BOPP01000006.1:9465157-9504370 GCA_017312745.1 Gryllus bimaculatus
TTGTGAATTGATGAACTCAATCGCTGACCTCAGTCGTCATGTTGTGGTGGCGCGCAGTGAGACTATTGCACACTGATCCACTCTAGAATCTGTGATTCAATGCCAAGCGAAAAAAGGCCAAAAAAGTAATTATTTTGTAAATATATTAAGGTTTATGGTTGTAAATTATAGCCTACACTCGCGCATGATCTCATGTAAAGATATACTTTTGAAAAACTGATTTCATTACGAACTTTCTTCGTAATTATATACGCAGGAAGTCGTCAGCACATTTTTAACGTTTTCAATGTTCGTAAATTTAGAGAATTCAATGACAATCGGACCTGTGCCGTTTTTAATAGCGTACTTTGATCTTAGAAAAAATTGCTATATATAAGAAGATTTTGATGTTGTGAAGGCCTCAAGATATATTATCCATCATTTCAATATTAACAATTCACAAAACGAGTTTTTCTGTCAAAAAGTTACCGTCAATTGCTGCAGGATTTCGAACATTCTCTATATCAAGTAAATAGAGTGCGGTTAAGTAAAATACAATTCACGAGGTCTGCCCTCCCTTCCCCTCCCTGAAAAATTGCTACTAAGAAAGATGATGAGCTGAGCGCAGGAGTGACGGATGAGTCACTAATGAGTGTAAAATTCTAGACTTTAGAGGGTGCAATCGAACGCAATCATGGAATATGTCAAATATTTAGTATGAGTTATAGCTAGTTAAGTAAAGGGGTTTATGAAGCAATTATTTGGATGCGACAAATGAGGAGCAGTGCGTGTTGCTGATAATGCAGTCGTAATCATTTTAGGCATTAAGTTTATAGACGACGACAAAAGTTAAAAACTCATTAAAAAATGTGGAATAGTATAATGTGTTTTTAATTAATCAAGATCTAACTGTGATATATTATGCAAACACTAAATTATATTCAGTGTAAAGTGACATGAGTGCAATTATTACATTAATGAAAATTATGTTTGTGTTTTTATATTCAGTTTATATTACAAAGATTTTAAGTCTTCAGCTAAGATAATAAATTTGTAAAAATATTACAAAATACTGTTTTCACGTTCAAATGAAATGAATTAGTTTAAATTGCTAAGAATAATTCAAAATTGTCACATTCGTCACCAGTTCCATGCATCTCAGTAGTATTATTTGAACGAAAGCGTCGAAAAAAGTAGGGTTATTATGTTAAATTTCTGTCAAACCGGAATAAATTTTAATATCCTGAGAATTATAGTTATTATAAAAATAAGAAAGATGATAAATGAGAAACTCAGTGGCGAGGATATAACGATTTGGTAAAAAGTTATATTTGAGAAAATATATTTCAGAAAGTAGCCCAAGAGATTCGATTCCGACAATTAATGAAATACTTTATTTGTGAGTAGAAACATGTATGATGATTAATGTTCGAATGGTATAATTAGATAGAACTTGTAGCTTAAGAAACATTAACATTTTTTCACTAAGTGAAAAATCTTATACCCTCTCATGTATATTATAGCATAGAGAAATCGATGTCGGTTGTATAGTTGGAAGTTTTTGTTGATCTTTCATTTTATTGGAATCTAACTCGATTTACTTCTCGTTTCTACAGTAACCTTACTTTCGGTACCTAGAAATAGCAATTGATTTTCCAATAATAGAACTCGTGGAGAAATAACTTTCCACAGAATTTATACGTCTTCATAATTTCTCGAGACGTTAGCGCGTGAACTGTGAGCGAGCGAGCGGGCGAGACATTCCCCAGCTTTCAATAGCTGTGCGCCGTCGGTTTATATTCACCTCGCTCCCTCGGAGGCAGACGAACTCAAACTCATCTACGTTCCGGGCCGTCCGCGGCGTGCGTGACTTGGGAGAGGCGTATCGGCCTGAACAGAAGCCAGCGGCCCTCAGAGCGGCTTCTCGCGCCTTGCCACCCTCTTTCTCTTTGCCCCGGTCCCATACCACAGCGCCCGCCATCATGGCCTCCCCCACCTCGAAACGCCCCCTCTTACCTTCGCGCCCTCCCCGTCCCCGCTTCTCCCGACCGGGACCGCTCCTCACTGATCCGCCGGTACCGCCTCGCCACCGACTCTCCTCCCGCCTCTGCACCACCTCTCTCCCCTCCGCCTCCGCACCCGCACCACCTCTCCCCGCACTCGCCTCTCGCCCTCCACTACCTCTCCCCGCCCTCCGCCTCCGCTCACTACATCCCTCTTCGCCCACCATCCTCCTTCTCCACCCCCCTCCGGCTCACTTCGCCTCTCCCCCCTCCGCCTCCTCCCCCCCTCCGCCACCTCCGCGGCTCGCCCTACGCCCCCGCCCCCCTCCGCCCCCCGCCCCTCCGCCCCCCTCACGCCCCCTACCCCCCCTCCGCCCCCCTCCGCCCCCTCCGCCTCCCCGCCGACCTCCCCCTCCTCCCCGTCCCCCTCCGCCCCCCGCTCCCCCGCCCCTCCGCCCCCTCCGCCCCCTCCGCCCCCTGCCGCCCCTCTTCACGAACTCCTCCCGCTTCACCCGGTGCCACCCACACCTCCGCTCGCCGTTGCCTGCACTCCTGTTATTCACTCATCCCTCTCTTCATCTGCCTCATCGTCTGCCATTCCAATCCTGCCACAACTTCGCTTGCCGCAGCGCTCCTCCCCTCCCCACGCCCTCATTCCCCTCCCCACCCCCACCGCTCCCTCGGCCTACCGACCAGCGATTTTACGGAGCAATTTCTCGCTCGGCGCCTGCCCCCTCACGGCGGCGCGGGGAGGGAGTGTGCAAAGACACAGAAGCGGCGGAGGCCAGAGACATTGGCGCAAAGGAAACGGAGGACGCGGCGGATGTAGCTGCGCCGTCTTTTGCGAAACTCTGTGATACATAATTATTAGAATAACAACAAAGAAGGAAATAGCGTAAACTGATATCTTCAGTTGTTTGTTGATTGCTGATTTATTGCCCATAAGGGGGTGTGTTGCGAAAAAATATTAAGTCTGCTCACCGACGAGAAGGAAAGACGTTTTTGCATGGAATAAGAGGTTATGAAAGGAAGGCGCCGTCATAGAATCGGCTATTTGGTTTTAATGTTTTGCCAATCTTGGATGCGTTCTAAACACCAAATATGGCCACACGCACCTTCTGAGAAGGTAGAAGGAGCTGAAGAATGGTTACTGGGGAGATGTGAAAAAGAGGAAGATCAAAAGACGAAACTGGAGGCACACTTGTCGAGAAGCCGATCCCGGAAGCCCCACAGCAAGTGCCGTCGCGCGAGAGAAAGAGCTACGTTGTTCAGAGTTGGCGGCCGAGTCGCGTTCTGTACGGAGGCGCCGGATTATCCGGTGGCGGCGCCGGCGGCGGTGGCGGCGCGGCGTAGCGGCGGCGCGGCGTGGCGGCGCCGGTGCGGACGGCGGTGCGGGCGGGCGCGCCGGGTGCGGCGGCGGGGGCGGCCGGCGGGGTTGCGCGGCCGGTGCCGGCGGCCTGGTAGGCGGCGGAGATGGCGGTGGCTGCGCGGCGAAAACTTGGCGATGTACTCGTAGAAGCGCTGGGCAGAGGGGCGACCAAACGGAGCAAACGCACGGCGCACCGCGCCCGCTGTTGCCATCCCGCGAGGGGGGGGGGCTGCCCGAAACGACGAGCGATACAATGCTCAATCACCCAGGGAGCGGACGCGACGAAGATGGCAGTCGTGTAGATAACGATAAGAGGAGCGTATGCGGAGGGAAAAGGAGGATGGGAGAAGCGCAAAGAGCGAACAGAGCTGCGGGCAGACGCTGTGAGCGGGCGGCAAGGTGATGCAGCAGGGGTTTCACTGCCGTCGATGAGAGAGACAGAGCTGAAATTCATATTTCGTAGAGGGGGTGGGCGCGCTGGCGGCTGAGTATGGAATGGCGGACGAGAGGGATAGAAAGAGAAAGCAAGAGATGGTATGCGAGGAAGCTCTGATGGCTGGAGGTGGAGATGGATGGTATGCGAGGATGCCGGAGGCTGAATATAAGGTAGGTCGATAAGATGGTGGTTGAGGTTCCGTGTGGCCAATGAGTCTGGTTGATGGGGGCAGGGGTATGAGTAATGAGATGAAGACGAGAACGCGAAGGTGACGGTGGCTTGCCTGATAAGGTGGCTAAGGGTAGGTGGTAAGGGAGTAATGAATTTTGTGTGTGAGAGTAAGGGGTGCAGGGGAGTAGTACGGTGGGAAGATAATAGGCGAGAGAATGGAAAGCTGACTAAGAGACTGGTCAGCAAGAGGGAGGATGGGGAATGAAGAAAGGTAGTGGGAGGAGGAGAGGAAGCACGTGAGAATGGGATCAACTGATTGGAAAGATGTGAATGGAGCTCCAACCTTATCAGATGAATGGAATCACTAGGAGAGTGAAAAACTAGAAGGCGTGGATAGCCAGGTAGGGTGGGCGAAAAATGAAGAGGTTCGGTTAATCGGAGGAAATATAAGCGCGGGTAGGAAGTGGACTGAAAAGTAAGAAGGGCGAACAGGATGAAGAGAGAGAATATTCGGAGCTGAGGCACAAGCAGAGCTGGGGGAAATTGCAGACGGTAGAGGAAGATGCGCGAGTAGGACAGGATGTATATTGACTGGTTACCGAGGAGGCCATGGTAGGAGAACGGGTGTGGTGAGTGTTTGGCGACGAGGACCACGTCAGACTGGAAGAATTGAACCAGAGGAGGAGCAGGCCAGGGGAGCTGTGCCGCGGGCAGAAGCAAGGCAAACGGACCGAGAGCGGCGAGCAGCTGAACCTTGCAGGCCCGCGTATGGGGAACGTGAGGGGGAGAGTTCTGAACGACGCGCGATACAATGTCGAATTTCGCTCTGTGAGTTGAGAAGCTCCGGGTCCTGCCGGGGCAGGCAACGGTGGTGCAGTGGCGCGCAGAGAACAAACGACGGCGTTTTCGGGCGCAATGAGTCTGCGCTATGCGGATGTGTGACAAAGGATTTTTGTTTTCGAAATAAAAAAAAAAGTTCAAAGCGCTTGTTTCCGAGAATAAAAACGTTTGTGTGGAGAACATGTGAATAGTTACGAGTCGACTTTCCTTCATTTTAGCGATAGCGTTTGTAACGTGTCACATCATCTCCATATTTTGTACTTTATTGTTTCTCTTTTCTTGTGTTTCCTTTTCAGTAGATTTTCATGAATACGGAAAGTCATAGTAACTGAAGTGCGAATTATTACAAATAAATATACTTTTCGATACATAGTTGCCAAATTTACATTTTATTTTATAAAAGACACTGATAAGCTACAGGTTTGCCCATACTCTTTTTTATTACGTTGAATATAATCTATTTTATGCCGTCATGTATCGTTTTTAACACTATCCAATATATTTCATTTTTTTAAAATAATTCTTGAATCATTTGTAATTTCTTTGTCATGGAAGTATTTGACATTGCTCAATAATGTGAACTACCTCAACATATATCAAGAATGCAGGGGAGAAAAAATAACGATAACATTTATTTTCCACTACATAGCTTCATGGCAAATATCATTCATAAATATTGTCTCACAATCAGAATTAATTGAGTAAACTAAATGAAATTAACCGTCCATGCAGTTTTTATGCGCTGGTCTGCCTTTTAATTATTTTGGTAAATAAAATACTTTGTAATTTTATCTCTATTTTAAGCTCGCTTCTACAACTTTGATTTAGTTGCCAAAGATTTTGTTACAACAATATAACATGTGTGATTTTTTACTAGATTGTATGAATTCCTTTTTCTTCTCTTTCTTGCATTCAAAACAAAGTTTTATGTAAACATACCTTTTTAAGAGGGAAATCTGTGAAAATCCAAACTAATATCGATTAACTCAACGGTTGCGTTTATTTTTAGAAATATTTTGTTATTTATTACAATGATGTACATTGTGACTAAGAATTATAACCATATTATTTTCACTTAATGTTTGTGATGGCAGAATGTTATGTATAAATTTAAAATTCCTGATATCTAATACATTGTTACAAAAATTCTCCCCAAATCAGATACTGTTTTTCTCGTTTATTTACACAGTGCGAAAAAAATTAAAATAAAATTTTGAAATGTTATTTCTTTGTGTAGGGATGATTGTGTTGGATTCTTTGTGTGGTTCTCAGACTCTAAAATTTCTTATTAACACCGGGCGTTTTCACAGAATCTATCCCAGAGAATCGGCGATGAATCAACATCTAACCACGTGACCCCAACAAACGCCGCTCGCGGGTCTGACCACCTGAGGAGGTCTTCATTTGCCTAATGCGACGGCTCTGTAGACCTGTGCTTCTCCGCATCCCAGCGATGCGAAGCGCGACGTACTCCGTGACGGTTGTGTACGCCTGCAAACATTTGCGTTTCGTTATCTTGCTTTCAGCCCCTTTGAAACGACGTAGGATGCGGCGGTGGCTGAGGTTCGTATTTTCATATCAAAGGACGCAAAATCGTACGATGTGCTGTTTTATTCGCATTTGGATTTTTACTTTGGGGTAGACAGACTAAGGTAGCATTAATTACAAAAAAAAAATTAAAAAAAGGTTTTCATTGTTGGACTTCAGATACTCATGCACGATAAGCTGAGTCTAATTTATCTATAAGAACGAAACTGTTTCAATTTGACGAATATAATCTAAACAATTGAACTAGCTGAATGACAATACATGGAGAATTACTGTTTAGTTTTATTTCTGTTGGGTTCCTTTTTCATCGTCTAGTTAGTGAATTAGAAGCAGACAGGCAAGAAATAGTGACATTAGAGTTAGTGATTAAGTTGACTGAAAATGGTACCTGGTGGCGAGTTTTAGACAAAAGCTTAGTACCTATTTTTCTTGACATATGTATAAAATATAACTTATATGCGTATGCTTTCTGATTCTGACAGTACGAAATGACGACAATCGAAAAATTATCAAAACATTGTTCAACATGTTCAACATGGTCAACAATGTCTTATGAGCTTTTATTGTGAATTTTACCTTTTTAAATTAAAAATAAATGAAAAACTGTGTAAAAAAAATTGGGTTCATAGAACAACTAATTTTAACGAGATCACCAAACATATAATTTAAAATTAATGTAAACATTCACACTCTTATTGGCCCGTGCTACAGTTCCTAACTCATTGTCACTGTAAGCGTAATTCGCTCTAATCTGCATGTGCAATTGCGTGCTTGTTAGCAATGTTGTTTTGCGGCTGTTATCATTCGTTGCATTATTAATTAGATACGCTATAATGTTTACGTTAGTAGGCAGAAACGCTAAAATATTTTGGGAGAAATGCTACGACATTATTACACCTCGAGAATCGCCGTAAATGTTTTAATTCTTATTGAATCAGTCAACTGTATTAATTGGCTCAATGAAACAGCTTTAACCTTGAGTACTTTAACAACATATTGATAGTTAAATATATTGGCTAAATAAGGCTAAACATATTTATAGTTGGACAACAAGGTTATTGATCAAGATTTAAAAAAAGGACATTCTTAAAAAAATATAACATGTACAGTGTTTCTTACACAGGGAAGAGTTTTCTGTAAGAGTTTTCTAAAGGAATGACCGAAATTCTAATGAAAAACTCTCCATACTTCCTTTGGTTCTTTTAAACATTTTCGTAATTCCAATTCTTGATATGAGTAACCGGAGAAGAGGAAAACGTGACATTCCAGGGTCTTGCAAATAGTTCCCAGAACGATAGTTTACCATGAAAAGTCGAAGAAGTCACCTACCTTCCTTTGCGAAATTCAAAACTTCGCCAAGTTGCGCCTCAACAAATACAGATAGGAATTATTCATCTCACAAACAGTACATCCGTTAGAACAGAACAAACTTCCAACAGCTAAGTCACGAAACTTTGTTTTACTCAACTGAAGCAGAAACATATTGTCGCTTTAATTAAATTAGTACCAAAAAACGTTTATTAACCGAACATATTTTTTCAAGAGAAGTATTTTTTTTACAAAATTGATCTTATTGAAGTCGATTCATCATTAAAATAACGACTCCTTCACAACGGGATCTTCGAAACTTGAGGCGTACTACTAGAAACCACTTGTACCGTTAGTTGAAAATATATTATTAGTATGTAATGGGATAAAATAGACTATGCACAAACGGCCAAGCGGACATTCATGAGTTGCTGAATTTTTGCTCATTAGAGATAGAGGAGGTCACTCGCTACATGAGCACCTGTTAAAAAAATAGATTTTCATCTGAGACTGTCTGTACAAGACCTCTTCTTGCGAGAGTTCTTCAAGACCATCTTCATGTTAAGGTCAACCTAGAAAGCGTATCATTAAGAACATCCAGAACCGACAGATTTCTTCATGGAAGTTTTGTAGGTGGAGTTGTGGACTAAGACTGTTGATGCTAATGGGTATTCTTTATTATGATGTAAGTGCCTCAGCCTTATTGCCATATCTAAAGGGGATGCTTGATTTGATGGCTAAGTGATTGCGAAACGACTATGTGTTAAGAATGATAATGGAGTCATGGCAGAAGGAGAAGCAAAAGAAATGGGAGCGCCTCAGATACCAACGCAATGTGCCAACTACAAATTTCACTTGGATGATTCGAGAATTAAACTCCGCAAAGCGGGTGATCTGGCGACTACAATATGGATACATCCCGATCAGAATGCATACAACGGTACGTATTCATACAACGGTACCGTTGTGCGCTTTGGGACAGCTACTGTATCCGAATGTATCTTTTGTAGCGTCTGCTACTCAGCATGCGGCTACGGATTGCACAGCGGGCGCCGTGGACACTTCCAGCGTGAACACATATGGAAGGTGTCACAATAGGCGAAGAGACGACGGCCAAGCCCAAAGGTGCAGGTACAGAGGGTATGTGCCATTCTGGCCACAAGTGTGTCGCAGTTGCGACCGGAGCGTGGCGACGTGGTCACAGCGAGTCTATAAATGCGGCTGGCCCAAGCAAAAGGAACCATTGTTCTACGAGCCTGTGTCGCGAGGATGCTGTGTGCGTGGGAGGCCGCAAGATTGCGTGTACGGGCGCCAGGTTCATGTCGAACAGTGTGTTCGATAATTAGCAGATTATACCGGGAAGGACATGCCCCGCCAGTAAATGGTACGGCTCACACGTATATATGTGAATAAACTGTATACAAACCCAATCCATCTTGTCTGTGATTCGCGCAACTCACGACCTCACAGTTGACCCGCAGAGGTCACTCGATTCTTTTGGCGCCCACACGGCACAAGCGAAAGTCTCCCTCCGGAAGGGGGGGGCGGACCTCACAGGGCGTGTCCCTCGCCGGCAAAGGGCCCCGCCCACCCAGCGCCTCCGCCGCCGCCGATATCAGCGCGGCCACCCGACGACACTAGCGCGGCGCGGCGCGGTGTGCGGCGGGACCGCGGAATAAATAAGGCGCCGTATCTGCCCGGCCGCGGTGCCGTGGCGCCCCTTTGTCTGGCGGCCGTGAATCACGGCTGCTGGCGCGCCACGCCGACGAAGGCGGCCGCGAGGGGCGCTGCGGGTGCGGGTCGTTCTGGCAGAGGTGCGCCGAGAGGGGAGCACCCGAATTGTTGAGGGCGGGGCGGGGTCGTTGGTCGGAGAATGGCGAGATTAGGAGTGCGAGGGCCACTACGGTGTATCTGATTGGGAGGTTTTGGAGTTCCAGTCCCAACGACGGTAAATTTTCGGCACTAGCTGGATGGTTAGGTCAAACTGAGAGCTGCTGCCTGAAGAATGCTAGCGGCAGGCTGCTCCCGTACATAGTTTTCCGAGGCTTCACCTATCAATACCAGTCGAATATCGGAGCAATACTGTAAAATGGAGCACGCACCGCGCACAATTTTTCCTTCCCCGTCTTTGTTCTATTCGCATTCGCAACTTACACAAAGTTGCACTATCACACATGTTAGCGGATCAGTCGGAAGTTTAGAGATTATCTCGACTCTGGCGAAGCTCCGCTGGCGGAGCTATCTGCAGGAGGGCTCGCCCTCCCCTGCAAGCATCTGACATCGACAACTGAATCGTGTTCCAGCGAGGGAGGAATATCTTCACCTCCCTAGATATAACATTCACTACATTTATGGGACTCATAGTCATAGCAGTTAATGCGCTCATAACCACGATATAATCAGTCAACAAATGCCATGAAGGACGTCTAAAAAGATGCGCAGAGAAATGGCGTAGTTGACGGTGCTTATGTGTATTGTGTGGTCAAATTGCATTAACAAACGAGTAAATGAAGGTACTTCGGTGAAGTTAGATCAGCGAAACAGTCGCCAATTTGACTAGATAATCTCGGACATTGCCAAGTGGACAGCGAAACTTCGGCCTTCGACCTCTGCACAAAATATAAAACGTCCTTCATTGACGCCAACGAAACATTTTCGCCGCATTTTACTAACACTAAAATATATTTTATGTACCTGTGTCGCAAAACTACCAAAGTATTTCTACTGAAGTTAAGACATGCATGCAACACGTTTTCCACCAGGAGAGGTGGCTCTGGGCATAACCTGATGCCACTGCAATGTCTCTGACCGAGAAGAGGTCCTAGGGTCCTAATCCCGACGGTGGCAGGATTTGCGACACTAGCTTGATAGCAAAGGGTCGACTTCAGCTGTAGACTAAAGGAGAATTCTAGTGGCTGGCTGCACTGGTCGGTAGTTTTTCGTAGTTTCTTCGATCAATACCTGGCGAATGCCGGAGGAATATCCTACCAAACGGGCCACGGACTGCGCGCGATCTTTTCTTCTTATTCCTGGCCCTATCCTTACCCCTCACGTACACAGGCTTACACCAACACGCACCGTTACGTACACCATCAGCTTAGAGCTTGTCCCGATTGGGGCGGTACCCGCTGGTGGCAGATGCGTGGTTGGGGAAAACCCTAGCCATGCAGTGGGGGAACTCAACCGCTACCTCCAAAGGGAAAAAAATGTACCACACGAGAATAATTACCTTAGTAATTGACGCGCCCGGAATCACTAACAATCAACCAATCAATCAATCTTTTGTGCACACGCCTTAGCTGTTTGTACAAAAATACACGCCGACGAGGCGAAGGGATGACAAGATAAAGGGGACAGAGGATAGAAGAAGATAATCCGTTTAATGAAAATTAATATTAAATGAGCAGAAACCTTCAAAGTGGACGTGGTTCTTGTGAAAGGAATACGTCAGATTGAATCGAGAATTTGAAGAAATGCAAAAGCGATTTTTTAGAAGAGAGAATACTTTTATTGAAATTACTCGTGTCGTGGCTTGATGATGGCAGCAATCTTAAGTTGTATAAATAAGAAACCTTGGCTACATTCTGCACTCATGTTAACCTTAAACACGTGTTAACTTCATTTCGCAAAAGCATCGTATCGATCCTTTATACACTGATTAAGTGATTTATTTACTGTACATTACTTTCTCGTTATTTGTAAACATGTATATTATTGTGAGCATATTGGACATACTAAGTTAATAAGCTTATTATGTATACTATTGCTCATGACAACTTACGCTCAAATGAAACTTTATTAGTATTTGTTTTGGGTGACATTCATTTGGTAGCAGCAACTGTGTAGTAAGCAAACAACCTGTTTCAACATTGCATGTATTGGAATAATATTAATATTCAAAATATCAGCTATGCTTATTCAGTACAAAATAATGAGCGTTTATCTTCTATTTTGACCGTGTCGGAAGGAAGTGAAAACATAAATTGCAGCTCCCCAGCAACTGCCGTTTGCGATGGTAATTGAAGTACTAAAGGACCAACATCCGTTTACTTTTGGCCGGGTATTGCGACAAATTAAAAAAAATACTTATTCTAAAAAGAGAAACCTAATTCCGAGATACTTGAGTTGACATAAAAGAGCTACCCCCTCCTCTCAGAGTCAACTTTATTCTCTTTCCAACGAATACTATAATTTATTTCATTACTTGCCCTCATTTAAACGATAAAACTTATTATTTGAGTCAATTTTACTCAGGATTTCCGATAACACAAGGAGAAAAATTTTAAAAAATATGACAGAAGGTACTTGTTCTGATGCGTGTTGTAAGGCGGTAACACTGTAATATATTTTAATGATGTGTATACTGTGATGTTTCTCATAGTATATTTTCATGATGTCATAATTGTTTTTTCGTCCTCATACTGCAGCTTAGAAATCCCTTTTGTCATCGTTTTTGGAATATCTTGATCGGGATAGAAAAGAGAGAACTGAGTGACTAAGTCAAAATGACACACACCAGCCCTGGAAAGAATCAGAAATTTTGGCACAGTTCGCATGTTGAATGCAATATACATGATAACAAGAACTCGGACCTTAGTTCCAAAATACACTATGACACGTTCTCTGATAAGTTACAATGGCAGATATCCAAGGTAGCAATTTTATTATAAAACTTAGAAGTCAATCGCAAATTGGGGTGAAGTATTAGATCAGGCATGCAGTGTATTATGCTGTGAAATTTGATTTTCAGAAATAAGAATGAACGAACGAACGAAACGAGGCATATTTAGGAGCCCGTATTTGAGAATTAGCAGTAAGTAATAGAGTAGGTGCTATTTTATAATAAAAAGAATTTTCTGCTTTCATGCAGCAATTATTCTTTGATAGATGCCTCTCTAAGAATAAATACTCTTTCTGGGTTATATTTTATGCATTTGTTTACTTCTTACACCTAGAAAAATATTCGAGAATTTCCCTACAAAAATAAGTGCAAAACATTTTATACGTTTCCATATTGCATTGTACACATTCTTTGTAATGCGAAGACGAGGCGTTTTGAGAGGATGTTTTTGCATCGCAAAAGGGGAAAGCGGCCTGAGAAGCATCTGATATCAGACGCATGGTCTGTTGCTCCACAGACGGCTCGCCAGCCCTTTATATCGCGAATCCCCCCTTAGAGGGACGGGCATTCTGTTTCCTGACGCGAGGTCAGTCGCTAGCCAACGCCGCCGCATCCTTTACCACCAACCCGATGCCGCTGACCCTCTCACCCTCACCCTCAGCCACCCCCCCACCGCACCCGCCCCGTACCCACGCGATTCCTACAACTTATCCCTACGCATCTCCATCACTCGGGTCCCCTCCGCAAACGTCTTCCATGCCTCTCCCGCGCGCCAACCCACGTACTATCTTCCTGATTCTGAAGCACTCCGCACGCCAGCCATCCAACACTACTCGGCTTGCGCACAATGCTACTACCTTGGCGTGCATTTGCAAACCCCCCTACGCAAGTGCGTATCCATCTCCGCTATTATATTCTCTATCACAGCCCCTAACTTACATTCAATCCCGTCTTCCCGACCCAGCCCTCGTCGTCATTGTCGTCACGGTCGTCGCTCGTCGTCACCGTCCCGTCCCGTCTCACCGTCGCCGTCGTCCTTCGTCGCACGTTCGTCAACTGCGACCGTCGCCGTCGTCACCGTCGCATCGTCGTCACCCGTTGCCGTCGTCACCGTTCGTCTCGTACCTTGCGTCGTCACCGTCGCCGTCGGTTCGCCGTCGTCACCGTTGTCGACGTAACCGTCGCCCGTCGTCAGTCACCCACCATCTTCGTTCGTCACGCGTCGTGCGTCCCACCATCGTCATCACCATCGTCATCACCGTCGTGCGTCACCACCATACGTCGTACTGTCACCGTCGCACCGTCACGCGTCCGCGTCGTCGCACCCGTCGTCGTCACCATCATTGTATCACCAATCATTGTCGTCACCATCATTGTCCGCACCATCATGTCGTCACCATCATCGCGTTCACCATCATGGTCGTCACCGTCTGTCTCACTTCGTCGTCGCCGTCCTCCACTAACATAGCATTTCCGATGTTATGACCATTCCCACCGCCCTGCTTCCGTTCACTCGCAGCGCCTGGCGCAGCAGCTTCTCCCCTCCGGATCCTTCTTCTTCTCGGCTCCCTCCTCCCCGCCCCCCCCGCCCCACGCTTCCATCCCTCGCGCCGCTCAGATTCCTTTGAGCGGTCGCCGGCTGAGGAGGCGCTTCCGCGGCAAACATGACCACGCGTGATGCGCATTGATTTTCCGCTCCAACAACCACTGCCTGCCGCTCCCCCGGCCCCCCCCGCCTCCTACAACCGATCCGCGCCGACCGGCGAACGCCAGCCATCCGCAGTGCCGCCGCTCCACCGCCACGCCCACCGCCACCGCCACCGCCAGCACCGCCGCCGCCCGTTTCGCCCGCCCCCGCCCGTCCGGCCACCGCCACGCCCACCGCCACGCCACCGCCACCGCCACCGCACCCTTCCACCGCCGCGCCGCCACCAAGTCCCACACCACCACTTGCTGCCGCCGCTGCCCCCGCCTCTCCCGCTCGCACCCGCACGGCTTGACTCGCGAGATAAAATGGTGGAGCGTCTGCCACAGGCGCGGAGGAGAGGGCAAAAAAACTGAGTAGTAGGGAACAAAAAGGAAGCAGAGAAATATGAGCTGC
Source organism: Gryllus bimaculatus (assembly GCA_017312745.1). Taxonomy (NCBI): domain Eukaryota; kingdom Metazoa; phylum Arthropoda; class Insecta; order Orthoptera; family Gryllidae; genus Gryllus; species Gryllus bimaculatus. The sequence continues at coordinate 9,479,534 of BOPP01000006.1, forward strand.
ATAATCTTAATCTGAACCATAAAACGTGTCCATTGTTTCATTGTTGTAACTGAGAAGGTCACATCTTATTATGATTAGGTTTATTCAGTTTTTTTTTTTTTTTCATCTAATTTGGAGAACCTGTTCAGTTTACGAAGAACACAGACAACTCTTGACTTATATACAGAAGTTTTATGTATTATTTCGGAAAAAACGACAAATACTATCCCCGAATTCTATGGAACAATATATTTTATATATATACATATATATATATATATATATATATATATTCTTGTACATTAAATTCTAAAAGTTATATAAAAACATTCGGGGACATTCCAAGGTCAGATTGCTTCGACTGTGAGTTTGGTTTTAATGATGATGGAACAAAGGTAAAACTGGAGGGAGAAATGGGAAAACGTCCAGAAAATGTAGATTTTGAACATCATTATGAGGTGGAAGAGGAGCGGTCGTAGTTGTGCATCACGGGGCGCCCTTTAGAGGCTTGTAGACACATGCTGATATAGTACCTCTTCACCCAAGCGAGATACAACTTTTGGCCACTCTTGTGACCTCTCCAACGCATTGGGCGTTCCCAGCGGGAGAGCAGGAAACTATGTAATGTGACGTAACCAGATATTTTTATTTTTGTTTGAGTTTTACTAAAATAAATGCAATCAAGTCAAATAGAACAAAGATCCTTCATCTTCACCAGAAAGTGACCTCACACGCTCCTTTGTTTCTCGGTAGGTAATACCATCCTCTCGTAGACATACTTAGTGTCTCCTCATCGTCTAGTGAAGGGATGCTCAAAAGCAAGAGTTGAAGTCAGAATTCCTGCGGCGGCTCGCTGCAGTTCCCCTTTCCTTGTCACTTACCTTTCACTAGACTAGAGTCGATTTCGCGCGAATTCCTACTCTCCCAGCACGCTTACTAAACTAGCAGCAAGCAACACCGATGGACCGCAGCTAAGTGCTCGGCCAGAGCACGCCAATTGAGCAGCCCACTTAAGCAGCTCCGGTCTCGTGGAATATTTACTATTTCTTTTCTTCCATTGAGGATACGAGTAATAAGGACTCGGTTTCTTACGACCTCAAAATTCTTTGAAAATTACCTATCAAATGACTTAAAAATAAGAAGAAAATTATCTAAAAATAAGAGAAAAATTACCTATAAAATGGCAAAAAATGAGAAAGTGCACGTTTTTTAGAAAATAATCAAAAATGTTTGTATGGAAACGTTTATTTCATGAATTTACAATTTTCAGTAAAATTTATTCATATAAATTTATATTTAATAACAAGTCTTTATTTTAGGAGCAAATGTAATCCTTTGCTTTGAAAGTCAAAGAAAACTCAGTTTTGAAAGGTCGAGGAAGTTACTGAAGATCGGTGTATTTTTGCAAAACAGAATCCACTGCAGTCGTAAATTTCTTCATGAACTAATGATTCAATAAAAAAATGTAGTGTGTCATTGTAAATACATTAAACATTAACAACATCACTAACAAAAACACGAAAAAGAAACAAAATGCATAAAAAGACAAAACTGATGTAAATGTCCAACAAAATGCACTAAATATTGAAAAATGACCGAATAATTATGTGATCCTATTACCTATATGTCGTGATTAATATTCATTTACATGCTAGCTTCGTATAGAATGTCCCAATGAAAAGATAATATGTCATCAAAACCTGAGTCCTGTCAATGAAGAGCGGGAAACTATTTCAAACTTACGGAACTTACCATCGTCTGCATAGTATTGTTAGCTACGTGGTTTTGTCAACGTAAGAAGTAGAGATCTGCATTCACTGTAATTTTACTGGCCAGCGCGTCCTTCTTTGTTTAGATACCGCGCACCGAGAGAGATGGCTCAGGGCATCGACTGATGTCACTGCAGTCACTCTCACCGAGAGGACCTAGGTTCGTGTCAGGACGGTGGCAGAAATTTCGACACAAGCTTGTCCGCTAGATCGAATTCAGTGGCAGTCGAATTTTATAGGCCGGCTGCTCTGATCGGTAGTTTGCCGTGGTTTCTGCAATCAAACACCAGGCGAATGCCGTAGCATTATCCTAACAAAGAGGCCACGGACCGCGCGCGATCTTTGCTGCCTTTTCCTTGTCCTATCATCTTCCATTACACACACGCACTAATATGCACTACACTTGCACACCAGGAGCTTAGAGCTTGACCCAGCTGGAACAGTGCCCCGGTGGAGGGAGATACCTGGATGAGGAAAACCCTGCTAGCTGACGTTAGGTCGGCGCCGGGTCTCGCCATCCAGCGGGGGAAGACCACCGCCACCTTAAGAGCGAAAACATACACTACACATACGGGAAATATGACCCTGGTAGCTGCCCGGAATCACTAGGAATCAATGGAAACCACGCGCTAGACCGTCGCTGCAAACCGGTTGCGGGCTCCCGGTCGCCGGTGACCGGCTGAGTCCGCCGAGCGCTCGGTCGGTCGCCAGAAAATGGCGGACACCGACCCTCGAATCGCGGATCCGACGAACTGCGCATCGCAAGCCTTCGCTGCCACTTCGGAGTAAATATAGGATGCAGCATCCAGAAGGATGTAAGTGCTGAATTGTAATAAAAGTTAGAGAATAGCAAGATCAATTTTATAAAATCGCAAAATTTATTTCTGCATATTTGATAAACTCATATCTATCCCTAGCTAACTTCGTTATCTTGACAATGCTGCTGCTGAATATATGCATTTCCTTGTATGAATATAACGTGATAATAATTTGTTCAGGGCGCAATTTTTTTTAATTCTACTGGGTTCCTGCAAAATTCAGAAAGGAAGGCGGGAAGACGGATGAGAGAGCTGATCGATCAAGTGGGATATACGCGTAGATACCACGAATTAGCAAATGGGGGCCCTGTAAGATTAAATGGCGGGCTTTGTATGTATTTGTGTGTGTGTGTGAAAGGGGGATAACAGATGATGAAATGGAGTTGAAGTGCGACAATGGGATTATCGGGAAAAGTTGGAGCTTAGCGAGAAAAAAGTTTCGGGTCGCAGCGCAAACGAGAGGTGTAGGTACAAAAACAAAGTAGTGCTGTAGCAAACGGCGGAGGGGGGCGGGAGAGAGGGGGGCCTCCGGGGGATGAGAGGGGGATGGCAGCTGAGTAGTCCCTTTGAGGGGCGGCTGAGACGAGCCCGAAACTGCGGGACAACAGGGTGCGTACGTAAACGATGGCTCGCTCGATTAGTCAAGGGAATCGGCCGGCTGTGGGAGCTGGTGGAGGCTCCTAGGCTCAGGCAGAGCCCTCGCGGCGCTGAGCCCTGTTCATCCCGGTTTATATCAGTGGCGGCCGCTGGGTTGCGAATTAGAAGGGGCCGTCCGAACGATCCTGTTCATTTTACCTCTTCAAAAACATTTCTTGGGCGAGAAAAACTATGGCATATAGAGAACAAACGATTTGCACGTACCGGAATTTTAATCCTCTTCTGACAACTTTGATGTTGATAACAAAAGATTCAATTGTGCTCACGCGAAAATAAGAGATTTAAAAAAAAAATATATCCAAACACGATACTTTAGTTGTTATTTCTTGGCACGCGAGGGCCTATCTTCACGATGGATTATCAAAGATGCATTTCGCATCTTTCTCGGTCGTGCCGCTAGATGACGCATGAGCGCTAGCACTGCTCGATACGGTCGCGATCATGCGACATCTAGCGGCACGACCGAGACAGACGCGGAATGCCGTGAGATATTTCATAGTGAAGATGGGCCCTCACGCGCCAAGAAATAAAAAGCAAAGTATAATTTATTAAATCAGATGAATTTTTAGCTTCAGTATTGTTAGCTTAGTTAATAACCGTGTACTCCGCGGAGAAAAACACTAATAGGATTTCATTGCCCTCACGCAACTTCCAGTACCCTCACTCTTCTTTGCCAGGCATGCACCAGCTACGGACGGACTCCTGATAGTTCACGATGGTATCCATTCCAAAACATTTATCTTTTTCATAATCGGTCACTAAAAACTAAATTTGTTCTCACAAATTGCGCAGGTAGTATGCACACATCAAGTTGATTTATTGCAAGTTTAATATTTTCTGCAACATTTCTCGAGGTAGATTTTTCTGGGGCGGGCGTCTCCCTAGAACGCTTAAGGACCGCCACTGCTTTATATAAGCAAAAATATCAATTTTTTACTTACATCATTGTATTTTGTATTTGTTTTCTTTTTTCATTTCATCTACTATCATTATACGCCTTCGCATTTAATTTCTTGGTTCGCCTATCTTCATCCTTCCTTCTTCGTTCTTCTTAGCCTTACTTCATTCTTTTTTCGTTTTTTACTTTCGTTCTTTTTATTTATTAATCTTCTTGTTACTTCTATCTCTTCTTTTTCTTCCGTTACGGTTTAGGCCCAGAACCTTTTTCAGTTTCTAGCTATTTTCTTCTCAATCTCCCAGAATTTCTCTTTTATTTCGTTTTAAAGAAGAAGGCAATCTAATTCAGTGAAGTATATGATTTTGTAACATTTTATTTGAATATTTGATATTATAATAATATATTATGTAGAGAAAACATAATTTTGATTTCAGGGTTGAGTCGTGATGGCTACCGTCAGTGATACAGAACTCGACAGTGTGTGCTCTGCCTGATCAGTTGCTCGTCCAGTTGCACGAGTTTTTCTCCAATGCGAGGCCATTCTACCCTGCGCATACGCGTAAGTACGAGTAAACTCTGAATAAAAAGTCACCTGCACCCCGAGTATCGTTTAATTCCACATTTTACAATATGTACTGTCCCTTAAAAGAGCTCATTGCCGATGATTTTCATTGGAATTAAAACTCTGTCAGTTTATTTCCTTATCGGTTCCCAACTACTGTTGATACAATAATCTTTCACTTTAGCTAATAGAAACGATCATTGAGTAAGAATACATGACCGTATATTATGTATTCCGTTGCTCTCGTCATTGGAGAAAGTGTACGCACGTATCAAAATTTTACGCAGTACTGGTGACATTTCGATTTGTTTAAAATCAAATCTAATCAGTTCCGCACGCAAGGAGGGGTGAGGTTCAGAAAGCGTAAACCCTCCTCCAGAAGCTGTATTAAAAATATGTATTAAAAACGTTATAAATTAAGAATAAAATTAATTATTATATATAATTAATAATTATCAATTAAATAGTCAATTAAAATGAACAATAAATTAAGAAAAAAACATTATAATTTGGATAAATGAAAAATTCTTTATTAGAAAACATAAAGTGCGCTGCATACTATTCCTGTAGTCTCGCTCTGAAGGAAATCGTGGCTGCGCCACTGATTATACTAAAATGATCTTACATTACAATTAAATTTTCATAATCAATATGTTACAAATTTACTCTGTATTTAAAATATCTTTTATCTTAGATACTCATGGATAATATATGAAAAAACAATCACAACATTATGTTTAATGAAAATTGAGAACATTCGTAATTTCAAAACCCATTGATATTTTAGAGTTGTCTACTGTCGTTTCTCTATGTTAAAATTTTCCCTTTTGTATTCAAATATACTTCGTATTTTTTAGAAACAATGTAATATAATAATTTATAAACAGAATTAATGAAATATCAAATGATTGATTACCGAAAAACAAAAACTTTTAAAAGGTATTCTCTCTCGTAATATGTTCGCGTAACGTGGCCCTTTCGGAGCTTGTTATGTAACTTAATTTGTTATACAACGCGTGGATAATATATGAAAAACAATAGGTTGCCTCTTTGGAAGTTTTACCTTGAAAGAGGAAACATGGTAGTTTGCGAGTTAAGCAGTCATTCTAATTATAGAATGTGAACGCGAAAATTGGATAACGTTGTTGGGCGAGCAAACAAGTATGAAAATTGCACGCTTTAGCAAGAGTTTCGTGTAGGTTGTAATTTTTGACTTTCAAACTGGACATAGTCAATGGGGACTTGCCGTCATCCCAGCTGTGCAAACGCATGTTTGTTTCCTGCTAAAGCTTATTCACTAAAGGGAAACGCTTGCCCTCTTTCAAAAACGAAACATACATCAAAATACGAGTATTAAGTACACAAATTTGTTAATATGACCAGCATTTGCGGCATATTTTTTATTAACAATAATTATTAAGTACTAGCGTATGTTCTGTTGCCTTACAGGAATATTAAGAAACACTTGTCGATTTCACAAATTTAAATTACTGCGCAATAAAATGTAAAGTTGGCAATTTCAATTGTAAATTTACATGAGGAACTGACTTTACTTTAATCTTCACTGTATGATCTTAAAAAATCTAGTTGTTTCTAAAATTATAATTCCATAATTGTTCTTGAACACAGTTTTTCTCCTAAGGCTAATCATGACTGTTTGCCAGTTAATTATTTTATTGTGGAGCTATCGGTAACACACAATTTTATATCTGGCCGTAATTCGATAAAGAATAATGAAGATAATTCAGATAATATATTTGAATGTTAATGAATAAAATGAGGGGGATCTTAAGAGTTTTGTCTATTGGTGAATTGTTGCTATATTTTTATGGTTGTTTTGCTTTAAAACCTTTATGATAGTCATTAGAATGGGGAACATACCGTAGCGAATTTTCATTTTCAGTTACAACGGACATTCTTTGTATTTCTGCCTTCCTCATTCATCTTTAAAATATTACTGTTTTAACAAAATTTATGAAGGCTCACTTCAATTTATCTTCCTTACTGAGTTTTTGTAGTTATTTATTGCTTTAATTTAAGCTCGAGAGTCAAATTACTCTTAAAAATAGCAATAAATTTAGAGATGAAAATAAAGTTAAAATGGGTTTGATGAAAACTGAGATGTTTCTTTGAAACAGTTCGTTGGTTATAAATAAATGATGAAAATTTAAAGTTTGAATAGATTCCGACTACATCGTCGTAGTCGCTTGTCTTCACAGTCCTTGCCGACCTCATTCTCGCCTCTCCCTCTTTTGAGATTTGGTGTTTCGCCTCAGGTACCCCGGGGACTCCAAACGTTTTTGGATATCAAAGTTTTTCCACTTTGCCAAATTACACTCGCACTCTATGTGAGGATATGAGAATTAGACCAATCAAAACGTTCTAAAAATTGCAATATATTATATTAATGTGTAATTATAATAATATAAGACTTATACTATATAGCGCTTTAATAATATTATACCGCTATAACACAAATAATGGAAGGCAAAGAAATATATAACGTCGGACAGATTCCATGTCCTTGAGATAACCGAAAACTTTAGTTCTAAATCCTCCCTGCATGCTCAGCAATCTTTCCGAGACAAAAAGAACATCATTTCTATTAATCAATCAGAAGAATCTTCATTGTACCAAACACAAACAAAATGACCCGTACTCTCTCTAAATACTTCCATCACGAATTGTCTTTGTTAAGTGTTTTTCCATTCCCAATTTGTTCTTGGTATTGAAATTCGGCTGAGAAATGTGGTGGTAAATTAAATAATTTCTTGACGTTCATGATATAGTTCAAAATATCTTATCAATAGTTTGTTGTTGAATAGTTTCTTACATCTTGTTCGAAATACTTATTATAAAACCAGTTTAATTCCATGTTGTGGTAATCCATAATATGGTAGAGGAAATAATCATTCACAAAAAGTTTCATAATTTGTATTAGTTATTACCCAGAGTTAACTTTCGAGAAACACTTTTCGCATCTTCAATAGGTCTCTAACAAGGAGGAGAAAATGAAACATTAACACAACAGTTGGACATAAAAAATAAGAAATACAGTGAATTTAGTGAAAAAAAAACAAACAAATAATATCAAATAAATAAAATTGAAAATACTTACTTCCCAAGTGACGTGGATCACTCATAAATGTTCACAACATTAATGTTCACAACATAAATGTTCCCAACATAATTGTTCACAACATAAATGTCCACAACATAAATGTTCACAACATGGTCAAAAAATATGAAAACTGCAAAACATGCTGGTTACTGCTAGGTGGCAGTCATCTTTTGTAATGGAAGAAGAGGAAGCCTACCAATTGTGAGATGGGGGGGATAGAAAAGTAGAAAGGGTAGGCATAAACAAATTTTAAAAAATGACTTTTCATGAAAGAATGTAAAACAGAACAGAAATTCAAACAGAACAAATTAAAACAGAACAAAAATTATTTCCTTTACCGTATTAAAACCAATTAGTTATATCAGAGTATTTTAATAGACGTAATTAATTGCGAGAAAATAATTTAACACAAAAAAGGGTGTCGACGAAAGAGAAGCATTTCTTTTATACTCCCATTTCCAAATTCTCACATAAATGAAAATGCTACGACTACTAAAGCTACATACACATTTTGACCATCATTATCCCCACAACTATTACGAACACCACAGTTAATAATAAAATGTCAACACTACAGTTGCTCGCCTACCACTTAAGCCGCGATTAAAAAATGTCCCTCTAGAGAAGGCATCACTATTCTCACCACGACGACCATCCACACACGTTTCATATCACAGTGACTTCTCCACTACCTTAATCCCTCCTCCTTCCAACAACATAATAACATCTCTACCATCACTTCACAAACAGTTCCCACCAATCATATTCCAACACCTTACTATTGTCAACAATACCTACCTCTTGAAACTGTTCTCAAGTGAACCCAACCATCACTTCACCAATACTAACATTATCACATTATCCACTACCGCCCATTTTTTCCATTAATTACCACAACCACCATTAGTAGCAACACTACTATCTACCCACCTCCCACCCGGCCGTGCCTGTGGCATGAAGAAAACAAGAATCTACCACTTCACTACTGTCAACGAAATCTACCCCTTTACCACTGCCCTTAATTCCACTCAAACACCACTATTGCAAACGCCATTTCACTTACATTACCACCACCACGACATCCCCCATGCCTCACATTTTCCGTTAATTACCACCGCCATTGGTAGCAACACTGAGACGCCTCCAGCTCTGCGTCCTCGGTGCCCTTCGTGGCCTCCAGTTGCTAAGCGCCCGCGGCACCGCCTGCCGGCCGCCCCGCGCCGCCGCGCACCCTGCAGCCGCAGACTGCCTGTTATCTCCGCCGCGCTGGCGTTGGCGTTGGCGCTGGGCGCGGGGGCGCGCGCGACGCGCGCCTGCGGATGGCACTTTATATCGCTCCCGCCCCACGCCCCCGCCCACACCCCCTCCGCACGGCGAATTGGGGCGGGGAAAAGGGGGCCGTGAATTAAACGCAAAGACACCCGGACACGGGCGCCGTCTGCGGAATGTCGCGTGCCGAGGTCACCCGCCTACCCCTCACCGTCCCCCTCCGCCCCCTTCCCTCGCCCCTTCCAGCGACCTGATTCGCTCCCGCATGCGACGGAACGCCCTGGTTCTGTTCTCTTTTTCGTTCTCTTTGCGCTCAGCGCAGTGTTAGTTCGCCTTTCCGCCGAGTGTCGCAAATGAATCAGACGTTTGAGAAGCTTTTGTGGGAAAGTAAAGCTGTCGGTTTCGGGAGGTAGATTCATGGAAAAAAAGAACAGTTGCAGTATACCGGATCCATGATACTGTAACACGTTCGCTTGATACAGTATCATGGATCTGGTATGCTGCAACTGTCCTTTTTTTCCGTTTGTGTAGGGTAAGTTGAAGAAAACGCATACACAATGAGAATTGTACGTTTGAAACACTTTCGAGGGATAGCAAAGCCGTCGGTTTCGTGAAGTACATTTTTTATGATAAGTTGAAGAAAACATCTATGAAATTTGTTGTCACTTACCGCCACTCGCCACGCAATATCACGCCCGATCACCCCCCGCGCCTGATTCACTCTCGCATCCGTGAAAACGTGCTGGTTCTATTCTCTTCTTCGTAGTCTTTGCACCTAGAGCACAGTATTTGTTCGCCTTTCAGTCGAGTGCCAGTAATGAATCGGACTTTGTAGAAGCTTTTGTAGCAAAGCAAAACCTCTGCTTCAGTGAGATAGATTTGTACGAAAAGTTAAAGAAAACTTCTACAAAATTCGTTGTTGCATGCCGGAGGTTACCCTCTCTCGCCTCGCCATGTCGCGCCCACTCCCCCCCACGTGACCTTATTCACTCCTATTCCTTATTCCTTATTCTCTATTCCTTATTCACTCTGAGGAAACTCCTTGTTCTATTCTCTTTTTCGTTCTCTTTGCGCATAAATTGTAATGTTAATTTGCCTTTCAGTCAAGTCCTATAAAGAAATTGGTCTCAATTGAGACGCTTTTGTAGAAAAGTAAAACCATTGATTTCGTAAAGTAGATTTGTTGAATACTTTGAAGCAAACATCCGCGAAATTAATTCCGATTGAACTTTAATTGTAGCAACGGAACGTGCGGGACGTGCTAAGGCAACATCAAATGGCTTTGGTTTGTGCCGTATAGTTCCTGTTTTACAAGGCAGATCTTTTTTCTGGTTTACGGGGCGCATGCGAGTTTATAATTAGAGGGGAGTTGGTCAATATTTGCCGGCGGAAATGCGAGAAACGAATAGAGTTCATTTCTCGCTCGGTGAATAACAGTGATGTATTAAAATCCGCGGTAATCACATTAATAATATTATAATGTAGATATTTCTAATAGTGAAATAAAATATTTTGTTCTTTGGGATTTATTTGTTACGTTACAGTCAATTGTAGTATTCTTTCATTACAGAAACACTAATATTCAGTTACAAGTTTGGGTAGTTTCAAACGTAATGTTAATCCAATAACAGTTTTATTCTTAGTGATTTAATATAAATGAAATAATATAATAATTAGTTCGATCTTATCAATGATTTATTATACAATTGTTGTAATTATATCTGTTAGGGCAGTGTTCCGTATCGTCGGTATACTAGTGAAACTCTTTAAGTTCAAAAACTTTGTTTCGAGATAAATCAAGCTGAAGTTGACTCTATAAACTATGTCCGCTCAATACCTTTTACTGAATGAGATATAAAATCATCTTTGTTTTAAACACAACTTATTATGTAATTTAATTTTTAAGAAACAATCTGGTCTGAAGAATTAAAATAATAGAAAATATGATTTAGCAAGGAAACTAGCTCTAAAATGTAAGAAATGATGTCGGAAAGTTTCACTTGTTTAGAACCGATAAGTAAATATTTTTTTAACCGTATGATTTCTCAAGAAGATACTTTTTATATATAGATAACACATCTATACTCAAATTCAGCAATTTTGACAACTCAGATATCATTTTGATATTGAACATCCGGTAACTGTTTGCTTACCATAATTGTTTCAAATTGCCATCTTTCATTATATAATGTCTTGGACTCAAATCATTAGTGAATGCTGTAGACTTACTCTATTTTGAGTACAAATACGTGACTATTTATCTCTAATATATGTTAATATTGAGAAAAGAAAAAAACTTCAATGAAATACAAAGAGCACATTTAAAAACATTTCTAGAAAGAAGACTGGTGGGAGACACACTTTTTTGACGAATTTATAGTTGCAGGATTCAGTTTTCATCCAGGAAATGAAAATATAATTATTCGTCCATATTCTTACCGTCAACAGCTGTAAAATCACTTCAATTCTCGTTGCAATTTTAGTCGAATTATCTGAGTTCCAACCAAGAAGAGTTATGCGGTTATAATTACTGCATTTGTCTGGCACTTCTCCAATTCGCAAGTACACTAAGTATCTTTATAGGTTTTCTTACTGCCGTTTTTTTGTGGGGCCTGTACCTTGATGAAATACGATCTCGCCGCAAGATTTTTGCGGATGAGCAGACACTAGGGGGCGAGAGGGGGAGGTAGAGAAGAAGCTATATGAGAAAATGGACGAGGATGGCGGAGGTTATTAAAGGGAGACGGGCGAGGGCGCGGTTGCATTCAGGTCGAGCAATATGGCGCAGCAACATTAATCACCGTTCCGCGCGGGAGAGGCGACCGGGGCCGCGCGGGGCGTGGAGGGACGGGGCGGGGAGGGGCTAGAGAAATTTCCAGAACGCCTTCAGATGTGGAGAACCTGCCTGGCGTCGTAGCCGAAGTAATGAGTTCCAGTGAAATGAAAGGTGACATTGAGTCAAGTAAGTGAACCGCCTACGATGGAAGCTTAACATTTGGGAGAGAGATTTCTTTCCGTAGGAATTTGATTGTAAGGGAAGGGACGAATATTGTGAGTGCTCTTGTAGTGATGAATGGAAATTTTATCCGCAGAAGTGTTCGTATGCTAAACGATGGCGAGAGATCATTTGTCATTTCGAGTAATGGAAGTGCGTGTCATTTCGAGTTTCTATCTCCAATTAAATGGTTTAAAGTGAGACCAAGGAAAGTTATCTCATTTTCACTGTTGTTACAAGGTGATTATGAATTTTGAATAGCTATTCATTATTTTCTAATACAAAAAATGGACTAGTAAAAATGAGTAAAATTTAAAAGAGATATAACGAACTTTAATTTTCCATAAATTCCAGTTTTTCTAAAATATCAGTTAGCAAGAAACTTAAAATACTAGTAAATTCTACGAAAACAATACGAAATCAATTTGTACAAAATCTATAGGAGTTATTTAACTCAAGAAAAACAACTGTATTCCAGAAATGGACTTCCTCTTTCGCATCGTAGCAATGATACCCCTCCCATTGCCTAACGTATTGAGGACGAATACGGAAAAAAGAGATACTTGTTGCATTGACAGTTACGTTGAAACTTTCATAATAATAATAATAATAATAATAATAATAATAATAATAATAATAATAATAATAATAATAATAAAAAGTCATCAAAGAATGTGCCGAGAAAGTTTGACTACAAATTTCCTTTTCGAAAACCGAATTCATGGCCACAAATCAAATCAAAACAGAAAATTTAATTACAAAATATGGCACAATAAACATGGGTGGTCACTTCAAATACTTAGGCAAAATTATTGAACCTACAGAAACTACTAGAAAGATTAGCACAAATGCACGGAAACTCAAAATGCGGAAAGCCTATGGGAAAGTTGCGAGCATCTACATTAACAGATGCATAAATACCAACATAAAAATACGACACTAAAATACTGTTATCAAACCTGAAACATTCTATGCCAGCGAGACCGTAAATATTAATTACAAAGGAGACCTCGAGAATATCGAGAAGGCTGAAAGGAAAAATAATCCGGACGATCCTTAGTCCAAAACTCACAGACGAAGGACACTTTGTACAATCACACACTGACGGAAAAATACTTCTACATCGAAACCGATTTACGCAAACGACGACTGAAATTCTATGGGCACATTATGAGACTAGATGACAACCGACTAACAAAGAAAATTTTGACGTACTTACAGAAACTGAAAACTACAACAGTCTGGGTAAAACAGGTCCAAATTGATCTAAAAAACGCCAGCATCTTACTGGGAGACATTGAAGATCGAAACATCTTCAGACACAAGATATATTTGTGTCTGGGAAATTGTACAAGAAGACAAACCAAAGATACCAAGAGGAAAATGGACATATGAACGCCGAGCTAAGCATAGCGAAACGATGAAAAAAGTCTGGAAGAAAAATAAAAAGAAGAGCAACAAGTCATGATTTGCTTTATGTGACCCTCTAAAGGTATAAACAATGTAAATCAATAAATAATAATGAAATTTGGTTTGTAAGTAGAAGCGACTTTCTTTGGTGGAGGCGCCTTGGCTATCTTTTTCAACTTGGAAGGCGCCTTCTTGGGCTTCTTGGGTGAGGCGGGGAAGCTACGCTTACCGGACGCAGCAGCTGCTGTCAGGCTGCCCTTACCGCCAGCATTTGGTTCCCGCTACATTCTTGGCCTTGGTAGCTTCGACAGCGATGCCATCTTGATCGGCATCTGTACGGCCTTCTGGCAGCTCTTTTCGAGCTTTCCTTCTGAGGTCCCTTTCCTTAGGTCCGCACAAGGTCGGTGCTGACAGGCGTCTTCATGAATTTTTTGATGAATGGCGCGTGCTTTACCGTGTTCACCAAGTAATTAGCAGCGACGTACTTTTTCATGGCTTGTAAGGAACAACCTCCACCTTCCTTGAGGCTCTTGATGGCGTTGTTCCCCATCTCGGTGCAGCGTCAACGCGTTGTTATAGGTCGTTGTACAAGAGGACAAGGCGGACACACAAGGAACATTCACGAGACGTCCTTCTCTTACGTACACACATTCGAGAAGTTGTAGTGTTTTGTAGGTACCGAGAGAAAATAAATAAAAAATCTTATTAGTGACTTGCCATTCGGAGCCGTGTGAGCGAGCCTAGCCACAACATCAATGGCAGGTGAATGTTCTCTCTTCCTGCCTCGTGAGAGAAGTGAACAAGTCAAAACAACAATAATAATAATATTAATAGTAATAATAATAATAGTAATAATAATAATAATAATAATAATAATAATAATCAGTATACAGAATTCGAGTAAAACTCTTGAGTGTGCATATGTACGGATGTGTGATATTCCATGACTGGCGACTAGTCCACTTCTCGTGTACTAATCGAGACGTATGTGTCATTCGAAGCGTCTCGATCACCTGAGGGGGAACTGATAATTTCTTTTCGGATCCGTCCAAAAGATTCAAATAAGTGTCCACAAACGTGGTTTTTCATGTTCTGGCGCTGTGTTCTTAATGATAATGCCAGGAATTAACCAATGCCACCTATGTAAATCACATTTACATAGGAATAATCTACATAGGTGTCATTGATTAAATACCCGTACCCAAAACAAACATTTTTTTCACGACGTTGGTAATTCTGATGTTGACATCTTTATGTGAACAATTGAATTACCAAGTAAATCACGCTGCAGAATGATTTGAATTTAGATTCGAATTTTTTAAAAAATTGTATTAAAAAACAATTTGCGAAAACCTACAAATAGTATTGCCTCAATTATTAAACTTGAATAATTTGAAGTAAATACAGGGGGAAAAATTGTGAGTAATGCTATAGAATGAAAGTTATGTTCGCCATCTCACTTTTACGTTCTCACATATGTTCAGAAAACCGATTTTCCAATGAATGTGACTCATAACTTATGTTTATTTAACTTACCTAACATCTTATTCTCATAAACAAACCAGTCGTTAATGTTAGATTCGCATACAAAACGATTGATAGAGCAATTGCAGAAGGAGAAGTGAACATAAATCTGAATTTATGAATTTTCAATCAATCAATCAAAACGTAGGGGGAAAATATGGATGTGTTAAGGAAATCCGGGGATAAAGATGTAAAAGATGTTGCGACATAATTTTCAGAACTAATTGGGAATTATGTGCATTTGTGCATTTAGAATTTGCGCTAATACAAATGAGCTACGTGTATTTTATGCATATCAGCAAAAAAGAGTAAAAATGTAATGGAACTAAAATTTAAATATTAGCATTAAAACCTGTAAGTATTTGTTACTGCGACTATAACATTAAAATTTTAATACGACCAGTTCATATCCCGTGTGGAGGTAACAAACAACTGATGTTGCGAACTTTTGAACGGGAGTATAACAATTTCAGCTACTACGATTCATTGGTAAGTCAAATATCAAAAGAACATATTTGAACAAAGCTGATTATGAAAGAAATTTTCAACTCATGAAACTATTTTTAAAACGGTTTACACCGTCAGTGACGCCACATTTTGCTATTAATAGCGTAATTTGTCGTTTTAAACAAACTGGGCGAAGTTACCCATGATGTAGCACTGAGGATAACTTTAATCAAAACCATCGAAATGGTTTTTAGGGTTCGAAACAACAATACAAGACTTCAAGCAAATGATTCTTAAGTAGATGTTCATATTCAAAATGATTACCAAAGATTTAAGATTTTTACGAGTTGGGTTAATTTTCTTCCTTAATACGAGTGTTATTTGTGTCAGAAGACACTGTCTTTGTGTATTATATTACAACATACGAGAAATTTATTCTTTATAGCACGAGAGATAGAAAAATAAAAGTTGCTTTGAGCGAAATGAAAGAAATATTAATCGGACAGATATATATTTTTATTGAGACTTCTTCAAAATTCTATGTATTTTAACTTAATATCTTAAGTATTAAATTCTTGAGTAACTAGACAAATATTTTCAAAAACGTCAGATTAATATCTGTAACTAGTACCTTGCAAACACTATTTACAAATATTTGTTTTCCGTTTTGCGGGCATTTCCGGTCCGCAAAGCCAACAAAGGGAGCAAAGCGGGCCTCCCGCTGGAAGATCGAAGCCACTCTTCCTTGCGGGCCGCTCTTTGAAGTCTTTTCCTCCCAATTACGCCTTCCGCGCTCCCTCTCCTTCCCCCACTCCTCTGAACCTCTCCCTCTCCGTCCTCCTCCTCCTCCTGCCTCGCGAGAGCGCGCCTTGTTTTGTTTTCGTCTGTGGCGAGCGCCGCGCGAACCCGGGCGGCTCGTTTCGTAAACAATTCTAATTGAGTAATTTGGCGCCGCGTTCACCACCCAAGTAATTAATTCACCCCAGTGAAGTGCGCCGCGGCGGCTGTTTGCGGACGCCGCGAATTGCGCAGCTCTGGATTCGATATTGCGCCGCCGCCACCGCCGCCGACGACGACGCGCCCTCTGGGCCGGCCCCGCAGCGTCTCAGCGGGGACCCGCGCGAAAGGTTGGGTCGCCTGCACGCGAACGCGCCTTGCTGGCGACCAAACGAGGGGCAAGTTCGGTAGATCCTTTTTTCGTTGGTAATCGCTTGTTTTTGCTTAATAGAATGCTCTTTTTGCTCTCTCTTCTCTCTCCTCTCTCTAAACTCTTTCTTTTCTCTCTCTCTCTAAACTCTCTCTCTTTCCTCTCTCTCTCTTTCCTCTCTCTTTCCTCTCTCTTTCCTCTCTCTTTCCTCTCTCTTTCCTCTCTCTTTCCTCTATCTCTCCTCTATCTCTCCTCTCTCTCTTTCCTCTCTCCTCTCTCTCTTTCCTATCTCTCTTTCCTCTCTCTCTCTCTCCTCTCTCTTTCCTCTCTCCTCTCTGCTGTTTTCTTTCTTTGGGCTTATCTGTACCTTTTTTATTTGTATCTGTTCTTTTGAATCTCGGATCTTCTTTCCCAATTAACGATTTACCTGCTCTTATTATTCCTTTTATGCTCTTCTCTCTTTTTATTCTCTCGTACTTTTGTGTCAGAGCTCTTTTCCTTCATTTTTTCTTTCTTTCTTTTTCTTCCTTTGTTTGTTTGTTTCTTACTTCTTCCTTCATCTTTTTTATTCTTCCTTTCTTCTTCTGTTATTCTCTCTTTCTGCTTTTGTCGCTTCTCCGTACTTCTGACTAACCATTTGAAGATCATGAAGAATGAGGATCATCGCTCGTCCAGCACACATGCGGTGGGGTGCAGCACGTGGCTGGAAGGGCCGTGAGCCGTTCATGGTCTGTTGCCGAAATACTTCTCAGACATCCTTATGGCATTGATCTGAGGAAATTAGGGAACCGGACGCTTAAAACTGCCTCTAGAATTCTAATCCTGGTAGTGGCATTGTACGATCCGACGTTAAAAATCCGCCAAAGTCGCGATTCGAGCCTATGTTCTCCCGGTGTAAGCAGTAGCACACTCGCAATTGGTGCACACGCTATCGCACCAGATAACATTAATATTCCTCTTGCAACTTTTAACGTGATGACGCTGCTATATGTGCTCACGGAATGTGTCTCCGTAGCAAAAACACTATAGAATTAGGTATAATGACGCCCACACATCCGATAGGTTATTTGTGCGAAAGCCAAATACACCGCAAAAATCTCTACTTTTTGATGTGGTGAGAATAAAGTTACGTCAAGATAAAGACACTTATGATAGCGGCATTTCTTTAATTATTATCATAATCATCAAATACATTTAATTTGTGCCATAGTATAAAATGAGTTTACGTTATCTGGATAAGTACATACCCAACCAAAAAAGTAGTCTTCCACATTTGAATTAATGCTATTTTTTTCGTTTTTGTATTTAATCAAACGCCTTTTAAATTAATTAATTCAGTAATTAAAAATAATGTAGTCCGACGGTGTTGCATTAAAATTCGTTAAATTATTTGAATGCATATTTATTGCCATGAAAAATGTGTGCACGTGGTATTAAATACATATTTCCATTGCAGCAAATCTTGAATAGATTATATTTAATTAACTAATTACTACTAGCTCTTGCACAAACCGTGAGCTGAATAAGTTCGCTGCGATCGCCTAGAGAGTTCTGTAATGCGAGTGCAACATTTTGTGTGCTCGTGGTCGCCTGCAAGGTATTCGTATAAAAGTTTCGACTAATTTATTTCTAATGAATTTAATTTCAAATAAATTCCGTAATTAAAAACTATTCGGTTTTGGAGTGACATTACATTATAACAAGTATTTTTAATGAAAATTTATTAGCATAATCTACAAAATATTTAGATTAACTGACGTTAATTTATGGTCTTATTTGGAAATGAAAATTGGGAGAGGAGAAATAAATTGTAATTTAAATTACCAAAACATTAAAAAATAGTAAATGCAAAAAGCAGTTCTATAATGGTAAATTATTCTGAATCACTATTGTTCAAAAGTGGTTTTCACCTTCCGCAGCGAAGTACATCCCAAGACGCGAGTAGATTTAAGCTCGCGACTGGTCTTACAACATGGCGATCGTAGGGCTGAAGATCAAATACGGAAACTGGTAACTAAGTGTCAGGACCTTAGAGCGCTAGTTGTTGGAATAGAACACCACGATTGGTTTATCACCTGTTTATTCGTACGTCACTTTCAGCTACCATGAGCCAACATTATTTTCTTGTTTGTTTTTTTTGTGGTGGACGAACGTGTATCAAGTTTTTCCAATTCATTAAAATTCTTTCATTATTTCTGGGAGACCTCATTTTTTTTTTGTTTTTAACATTATGTATGAACAATATTGTTTACGAAACTCTATATTTACAAGTTCGAATACTTTATAAGACATAGGTGCATCTTCGTATAAGACATAGACCGTCTTCTCATTCTTCATGTAGCCCATTCGAATATCGTCCCATTCGTAATTATTCAGCTTTCATCAACATTCCCCCTTCTGATCATTATCGTTTACTCTGGGGAAGACACAGGCAAACCACCACTATCATGAACTCGCCTATCCAAGAAAGAAGGGAATGTAAAAGAGTTATCATCCCATGCCTACGCTCAGAAATGAATTCGGTACTCATATCGAAAAAATGGGAATGAAGCCTCCGTGTCTGAGAACTCTGAACTTACAGAATAGGTAGTTTTAGCACATTTGTAACATCTTGACCTTGTACATTATAATTCACATGACATTAGACTATAAGATCTCACAACGTTAGATTTCAAAAAGGTTTTTGCCGTGCTGGTGATGTGCCTGATGCTCTATATCAAAATAAAGTTGCTAAGCGCGAAAAGACATAACAGAAAGAAAAAATATTGTTCAGGCAGATCATAACAAATATTGTTCAGGTTACCTCTATCCATTTATCATATTCCTTTAATACGGATGCTCCTTAACGAATCGAGGGTGGAGCGCAACGCTCACTTCCAAATTTCGCTAGCCATTACTCGGTGCTCAAGTACTCACGAGGTTGCTTCTGCGGTTGCTTCTATCTGTTATGTGAAATTAATGATGAAAGGAACTCCATTATATTTCTAAATAAAACATTGCATTCCAGATTCAAAGTCTGAAGTGCCAGAATGCGGAAGAAGTGAGTGGCGCACTCACATTTGACTCAGGCGTAAGAATTTTTTCTTACGAAATTCTGAAACTGGGCTGTTTATAAAACAAAACATTTATAACGTAACTTTTGAAAATTAATTATGACTTTTGTCAAATAATTATTTATATAAAATAATAGCTCTAAAACAAAAATCGGTAAATGAAAAATAGAAAATAATGATGAGTTGGATGTTTTACGATAATTTTATAACCCATTTTACTATGTTGAAACTTACGGGACCCTTTCTGTGTGCTTTTAACTAAAAAAGTAGAAATAATTGTTTTTGCAAGCCCCGATAAAAAGTAATTTTCGAGAATATGTCCGTACTTTTCCATTATTTAATAAAACAACTGGAAAATATCGAATAAGCCTTAAAGACAAGATTCCTGTCTGCCAGTGTAGTCTCCTTTTCCTTACAACACAATTAGTTAGTATTAAATTGTTTATACCCTGACATGTTTTTACCTTTTCTCAGTCCGTGAGGGTTTCTCTTAAAATATTGCGATGAAAATATCAAGTAAAATGTAGTAAAAGTAAAAGTAAAGAAGGATATTCACAAAAGCAAATTGAGGATAACATTATTGTGACATAAATATTGTATTCTTTCTTTAACAGCCTCTTGAGTATGTGAGAAGCGCGTTCACCCTAAACCTATTGTGGACGCGTGTAGGTGCGTGCTACGGAGGGTAAGCGAGTGAGTGTGTAGAATGTTTATCCCTATTTGTGACGACAAATTCATGTTTTCCGATTCAGAAACAACAGTATATACATCTATTGACAAATTTGGGAATAGGTCTCTTGTAAGATTCAAGAAGATTCAATTTAACCTACAAAAATATGATTCAACCATTGCTTTTACATATTTTTTTCGTTAGCTGTTTACAACAGATTCGTGAAAGGTTAGCCTTACAGTCCTGCGCTATGAGGTGAAACGTAAGGTGGTGCTTTAAATGTAAGATAGTCGGCTTTAAACATACAGTTTAAACGTCAGTAACATGGATCATAACGCATCAAGTCACGAAGTTGCAATGTTCTAAAACGCCCTATTGTCTTTACCGCCAAGCGCTTGTCTTTTCTGAGGTACGCGGAAGATCGCCTGCTAGTCGCAACGCGGCGATCGCCGCGCTTGGAGCGGGAAGATCGCGTACTAATGGCCTCTGAGGAATAAAGTTACTGGTGCTAGTTAAATGCGACCCTAGGATTATACTCTGTGAACTACGACAGGAAAGACGAAATAAAAGTGAGCGATATTGTCATTATTTAATACGCGAACGTGGTTGTCTTCAAGTGTAAATACGTTTTTAATGATAAATTTATCTTAAACGGTGTTTGATTTTAAATGCCATTAAATAACGACTTAAAAACTTTTTATACTGAAGTAAAATGCTAGCGGGATTGAAGTAACACTTTTTACACTCAAGTGGCACACAAATTTTACCATGACAAGAGTATTTTTGCAATATTAGAAACGTTCAGACAGATACGTAGTACTTCTTCTGGAAATATTATTTTACACGCAATTTTGCTTTCTTCACTCGGTCCTAACTCTAAAGTGTCTCATTTTAAAATAATTTGATAAACCATAGGCATATGCCAGTAAAATCTCCACCGAAACGTATCTCACATTCCTTGCATCACTCCCATTGCGGAAGGTTTCAAACTGTCGTAGGCAATTTATTCCAGTCCGTTATTGTTGTATTTGTGAAGGAAAATTTTCCAGCATCTGTTCTCTGTGGCCTGAATTTTGTGTTTGTTATCCCCTCCACTAAAGTAAGTGGGTCTATGGAGTTGGATGAAATTTTTTCCGAACTGGATAACCGGCATACGCTTTGTACAGTGTACAGAGTCTTACCTTAACCCTCCTGATTTGTAGAGACTCTTAGTCTACTTTCTTCCTTCCTTGTAATTACTCTGTCATTCCATGGTATACCATAATGTTACATATCTGAACATTTTAAAATTAACGTTCTAAATAATAGTAAAAATTTCATTAATATCTACTCAGTAGTTCTCATGTCTTTAGTTGACATTCACTCGCAAACTAGACGTTTCTATCGTGTATTAATATTGTATGCCCTATCCAATGATCGGTACGGGATATCGAGTTTGTCTGTACCGCCCTGCGCACGTCTTCATATTCTCGGGCGCGTGCAAGTAGCCACGGCGGGTGGGGCGGGGGGTGTGTGTGGGTGGTGGGAGCCGCGCGTACTAATGGCCTCCAGGGAATAAAGTCGCCGGCGCCAATTAAACGCAGCCCGGGCATTATACGGCGAGAGCGGTGAAGATCGACGGATAATGACCGGTTGCCGGGTAACGCCTGCGGAGTCGGAGGCGGGCGTGAAGTGAACGTTGGCAACACTGGGCGATGTTGCTGTGTGCTCTCGAGGGCCACCGGCAACGTCATTAGCAAACTCAGCGCATTTCTCCCCCGATGCGCTTCGCTCATTACGCTCTTGTTGAAATATTCGACGCTTCAAGTCGGTGCGTTTCTTTCCCCGCAAATATCGCGTTAAAAGCTTTATTCTCGAATGTTTATTAGAATTAGGCTATTTTGATCGGGCTTTTTGGGTTAGTTTGTTAAATTTTCGTGTCATGGGCCAAATTAATTAAATTCTATGAACAATGTAAAACATGTCACTATATTATTAAACAATGTTTTAACTCAATCATTTTTACTAATACACTTGATAAAAATGTTTTCTGTTGAGATTTGATATCTTTGCACAAGCTCATATATTAGTTTTATACTTAGAGTTTACTGAAGTGCGAGTTACACTCACATGCATATTTTTTGCACAAAAATGTTTTACTAATTGCTATCTGTTAGAGAATTTACTGGGGTAAGGGAGTTTTAAACTAATATCTCTTTGTTTAATAATTATCTATCGCTGTTGTATTGTAAGTTTTAATAACATGCGTGAGTCGAATTTCTCCAACAAGGAAACAAAACTTAATTAATTCGTAGTTTTCAATATTGTAAATAAAACTAGATCGGAGAATAACTTCAAATTTCAGTATGTTCATACTGATGCAGATAGAAAGTTTTTTCGCTATTTGGGGGTAAACATGTGTTTAATTGTTTAAGAGATTTAAAAACACGAAGTAATAAAACTTGAATGGAATAATATAATATTATTATATATTCAGTAAATGGTATTAAAATATCTCACGGAATAATTTTTGTAACAGCACTTTGATAATAAATTCTCTCAAGTTAGTAGTTATATGATTTGAAGCAATGTAAAGTACACACATGTTTCTGCAATTAAATATTCATGGACAAATATAAGCTCAAAATTAAACCTAAATAAGCACTAGGAAATTAGGATCGGAATAGAGTCAATTGATATTGTATCAATATTAGAGACCTCACGGTTGTGAGAGCAATGTGAACGATAGTGCGCTGTGACTTGTTCAAACAAAACTTAATTGTACTGTTGCGGTTTGCTTGCAGCCAATGGCAGCTGATTCAATGACTTGACAAAACGCTGCGAGGGAAATAGAGATTGTCATGTCGATTTATTTAGACGATGCGATCGTTGCTGAGAATCATGACAGGAAAGGAGATGATATTTTCAGTATTACAGAAAAACCTAAAAATATATACCTCTTTTTTGCACTAATCTATAATTATTTTGTTTTTATCTCAATGGATCAGAAAAATGTAAAAGTTTATTACCTTTTTTTTCGTGACAACAATCTTGAATGTATGTAATATGGATAGGAGGAGTAAAAATATCGAAACAAATTTTCCAAAAACGTATGATGAGTAAAGAATAGTAAGACGTAATGAGCAACGTATGTAAGAGTAAAAGTTTATGAGGAAGAGACGGTGAAAAAAAATAATAATGAAAGTTAAAGTGAGTACAGGACAAACATTGTATCAATATTTTGATTTCTCTTCAGCACTGGAAGCTATTTACTTTTTCACCAAGAGTTTGGTACTAATGACCTCACTAAAATTCTAATGACCAACCAGTGGGAGTCAAAGTAGTCTTCATAATGACAGGAGGAGAATTCTAGCGGCCGGTGGTTCTGATCGATAGTTTTCCGTGGTTTCTGGGAACAGTATCAGGCGAATGCCGGACCAGTACCTAGTACAAGAAACGAGCCATGGATTGAGGGTGAAATCGACTTTGGTGTAACGATACAGAAAAAATACTTCCACCCCTGTACATTTTCAGTGGGGTAGACCACTGTGGAATACACCAAGCGCGTGAACACTGTGTATTGGAGGTCAGAAGGGCGTTCGCCCGAGAGCTGTATCATTAAGAAATATTTTGGTCATGAAAGGTCTTATAAAATACTCAAGGACATAAATAAGCCGTCAGGTTCTTTTATATGCTCGTATTTGCGACATTGTACAACAGAATTAACTTTTATTGCAAAAAGAGGAGAACATCGTCAAAACATCGGCACTGCGTGTTTGGGTGTAGCGACAAAATAAATATTTTTGATCACATACATTTTGCATTTTGACCACTGTAACTCCATGCATTTGCTGAGCGAATGGCAGGCAAAGGTCGCGGGTGAGGGTTGCGGACGAGTTGTGTTGATTAACTAACTCTATGGTGATAAAGCCTTAGAATTTACATCAAAGGTGTAATTTAAGCATTACATACTTTTATATGCTCACATCTGCGGTATGGGACAGCCTCGATTTACTTCACTTTCAAAAGAATTAGGAGTATATTAAGTTTAGAAATTAGTAGCCACGTGGAGTCACAGAGGTCACAGTGGTTTTTATCTCTTACTCTGTGACCTCTGTGATTCCAAGCAGGTTCCAATAAGAAACTACGGATGAGGGTCGAGGAAGAGTTGTTTAACGACTTATTCAAGATGGTGATATGGTCTAATCAGAATGGTGATAAAGTCTTAGAATTTACCTCAGACAAACCTTAGGAATTAAATACTTTTGTATGCTTATATCTACATCATGGGACAGCCGCCTTTAGTTCTCTTCTAAAAGAATCAGGAATGTTTTGTTTTAAATACTCACTTGGTTCACAACCGCGAACTTGATTATAACAATACGCCCCCAAACATGTTTCTGACTCTTACATTCCCTATATGGCAGTCCTCTGTTATGCCAAGCGGCTTCAGAGCCAGAGGTATCGGAAGGTAGACAGCGGGGGCGTGCGCAACCCAGTCAGTACGTACGAGAGCGTCACGCAGAGGCGACGAACAAA
>BOPP01000006.1:9527156-9632315 GCA_017312745.1 Gryllus bimaculatus
AACAGTAGAGGATTCAATGTTTCTCAACCGTCCTCAACGTCCCTCAACCGTCCCTCAACCGTCTCCTCACTCGTCTACGCCTCAAGTCCCTTCAACCGTCCCCTCAACCGTCCCTCAACCGTCCCTCAACCGTCCCTCAACCGTCCCTCAACCGTCCCCCTCAAACCGTCCCTCACCGTCCTCAACGTCGCCTCAAGTCCCCTCAGTCCACTTAAGTCCAACCGTCCACTAACGTCCCTCAAGCCGTCCCTCAACGTCCCGCCGCCCTCCCTCTAACGTCCCTCAAACCGTCCTCAACCGTCCCTCAACTTCAACCGTCCTCAACGTCCCCTCAACCCGTCCCTCTCAAACGTCCCCATCAAACCGCCGCTCAACACGTCACTCCTCAACGTCACGCTTCACCTCCACGTCACCTACGTCCACTCAACGTCACTACTCACGTCCACTCAACCGTCCCTAACCCGTCCCTCATCGTCAAAACCGTCCCTCACCGTCCATCTCAACCGTCCCCTCAACGCTCCCTCAACCGCCCACTCAACCAATCCGCGTCCTCAACCGTCCCTCAGCGTCTCAAGTCACGTCAACCGTCATCAACCGTCCCCTCACGTGCCTCGTCATCAACCCGTCCACTCACGTCTCAACGTCCCTCGAACGTCTAACGTCACTTCAACGTACTCAACGTCATCAACCGTCCATCACCCGCTACACCGGTCCTAAAGCCATACCGTCCCTAAAACGTCCTCAACCGTCCTCAACCGCCCCTCAACGTCCGTCAACGTCCTCACGTCCTGCAACCGTCCATCACCGTTCGCCTCACGTCACCCAAACGTCCTCAAACGTCCATCAACCTCCATCAAACGTCCTCACCGTCCACTAAACCGTCTCAAACGTCCCTCAACGTCCTCACCGTCCCTAACGTCTTCCCAAGTCCTAACCGTCCCTCCCGTCCCTCAACCGTCCCCTAACGTCCTCAACCGTCCGTCAACCGTCCATCAACGCTAACCGTCCTCAACGTCTCAACCGTCATCAACTGTCTCAACCGTCACTCAAGTCTCCACGTCCACGTCAAACGTCCTCAAAACGTCCTCCCGTCACGTCAACCGTCCTCAAGTCACACTGCAACCGTCCCTCACCGTCGTAACCGTCTCACCGTTCACCGTCCTCACGTCCCTCAACCGTCCTCAACGTCATCAACCGTCTCACCGTCCCTTAACTGTCACTCAACCGCATCAACCGTCCTCAACGTCATTCACCGTCATCAAACGTACTCAACGTCCTCACGTCCCTCACCGTCCCTCAAGTCTCTCAACGTCTACAGGCCCTCAGCTCAACCGTCCCTCAAACGTCCCTCACGTCGATCACGTCTCACGTCCCTCCAACCGTACACTCACCGTCCCTCAACCGTCCCTCAATTTGTCCACTCAAGGTCCCCCTCTAACGTCCACTCAACGTCCACTCAACGTACCCTCAACCGTTCACTCAACGTCTAGTCACAAGTCGTCTCATCCGTCTCAACCGTCACTCACTCGTCCTCAATGTCATCACCGTCATCTTCACCGTCCTCAACGTCACTCAACGTCACTCACCGCTCAAATGGTATCTCAACGTCCCTCACGTCCCATCACGTCCCTTACGTCATCAACGTACCACGTCCCTCACGTCCTCACGGTCCTCAACCGTCCCCTAACGTCCACGCCTCAACGTCCACTCTCAAACCGTCCCTACGTCCTCAATCGTCCTACGTCCCCACCCGTCCACGTCACTCACGTTCCTCAACGTCTGGCCTCTCACAACGTTCCAGATATTGCCTCCACACAAAGAAGCTCTAAAATCGAATTCCTGATATTGCAATCTGATTGGCGCAGCAGCCGAGCAACTGGCTGCGGAGACGGCGACTTTTGCTCCTGAGTGCTCGTCCAGTGGAGAGGGAAGCCGAACGCGCGCCCACGAGCGGGAAGTGTGGCGGAGGCGGCTTGTAAGCGGATTGTTATCATCCCGACGCACGCTCTGCCTGAGCCTGCGATAATACAATAATCAACCCGCCCTTTTGCGCGCGATCAAGCTAATTAATTAAATTTGCATGGGCCCCGGCGGACAGCCAGCCGGGCGGCGCGGCGGCCCTGGTGCCTGCAGCAGTGTACGGGCGAGGGGGATGCTGGAGAGAGAGGGGAGAAAAGGATGATGTCACGGGAACGCACCGCCACTGCCCCACAGCCCGGGAGTGCGCGAGCTTTTCCCCAAACTTCAGGCTGCGGACGCACGCCGGCAGAACGCTGAAGTCCAAGTGCAATGCGATGCTATAGAGTGCACATTATCGCATTCACGAAGGCTAGAGATGCCATAAAACTCATTAGGTTATTTCATTATTTCGTTTGTGTGATATTGCGTAGCTCTGTTCATGTGTGATGAAAGTGCTGCATACGAAATGTAGATGTGCATATTGTAATAACACCTTAGTTGTGCAACAATGAAGCTACAACAATGCGGCGTGTATGAGTCCATAGTACTGATACTATGTAGCCCTTACACCGTAATCTCAATTTAAAATGTGGCGGATAAGCGATAAATGTTTTTATTTTAGACATCTCAATGCGTATGTAGCACTCACAGCACTTGTGTTGTAAAGTATTCTGGTATTGGATACACATTTCTTGGCGGACATAATTTTGGGTAATTTATGTTTTTGGCATTTTCGGATCAGACTAATCCGACTTTTGCCAGCTGGTGGTGTTTCCAGACTTGGGCCTTTTTTTTAATTATTCACGCCCAAGAGGCATGTGGCAAGCACTTTGTATTCCCATCATTGTACATAGCTTACTTGGTCTCATTGAGCTTTCGTCACTCAGCTGCAGAAACAAACGATTTGTATTAGAAAGTCACAGGTTCAGTTTTGCCCCGGCCGAGAATCGAAACCGGGACCGCCTCGCAGGAAGCTCGCACTCTTTCCATTACCCTTAATAATAATAATAATAATAATAATAATAATAATAATAATAATAATAATAATAATAATAGCTGCATGACCTAATTTGTTCAATGGAGTAATATTTACTTTCCAATTCGGGGATGAAATCGTAAATATCAATACGAAGTGCATGATAGAGAAAATGAGAGCCAACATTGCCAAATTTAGCACCACTTACAATAAGCATAGGGTTACAAATTTAACTTAAATAGCTTTAAGTTAATATATCTGATGTTGAATCTGGCGGTCACACAGTGACATAGCTGTAAATTTTGAGAAAAACATCCATTCTGTTACAATACTTGGAAACAATTCACAACAAACTTTGTACAACTGGTAATTGTGTGTTATTACGTACACTTGGAACAAGGAAGATATACCTCTGTTGCTTCCATGGGTGCAATTTACTGACAATAAAATTTGCATAATTACTTCCACATGCGTGATTTATATCTTCGATCCAATCTAGAGTATACCTTCCACAAGCCTGAGATAGGTAAGGGCAAACCGGAGAATGAAGTAAAAGGGAGAAGCGATTGGCAGAGCAGATTGGCGAAATTATATTGTACCACCTGGCTCATGTTTTTTGAATCCAATAAACTCTGAATCAGCTCATTTACATTTTGGTACGGTCTCTAGTGAGAACTTTAATACACTGCCAGTAATATATCATAACAGAATAACCGAAATTACTTTTCACGACATGATTTATATAAGTGAATGAGGTATGTAAAAACAATTTAACTGCAAATTAAAAAACAAAGAAAAGAATAAGGGTGTTTAGGTACCTATATCGGAATTAGGTATTTTAGGCCCTATGCCAGTGAATTTAAGAACAACGTCTTGGAACAACTGCAATTCTCCTCTCACTGACAATATTTTTAACAATATAAATTAATACAGTTATAAACTTTATAAAACGTATAAAAGTTATAAAACTGGAATTCCTGGCTCCACTTTATAACACAAATATATTTTCCGCTACCCATACAATTAATGTTCCTAAAATAAATACAACTTTGAAGGCTGACAAAATGTAAATTTGATAAGTAGAAATGGTCGTCTATAAAACATACGAGGCTTTTAAAAACCAGTATATTGAGTACTTAAGCAGAACGGACTCCCTCAGACCACGATGATGAGATAGGTGTCGTTCGGTATCAAAATACTTGAAATTAACGATGAGTCGACATTAGTAACAGCAGAATTTCTCACTTTGACAATGAATTTGGAAATATTCTGGGATGGGAATCATGTTACGCGTTCATTTAGTCATCCGGATAGTGTCTGCACACTTATTATTCATCCCATACCTGTGACAAACAAAACCCTACATTGAACGCTAGTGAAGATTTCAGTAATTGCCAATGATTTACGAGACCTTCATCCGAAATATCACTACTAAAATTTGTTCTAAAAGTGTTTCTGTTTGCTGATTTCGCGCAGGCTGAAATAGTTTTCTCTGCTGAGTTCTAGTAAATTCTACGAATCGATGCTTAATCTTCGTATAAATTAAGGGTTTGGCCGGTGTCTTTGTCCTTGCTTGAATATGCAATTTATTATATCAAATATCTGTTTACGGTTTGGGTTCAAAACGCAATTATTCACCGACATTACTATGATCGACTTGCGGTATCGTTATATTTTCACTCGCAAAGTATACTGTTATGTTACAATACGCATAATTTAATTCCACGTACTGTGTCTTCATTAAAAAGTGAAATGGCAATTGCCAAAAATTATAAAGAGCGGTTTCAGACGATGGTATGTTTTAATATGTTTTTCAATGTAATCATCAGGAATACG
Source organism: Gryllus bimaculatus (assembly GCA_017312745.1). Classification (NCBI taxonomy): domain Eukaryota; kingdom Metazoa; phylum Arthropoda; class Insecta; order Orthoptera; family Gryllidae; genus Gryllus; species Gryllus bimaculatus. The sequence continues at coordinate 9,531,928 of BOPP01000006.1, forward strand.
ATTATCATAACTCACTCTAAAATCAAGGGTTCGAAAGAGGATGATATGTACCGCAAGTTTTGGATGCAGAACAAAATTAAATAAACTTATTATATTTATCGCGAGCACATTGAAATTCATTTCAAAACGGGAATTATGGGATTACGTGATGGTAGGCAATGTACGAAAGGCTTGACGCGATATAATTTTATCAACAAATATTAACTCACTCGTATGTGCATGAAGAGGCTTATCGATTGCACCAAGAGGAATTATTTGGCAGATATTCTGATTTAGTAATATGTATATTTGTTCAATTAATTTAATGATTGTTTAACTAAGAGTTCACTTACATAACTTTTACTTTCTAGTTGCAATTCTGAATATGAAATTTCGGGAATTTAATGAGAGAGATTTTGAGTCTTCCTCTAGAAATTCAATATTCAAAGAAAACTAACGCGTAAATGGTAAAGCAGATTATTACGTTACTTTCCTGTTACTAAATATTATACACAAATGTTTATTGTTCCTTGGTCACAGCAACTAGTAGTGGAATTAATGTTTTTTTGATACAAAGTAATTACAGACGCTAAATTGATATGTGTATTAATTTTTTACTGAGCAGATACTATAAATTCTCGGTATTGTTTAAAAAGTACAAATAACTACCATCTGTACTACATTATGTTATTATTGTTTATAACTTCAAGTTGGTTAAATTTTCCTAGGAAACAAATGTCTTTGTAACACTTTAAAACTAGGTTCTCAGTGCTCTATATTGTATATCGATTGAGTACTCACCATAAATCACATGGGTCAGTATAGATAATTCCTACTCACGTACCTGAAAAAAATAGAAAATGAAAGTTAATTATAGAGTACGTCTCTCTGATATGTTACAGTTTATTTTATTATTTTGGTTGTTGAAAATGCTAAATACATTACCGGGATAATGTGCATTAGGCAAACTGCAAATAAATAGTAATTATTTCCGTAAATTGTCTCGTATGCAGGAAAATAGGTTATTCGGAGGTTGTCAGGAATGATTGACAGGTTTGTTTAAAGGATAGCTGTCTACATTTCAAGTTCTCAGGCAACAATTTTTATTCACTTCTCAAAATTTCAACTAGTATATAAATTTATTACATTCTGCACATCATCTACATATTTTTGAAGCTACTATATAACACAATAATCTATTTCGAAACATTGTCTTACGATTGAATTCCCTATTCTTATTTACGGATGCAGGAAGAAATACGTTTTAACCATTTGCTTTATGCCTTACGAGCATTTAATGGATTCCTTGAAAATAAACACCCTAACCGTCGAAATATCTTCGGAACTTTGAATATCCACTTTTCTTGACAATCACCTTCATCGAGACCTTTCCCGCTGCCAGTCAACATTTCCAGAGAACAGTGACCGGACCGGTGAATCGCCTGACAAAAGACGACGTGCCTCTATAATTCACGTCAGCCTACTTCACCGCTCCGGCAGCGCGATTTCCCCTCCCTCGAGTGGGTCGGGAGTCGGGAGTCGACTCCTCCCACGAGAGCTGCCCCCAATCCGTGGGCCTGCACAAAAGGCAGCTGGCGGGATGGGGCGATGCGGGGCGGTCGGCAGAAGGCGCGACCTGTGTCGAGTGTTTGATTTCCTCGGTTTACGGTCGCTCCGCTGCGGGTAGTTGGGCGCGCGGCCGGCAGAGGGGGTGGCGGTCGCCGCCGAGCTTGACTGACGCCGCGCGAGGTTGAAGACTTTTCGGCGAAGTTTTATCATCGAAGTAAAATTTCAAATTTTTCAAAATTAATGCCTTCGCAAACTTCTTAATGCTCCCCGGTTTATTCCTAACAGTCAAATTAATCGACAAATCGAAATGCCTTCATACCCCTGACTATTTAATTAGCTAATCCTCTAAGTTTTATTCCCTTCTTCCAACCTTACCCAGCGCTACCTTTTTTCACCTTTGGCCCAACAATCCAATTCTCCCAACACAATAAAATCTCGTTTTCCCAAAGATAGTTTTCGCCTCCCTTGATTCAAATCTCCCAACATTTCATTTCACAATACCCATCTTTAGCACCCGCTCTAAAACTTAACAATGTCATACAGAAATAATCTGCCATTTCTCACTTCACCATAAAACATTTTTTGTTGTTCTGATTTTAGCACCTGAGCAAGACACTCAATCAATTTAGAAAAAATTTCAAAAATTATCTACATGTATTTCCGACTCTGTAGGACCACCTGGTCGAGCAGATAGAAATACATTTTTAGAAATGTTTTTGCGTACTTGTCCGATGACGTAGAGAATGACAAATTGACAGACGGTCGAAATGTAGTCTGAGCACTAGCGATTTCTTCATTAATTTCTTAGTCCTTCTAGTTGACTTCTTTATCAGATAGGCCTTTCGCTTTCACTCTTCATTATTTCCCTCCTCCTTTTACTCCTTTTGCTTCTCTTTTCCTTTTTCATATATTGCAACCCCTTCTCTTTCTCCACCTCACGTATTTTGGTAGAGAGGACCACAATAACAAATTGCGGAAAAAAGAAGAAAAGAAAAGAAGAGCAGGGAACAGATGTGAGGAAATCATCGTTTGTCAGTAAGACTATAAGAGGAAGTAAAAGTTTGTGATGAGAACAGTTTTGAAAATTTTAGAATTAGTTTAGTACCAACAGATGATGGGACTGTAGAAAATTACCTAGGTGGCTAGTACCATCCAGTGTAATACAATTATTATTGTGATATTAATAATAATAACTATTATTATTATTATTATTATTATTACTATTGTTATTGTCTTTATGGTCGTTATTGATGTTATAGTTATTAAATGTATATTTATTTTGTTGTGTTCAGCTCACACAACTCCGCATTTTCTCCTTCAGTCCCCCTCCTGATATTTCTGTTTCGTCTATCTCAATTTCTTTATCGCCGTTCTTCTTGTGCTTCTCTACGGCCCTGTGTTCCTCCTATATTTCTACATCTTTTGGTTTTCTCATCATTTTTGAAATCGACTTCACTTTCCTCTACTTCTAATTCTATATTTTTTTATTATACGTTCCAATCTCCTTTGTACATCGATATTTCCTCTCATTTTGTCCTTCCCATTCTTTTGCTCTTTGTTTTTCTTACATCGAAATTAATTTTCTATATTACTATTCTACATTATTTCCTGCATACTTTTCTGTTTTGTTCATTCCTTTTCATTTTTGATGAATTAATAATGCACCTCTATACCCGACAAAACACTGACTATCTTACCTTGAAAAATGTGTCTTCCTGTCAAAAAGTTTCTTTCAAATTGGTGCGTTAGCATATGTAATCAGAAGTTCTGAGCTGAAGCATTGTAGATCGAGAATCTGACATTGATTAGTCTCGCAGATTATCAACCAACGCCATAACCTGTATGCCGTAAATCAGAAATTTACACAATGCGGATCAGTATCTTCAACAATGCGACAAAGATCCCGTGGGATCCATTTTCTCGCGCTCAAGAAGGAATTTCTAAAGAAGATAAAGTTATGTAATGATGCGCGAATAAACGGCGAATTTTCGGCAAAAAGCTCTGACAAAGCCATGGTAACCAAAGAGTGGTTAAATGCAATTTCTAAATCTAGAAAAAAGTCCTCTAACACATGGTGTAGCCAGAATGCCTGTTTTCTGCGTCCTTGATACCGAAAATTCGCTTGACGGCAAAACGTTAGTCTGTCTGTCTGTGATAGCGGCTAAACCGTTCAGCCGTTTTTCTCCAAAATCGATATTCCTCAATTGATTTCGCTGATGTCACGACCCCTTGAATTTACAATCGACGCTTTAATTTTGGGATACTTTACATGGAGCCCCTGGGACATTTTCAAAATTTTCAAAAAAATGGCGTTATTGATTTTCGTTAAATTTTCTTGTTGGATAGTTTGAAGGACGAATGGCGCAGGTCTCATGTTGGTTTGAAAGTCTGAATTTTCTAAAATTGCAGTAATTAAAAATTTTTGTCGGTTGATCTAAAACGACTACGGAAATATTTACATTTAACATTCTCAATAATAAATAAATCAACATTTTTTGAAGAGTTGGATGAAGTTCTAACTTACACAGACAGACTTGTCAAATTTATTTGCGTTCCTCTTTTCCTTCAGTAGGTCAACCTATGGAATAAATCAGCATTGAAGAATGCCTTGACAGGGCAAGATGGGGGTCATTTTTGAAAGTTAAGGCGTTGAGGGGTCATAGCCCTCCAGTCACCCTCAACGCAATGCCGTTGAGGGAGTTGCTTTGCCCTTCGACTCAACGTTCGTTCTACAGTGCTGCTCTGCGCTGCTCGTATTTTAAAACGTTTCCAACGTTTTAGCATTTTTTATTTCCCGTATACAGACTATTGTAACCGTGCAAAAATTTTCTTTCTTCCCAAATTTTCTGCTACAGATATCAAATAAAATGAAAATGAATTATCAGAATGTGAATATAGCCCAATCTTGATGCTGTAGTGTTTTCATATATTTTTAGCGTGTTATTACTTTCAGCTTTGTTTCTTCCCTGGTCTTTTCTTTTTCTTTTGTTGTCATCTCTTGTTTTAGAAATATTACATTAAAATAATTTTAACAAGTTTGGCGTCAATTCCATTCTTTGCTTTGTTTCCTGATTCTAAGAGACTACAAAAGAACGTTAATCTTCGTTCTGTGATGAAATTTTGAGTTTGATGTATATTTCTGCAAAGCTTCATTTTTCTGAAAAATAATGTCACGAGTTATTTCGATGTTTTTTTATATTAACGCTTTACAGAAGAATATTGGTATAAAGCACGTTGCAAGATTTTTTTGTTTCTCCCTTTGGAACAAAGGATATTACGCATTGTATAGCTACAAAAGACCCTTTCCCTTACACGTGTATCATATGCAATGAAACATTCAGAAGGGGCGCAATTTGTGCTCCATTCTCAAAGTAAAAACTGTTACAGAAAGGCTGTTCTACAGTGAGTGTTATTCCAATCATTTTGATAATCGACGAATGGTACAAAGTTTATCATTGCATTAATATAGGTAATTTATTATCTTATTTTATTTGTAAAAGCAATCAAGAAGCAAAAATTTCCATTTCTGCTGTATCAAATCGATAAGTGATGGCCATCTAAACTGCGAAAATTATTATATCCTAAATATTACTTGTTATTAGTTTCACCGCTGTACGTCACTTTGATCTACAAAAACATTGAGTACGAAACCATAAACAACTGTATTCGAAGCACCGTGCTATAATTATTGTTAGAAAACAAGTTAATCTGTTTGATAGTCCTTTTCTGCTTACTCTCAGTAGCACTGTTTTGTTTTCATATTCACCTGCACCACTATTTGCACCCAGTGCACCGTGGGGGGGGGTCAGTGGTTCTTGTTTAACGCACGTGCTAGCTCTAGGTCTGGAACGCTGCGTAAACCTCGCTGTGACGAACCACAACAATGTGTTCACATAATCAACGTTAATATCTCACGTCATGCCAAAAACCCGTGTCCCATACTCTGCTCTCAAGCCGACCTCTCTTGTGTGTGTGCTGAAAGATCAAAACCACAAAAATTGTGAAGTATTGGGGTTTAGTGATCTATGAGTTTTAAAGAGAGCCAGAGTTCATTACTGCGGGTTGAATATTATAAATTCATATTATGTGCTGTTGCCCACTTAATACGTATTTCATGTTATGGAAATCTGGATTTTAATGCATCACGTACACTTACTCTAAAAATTTTGTTTTACAGTGAATTAATTTTTTTTAATGGCAATTGGTCGGATGAAATTGGCAATTGGTTTGGCAGGCCATTTTCACGTTAAGCAACACGCGCAACAGTGTTATAGAGAGTGCACTCGGGAAGAGGGAACTGTGTCGGTGGCATCGGATTGTGAAATGGTACCGAAAAGGGTGGATGCAACAGCTGCTTATGCTTCGGTGATAGTGATGATTAGTGTAAAGAAGCTAGCTGATAATGATAATAAGTGTGATACATGGTCTTTGCAAGTGGTATTGTTTTTGGTAGTGATTTTGATCGTTGTGATTTAATTGTGGTGATTTTGGTGATGGTATTTTTTTGATGATGAAGTGGTTTTGGTGATAGGGGTTTCTGTGATGGTGGTAGTTTTGTGATGATGGTGGTTGTGAGCTATATGGCGGTAATGGTTTGGATGCTAATTTTCGGGATAGCTTTTGTGTGAGGCTGGTGCTGGTGGTTGTGGTTTTGACGTGGGCTGCTGTTTTGATGGTCTGTGTTTTAAATGGTGACGGTGGTTTTTCTGGGAGTTGTGGCTTTGCTGCGGTTGCGGTTTTGAGGGTCGCGGCTTTGGCGGAGGTTTTGCATTTGGTGAGAGTAGTTCAATTCGACGGCTTTGATGGTGTTATTCGTGACGGAAGTCTTGTTGACCGTGGGGCTGGTGGTGGCGGTGGCGGCGACGGACGCGCAGTCGATACGAAGGCACGCGCACGCGGCGCCCATCGACCGCACGCGACCTCCAGCCGCCTCGCGCGCGCACGCTCGCTCGCTCGCACGCCGCGCCGCCGCTCGGAAGCGCAGGGAGGGGATTGCGAGGCCCTGGTCACCGCCCTCACGCACGAGCGCCTTCTGCGCCCTACACTATGTCACCTCACGACCTGTCCCTCCAGGACATGTCCGCTCTTTTTTATCGCTTATTTTTTGGCAGCTTCGTTCATGTAATAGCTTATCGGACTAATACTCCAAGTTCGCAGGTTCAAACCCGACCAAAGTGGTGGAGTTTTAAAGGTAAAATCCTATTCCTATCTTCGGAAAGGACGTAAATCCGGCTGTTCCATGTTGTAGATTTACAGTACGTAAAAGATCCTCAAGCCTAGAAAAAGCCTCTGAGCGAAATTAAAATTGCCCGTCAGGTTGAAGAGCAGGCGAGTTGGCTGGAGGGTCGCCAAGGAATATTGGGTAACAGTGGAATTGAATTGATGATTTTAATGTAAAGTTTCCGGATGTGTTTTTAAGAAAATTACAAAGTGTCCTCTTATTTGCCTTTTTGGTGGCTTCGTTCATGTAGAAGTTTATCAGGTAAATACCCAAGTTCGCAGGTTGAAACCCGACCAAAGCTGTGAAGTTTTGAAGGTAAAAAAAACTCCCATGCCTTTCTTCGGAAGGGAAGTATTTTCGGCTGTTCCGTGTTGTAGATTTACAGTATGTAAAAGATCCACAATCCTAAAAAAAGGCTATAAGCAAAATTAAAGTTGCCTGTCAGGCGGAAGAGCAGGCGAGATGGCTTGAGCGTCGCCAAGGAATATTGGGCAACATTGGAATTGAATTGATGATTTTAGTATAAAATTTCCCGATATGTTTTTAAGAAAATTACAAAGTGTCCTCTTATTTGCCTCATGTGATTGAGATCTGTAAAAAATTTAAATGTTGCTCTTGGCTATCCCTACCTGTAATGTTAAAACAGAATCTGCTTTCACGTTTGACCACGTAAATGGTCAAGAATAGAAATAGATTGCAGATTAAAATCATAGAATGTAGTATGGGCGTAGGTGGGCGTGTTCGACGTTGTAATTAAACGTACGTATTTTCCAGATTGTACTCTATGATACCATGATTGTAATGTTATAAACAGGCATTATCTTCATAAATAAATGTGTTACTCATCACCCTTGATAAATGATCTTAATCCGTTCATGAATATCTTCTGCTTGCTGTCTAGCCTAGAATTACGTAGTGTGGAGAATGTTACGAAAGTTACGAATGATAGAGAGAATGTCAATTTTTCAACAGAAATACGTGTCCTAGTTTTGTGGGATTCTGACACTAGAGATTCCACGTTTTGTAGTTCCTTGATCCCGAAAAATTGATTACGGAGAAACATCTACCTATTGGTCTGTAAACCTGTCTGTCCGCCTGTGAGTGAACAAAGATAACGGCCAAAACGCAGACAGAATTCTAAGCAAATGTGATATTCCTTGATTGAGCTGACATCTCGAACTCGTGAATTTGAGACAGATATTTTTGTTTTTTGGAGGTAGTTTTTGTGATGGATCAAAGACATTTTCAAACTTTTGCCAATAATGGCTCCAAATTTTGTATTAATTTTTTAGAGTGAAGCATAATATGGTTAACAAAATGTAGCAGGTGCGATTTGTTGTTGAAGTTTCTAAATTTCTACATATGTTGTAAGTTTTTTCGACATTTTTTTAAAACTTTAATATTGATGATAGCGTTTTTTTCTTAATGAAATATGTTCTTAAGATAGTATCTTTAAATAATTCTCATATCATATCATGTAGTTTTTAAATTAATAATTTTTTGCAAATTTTAAAGAGGTAGTGAAAAGATAAAAAAAGATAAAAAAGATAAAAAAAATAAAATATTTTCACATCTGCAAATTCCTTCTTGATTTTACTCAAAATCCTCCGATTTTCAATAAAACCTTTTGAAGTTTCGAAAATTGTACACGTTTAACATTCTTGCAGAACCTTTGGGAAGGTTGTTATATCCTTTCATGCGTTTGAAGCCGGTGATGCTGCAACCACTTGATAAATCTACATAACCTTTTCAAATAACAGGAGAAAGTACGAGCTCTTGTGGCATCAATAGTTTTTGCAGCGTCCGCTCTTTTAACTCCATATAAATGATAATCCTACTTTTGAAACTGGAGTCATTGTCTGGGATACCATTTTCGTGATCAAAATTCGCGTTTGCTGGGAGAGAAGAGCCAATTTGCTCTATTGATATTTGGATAATTCACTAATTCTTGTTGATTGTAATTACTACTGACGTGTAATTCCCATGCGTCGTTGCAGTAAAGTTAACAGAAGTTAAATCTCCAATCTATCTCTCAGATGATTATAATAGCTAATCACGCAACGATCTTATTTTGAAATGCTAACTGAAGAATTTTATTCAATTTCAGAACATAATATCCAAAATATTTGAGAGAGCTGATGATTTCCCATTATATAAAAAGTGTGATTTGCACGAATAACTCGCTGAAAAAAAAAGAAACTAAATGACTTTATGTGTTCATAAATTGTTTTATTAACAAAGAAAACAATCGGAAAAAGAAACCCAACAAAAACAATACTACTAAATTCAGCAACACTGCAACTAGCAACAATACTGTAACTAGCTAAACTCACGATGTAATTGTTTCCTACCTTTTCGACGGGACTTTCAACCTTCTGAACTAAATTTAGACTAGGTCAACACATCATCACATCCAATTTTATTTTCAAACAAAAGAATTTTTTTTTAATCCAGTTTTTCTTACAACTTAACCAGCTGTACATTATTAAAACGTTTTAGGGCCCATTTACGTTTAAACATGTCGTTAAAAGTTTAACTGTGGTTCACCTTTCAAAAATTCAAGGAAAATAATGTCTTATGATCCCTGTGACAGGATAAGTTCCTCCAGTCACGTTCAATCATGAAATTATCCTGTTTCAAGTATTCGTAGTTTGGCGGTGGCTACGTTTGTCGACGGAGACAACTGAGTTACCCCTTCACCGTTTTTAATATACCACCTTAAAACCACCAACTTGTGAGAACCACCAACGTTTGAATTCTCCATCCTCCTCTGTTTATAATTAATAATTAACTTTCTGGTAGTTCATGAGTTCATTAAGTTGCTGGTAGTTCTACAAATATCATAAAAACTATTCTAAACATTATCAGACATGAAAATTTCCGGTATTGTTTAGAATCTACAAAATTCGGGTTCATTTGCAATTCCTTTTCACGTAGTAGTGCATATTAAAAATTAAATTTTCTCTGTAATACAGACTACGAATTTGATGATATACGATCATGTAATTGTATTTATTGAGTAAATGATAAAAATCACAATGCTAATTGTTCGCGATCAAATTGTTAATATTTAACGTTATGTGTATAATTTAAAAGGTGAATATTGAACATGTAGAGAAATGCAAAGTGATTTACAAAACAACTTATTCAGTCAACAATCTATTCCCGGCATCACTTCCATTTTTCTCTTTTCAATTACTTTCTTTAGATTATCTAAGTATTTTTCTCTTAACTTTTATTCGCCAAGGCGACGTGTTTCTTATATCGTGCAAGTGTCCCGTTAAGTTAATTGCTGAAGAGTAGTAAGTCGCTAGTACATTTATTTATTTCTGTTCAGACACTTTTATTGATATTTTCAATTATCTTCACATGTGTTTGAAACTGAGATGTGTTACAACTTAATTGGAATCTTTCATGATCTAGTTTTCAACGTCATACACATCTGGGCATCAACCCGACGCAGTAAAAATTGATGCCGTGTTCGTGTTATCTTTGTTGAGTGAAATCAATTTTTCTTCGCTCGATGACAAGTGCGATTGATTCAGGGATCATTTACTTCCATATCGTTTTGACAGCATTTCATTTCCACACTCCACTCCGCTGACAGCTTTCCATTAATGTCTATTCATTTTGATGGAATTAGTAATATCTCATGTTGAAATCTGTGATTCGAGGATCAGATTGCCTATAACTGTCAATATTTCTTTTTGCTCTCTACAATTGAATTTCTTTGACTAGCTTGGAATAAATGTAAGGAATGATTGGATATTGCTGCTAATGTCATGTGTCGTTTTTGTAACAAATACATCGTGTTTTATCTTACTTTAAATGTCTCCGTGTGGCTTATTTTCAGATGTACTAGATTTCCGTTTTATTAGGTGCCGCTTTGTTCTGCGTTAATTTTACATTATTTTTGTTCTTTAATATCCTCCCATACAACCAGTTAACAGAGCTTCCTTATTACGTTCATTATTCCAATTCATTCTCCGTCACCGTCACTTATCATAGCTGCCCCATCGCTCACATATTCAAATTCATATCCCCTCATACTTCCTTCTATTTATCTCTTCACTCCTAACCCTCACCGTCTTCTTCACCGTCACCGACACATCACTGTCGCCTACCCCGACGTCGTTTCCATCTCCGTCACTGTCTCCACCACCGTTTCCGTCTCCTTGGTCTCTGCCCTCGACATCCTCACCGTCCGTTGCTGTCACCGTTGCCGTCTCCGTCTCGATCATCGTTACCAGCATCGTCACCATCAGAGTAATCGGCGCCGTCGCTGTCAACGCTGGTGTCTCAGTAGCATCCGCCCCTCCGGTGCGTCTGTGACGAGCGGGAAACCAAAGAGAATTTAATCAGCCCTGTTTGCGTTTAGCGAGCACCGCCTCCAGGACCTCTTGTTTGCGTAAATGATCAACCGATGCTGGAGAGGCCGCCGCAATGCTACGCTTCGCTTGCAACGTTTGTGAACCACCAACCGAGCACCCTGACACGTCCCTGAATATGTCTGCAGTATATGTTTGGATGATGACGTGTCAGAGAACATATTCATGATGGTATCGATGATTGATGATGGTACGTAGTGGTGAAAATAAAGAATTGCAATAAAATTGTGATACGTTCCCCACCAGAGTATTGCTGATATTTATGTGGGTATTTTGTCCCTAGAGATAGTTCATGCTAGATTTATTTAATGAGGGGCGGGAATTGAGAGGCTTCGTGAAAACAGATGACGGCGATTCCTTGAATTACGAGATTTTCTCTGGATGTTATGATGCATTTATATGATCGTTAAATGGGATAATTAGTGTTGTGATTGGTTTTACGAGCAGCTCTCATCGGATTTTACTCTCTTATTTGGTACACGTGGTTGGAAATTCAATCCCCAATTGTGGTTCTCCATTTATGGTTATCGTGTAGAATCCTGGAAGCAAATGAGATATTTTGTATTTAGGGTCAGATAAAATTAGACATTAATGAACATCATAATTTGATGGGAACGGATAAACCTATATACTAACACTGATCAGTAAAACTTGGAATTCAATAGCTTTGATTTTATCAAACATTAACATTTTCATGCAGTCATGTGCGGAAACTATAGAGACGTTCAGTTAAAACGGCTTCTAACGAAGTACTGGCTTTTTATTCAATGGAGAAATACAGAAATCATTTTACGGAATTTGATGATAACTAATTTGTTGCCTCTATTATAGCCAACAAATTAATATCCTTATTTGCACCTTTTTGGAATAAGGGCGTGCCACTTAGTAAATTTCACATATTTCCTTTTCTGATGACTTTTCATTGTTGGCTAGGTAAGTCCTTATTTTGGGGTATAACTCACACATATGCAGTATTTAAACCATCTTATCACCAAAACTGTACGTCATAGTGGAATTGTAAGTGCATATTTGGAATTAGGGTGTGACAAATAGCAAATTGCACGTAGTAATATTTCTGTTGATTTTTTATTGTAGGCCTGTGATATTTTTTTGTGGCGAGTTCTTTTGTAATTATGCGAACTGTAGTTGTAGCTGATTTCTGATTAGTATGCATGCCACCTCTCGTAACTCTCAGGCAGAAAAAATCCTCTAGACTCACTTAAGATAATTTTTTCTTGAATTCTTGTTTTTTTCTCAGGCGTAATTTTCCATTTTTTCCTTGAAACACGTCTAGCAACAATGAAGTTACTAACGTTTTCAAGGCCGATCCGAGTCATTATGCTGTAGTCATGACCTAATCAATAATTCTCCCTTAACTCTTGTATTCACTACCTTCCGTTGAGCAAAACTGTGAATCAAATCATTACATTCAATTCTTATTCATCAATTTTAACTTCCTGCTCTTATCTACCTTTCCGTTTTACGCCATTTGATTCATCTATTTTCTACTCTTTTACTCTCCGTCCTTTATCTCCACGTTCAACACCTCGTTTTATCATCAAATTTTCCTTCATCTCTTTTTCCTTCGCTTTGCGCTAAACCTCCCTTCCTCTGTACTTTTCACATTCGTCAAACTTCACTTGCCTGCAATTATAGTTTCCCTCCCTGAAATTATTGTTTCCGTAATATTCCCCGGCTTTCGTCACCATAAAGTTTAAACTCTTCTTCTACTTCCTGTACACGGTCGTTTCGCTACGTTTTCCCCTTTAATTGACTTCGTCTCCCTTTCCTCTTCTCACCCAATCTCTTCTCCCCCTATGTCTGTATCGCTCTCTTTTACCTCTCTTTCTCTATTGCTCTCTCTCTCTCTCGCTCTCTCCGCCTCGCTCTCTGTGAACCTCTCTCTCTCTCTCTCTCTCTCTCTCTCTCTCCGTCCTCCGCTCGCGGGTACCGATTCCCAGCAGGCCAAGTGCCTCGTCGCCACCCACCCCCCGCTTCGTACGTGCGGTGATTCGCCACCTTGTTCGCCCTGAAGCAGGCGCATACCGCACTAATCGAGCGCGAAATCCCGGGTGTCTCCTCGCCGCGCCTCGCCTCCCGGCAGTTCGCCCACGATCTTCGTGGAAGGCAGGAAGCTCAGCGAGGTAATTGCGGTCGTGTGCCATGCGCGTGGCGTGATCTGGGGCGCTGGGGTTTGTTTAGTAATGTAGATTCCGAGAAATGAACGCTGGAATCTACCGATCTAGACAAATCAGAAACCGGATTTAGGTAATTGCATTGGTAAACAACAGGTACGATTGCATTTGAAATACGCCCACTGAAATATTTGATGCTCCCAGTATGCAATAGTGTTATAAAATTCATGCAATCACTCGGAGAATTGCTCTTTGAGCAAATGATTGGAAAGTTTGACACTTGCTCTAGATGACATTTCTGAATTGCATGTACTACATTTCTGAGAGGATTGTTTTACAGGTGAAGATTGTGAGGGTTATTTATCATATTATCTATCAAACGTGTACATACCATTATATTATATACAGAGTGCTTTTTATCATTCGTCGAAGCTGCGTAGCGCGAGCAGTCGAGGGCTCATTCGCCCAGCGAAACACTGACCCAACTCCCGTGCTAACATACGAGAACTATCGCTGCGCCTCTTAAAGAAGATGCTGAAAGTGGTGTCCTTCTAGAATGTTGTAGTGGTGCTAGAATGGATTATTGGCACATCCGGAACGTATTATGATTTACTCTGTGAAGCAAGTCTCGAGGAATTGCTGAGATTTTTTCTTAAATTGGGCACAGGAGCTCTTTCTCAGAATGCGGGGTACCTGCATACACATGATCTTTCAAGTACCCCCAAAGGAAAAAGTCACAAGGAGTCAGATCAGATGATCAAGGAGAACAGAAACCGCGACTATCAATTTGATCGTCACTATAAACATTATTTAAAAAGTTCGTGGATCAAACAGCAGCAGTTACAGAATGTGCAGAAGCAGTTGCAGTGAGCAGTTGCCGAATCCTGTTGAAGGTAACAATAGACGCCTCAGAGATTTTCATGGAGATTGTTGTAACCTGACGGACAATTTTTTCACCTTCTCATCTGTCAGAAGATGGCGCTTTCGACGCTTTTGTTTGTCAATCAAAATTCCACGGGTGCGAAGTTTCTTTAGAAGCTTCAAAATTGTCGGCCGATCTTGAATATTCTCGCACAGAAATTTCTTTATAAACCTCTTGCGGCACTTACTGGCAGACTTAAGTCAAACAAGTGCCTTAAAGAAATGTTCTCTGCTTCAAAGAAAATTTCATGATTCACAGTTTAACACTCTCGGCACACTGGTGCATCGGCCGGTCGCGCCGAACGGTGAACGCGCAATTGTTGACTAGTTCCCGGGGAACCGAGGACTCGATCGCTGAGGCCCGTGATCTTCGGCGAAAGATAAAATAAACACACAGTACTTACACGTAAATAAAACTAAGAACTGAAATTGAATTGGTTAGTTGGCAGGAGGACTTTTGAGAGTCCATATTCACAAACATCAGTGTAGGTTGAGTTGCCTTCCAATGACAATGACAACGCGATGCCATATATTGATCATATTTAACTCCAGTGTCTCAGATTTTTCACCAAAGGTTCTCATGCAAAAAGTGATTATCTTAGATCCCCTTACAGTCCCTAGAAGTTTGCAACATTCATTGTGAACAATCCGAAGTAGTTATATAATGCAGTGTGTTTTAATTAAGTGCATTCATAGAACGGTGTACAGATGTAACTTCTGCACACACTCGAAGCAAGACGCACTTTGATCTGCGAGTCCATCGCGTGTCTCATCTCGCCATTCCCGGTACGCGGTCAAAGCCACGCCCCCCTCGGCTGCGGCACGGCGCTGCGTGCGCTTCTCTGAAATCGCGGGGCGCGCTGCGCACAGTGGGCCAAACGCTCAAAAATTTGTGTTCCAAACTCCCATTTCAACCTCGCTCTTAATTCTTCCTCTAATCACTCATAATTAACCACTTTCGTTGTCGCTTTCAACGGTTCCTGTTGCGCTCAAACTTTAGAATGGAAATAAGAAACTTCTGGGTGTATTTTTAAAATGACGCAGTTTGTCTTTGAACAGCGTGGTTCTCTCACCAGCTACGGTCTTCCAGGATTTGGTGAAAGCTGATTGGTTATTGCGTTAAGCTCTTTAATGAAACTAAGGAATATACGATTTTATAACTTTTTAATAACAAATTCAATGCTAACATTCGCAACCTAGATTCAATAAAATTAACGAAACAGCTTATCAATACATTTTATAAAAAAGCACCGTGAACATGCATGTACAAAGAACGAATACTCATTAAACTCTGTTTTAGAACCATAGTGCCTTAAAACTACAAATAGAGAATAATTGTGTGACCCTTTTAAAATTCTCTCACTTGATTCGTCGACCTAAGTTCAATGTTCAGCAAACCTGGATGATGTGCAATATTGTATCCTTCTCAGTGCACCACTGTCATATCAAACATATTATACTACCGCGGGATGTAATATTCGATACCAAAGCATCGATAACCATTAATAACGTTGCAATACTTGCCATGGCAGGATATTATATCCATTTAGAACTTTTATCTTTATTGTCGTGGCAAACGCATGTAAAATAATTTGTTCACTTGCACTCATTAAAAATTGATTTCATCAATTTTTCACAAGATCTAGTTCTATAGAAGGTTTGTATGTTAACGCGGCGTCCAAATATTAAAGAAACAGAAAATGTAATTTGGTATTACATCCTGCTAATAATTTGATAGTTTGCGTACACCTTTCAAAATTTCTTTGGAGGCAAGAAGTACGAATCGAATCGCTACTTCGAATCTCTATGTCAGCATTTCATTGTTAAACGGAAGTAAAAAAATTGACACTCTCATTTTCAGTACACCTCTCATAAAATGGAAGGCTTTCTATGGCTCGTGACTTCCCCGATTTTAATTTATTATGCAATATTTAGCCGTTGATAATCACAAGTTGCCAGCCAACTTTTCTTGAGAAGAGCACTGGTTGGCACAAAACCAGGACGGATTAATATTTTTAGTTGCCCTAGGCATGACCAAACGTTGGGCACGCATTAATACTGAAATAATAAAAACGTATAAACAACATTATTTTTGAAAATTAATTATACCCTTCACCATTTAAATAAATTAATGTTTATTATGTATTTTTAAAATAGTATAACACATGTTACAGCATTCCGAACATTCGGCACATTTTTAAACAATATTTGAAAAGTGCAAATATCTTCCTACTAGAACCAACTTTGAAGGTAATGCAACAAGCTATGCTACAACAAGCCACGCTACCTGGTAGGTGTATTAAACAAAGAATTAATAAAATTACAAAGATAATTTACGGCATTACGGCATAACTCGCAAAAAACAATTCTAGCATTCGACTGCTCTGATAGGTAGTTTTCCATGGTTTCCCAGATCAACACCAGGGGAATGTAGTGTACCCTAACAAACGGGCCACTAACACTGTGTGAACTTTCCTTCTCCTTCTTGTTCTATCCTACCCCTTACTTACACACAAATAAATTCACATGCACTAAACTACCACGCTAGACCGGAGAACAATAGGGAGCTTTGTGCTTGTTCAGTCTATGGTAGTGTCGTGCCTGTGGGAGATACCCGATTGGGGCAAATCCCCGTAAACCGACGTAGATCGGCACCGAAACTCTCCGTACAGCGGGAGAAGTTCACCATCAACAGCTGTGATAAAACATGCTCAACACTTACGGGAATAATGACCTTAGCAGTTGACTCGCCCAGAACCACTAATCAATCAATGCATCATTAAGCCCAGCATTGAAGAGGAGTTTTTTACCGTTCCCAATGATAGAGGACTTGTGAACTGACTGCAAAGTTCCTGGCTACAATCTCGGCTATGAGTGGTAAAATTTCCAAAGACGAAAAACCCTTAGGATGCAATGTGAAGCTTGTGACGTGTAAAATTAAAATATTACATCATCTCCGGAGCAAAGAAAATTTACTTATCGCCAACCAGAGAGCTTGAAATTTTTACCAGAGACAGATATCTGGCGAAAAAAAGTCATTTCGAGAAGGTTCTCGGAGAGGTCACCAGCATGTCTCCAATTTAAAAAAAATATTTTTATGTGCTGACGTTTCTGTATACATAATTATATTTGTAGGGTTATGAGATACAAAAATAATCATAACATTATTTATCTAGTAAGGCATACACGAAACAGTGAAACACTAATAAATACATTACCGTAGTACAGCTTAAATAATCTTGGAATTCTGAGCAACACATTTGTATTTTATTTTAGCGATATTTTGCTTTGCGATGGACGTGTTCCATTTTCGACCAGCGTGCGCTCTTGAACAGAAGGTTCACTCCGCCGTCTCTTCCGTTCCGCAAATACCCAATGAGCGAATGTCAGACTGACTCTGAGTACACAGTGTCCGTTCCGTACTACGGAGTATCACGTAGATCCACTTCGAGGAAAGGCTTCAAAGGTAGTCTGGATCAAAAACAGAGGCCCAGAACCCGATAAAAAGTCCGTCTCTCCGAAAATGCCTCGAACGTATACTTATATTTTATTTTGCGCAATTTGTCGCTGATCGGGTTCGATTTTTGTGAGTATTTTTGGAAACTGGGCGTGCTGTTGCTCTCACTGTGCAAACATCCAATGGACGAATGTGTGACTACCTCTCCAAGAACTGACTCCACGTTCTGTAAAATATCCCTCGCTTTGGGAGAGGTTTCAAAGAAAGCCAGGATGTGTGGCAGGTGCTCGACCAAATTTAGTCGCTCCTGAAATATCACGGTCAACAGACCAGATAGATCATAACTAAAAAAACATGTTCAGCGAAACAAACGAAGTGAGAACCACAATCGTTATAAGGAACGCACAGGATACGCGCCATTGTTGACACATCCCCTAGACCCGTGCAAAGAGGCTTGAAAATAAGCTTAAGGCGCAAATACGGTTACAAAACCGAGCCAATTTGCCATATTTCCAGAACAATTTGGTACGCTACTTATATTTGAGGCGTTCGTGTCATAAATAAATGACCCTAAACATGTTTGGAGGAAATATTCAATATTATATCACCTAATACATTATAGGTGTACATAAAACGAGTAGCGCAAATAACGACACTATAAAACGCGAGCGAATTATTACTGCTTTTTATTGCCCATTATTCAAATTTCTTGGAACGTAGACAAACCTTTGTAATACTCGTTAATCCCTATTTCGTCCTACCAGATGTGAAAACTCGGCGACAACGCCGTTGTCTCTGCAGGATCGTTGACCGGGTGTTTTCAGGGTTCGATTTTCGACGGTAGATGTAGAACTGTAGATAATTCAACCACTGAAGGAAGAGAGTTGTAGCTGACGGCTGTTCTGATCGATAGTTTCCGTTTTTTTCAGTCAATATGAGACGAATTTCGGAGCAGATACTTAACATGCCACGGAGCGCGCGAACTTGCCTTCCTCATCCTTGCCTTCTCCTCTCCGCTTACGTACACAAACGTCATGCGATACACATATCAGGAGATCAGTCAGGGGCTTAAATTTTGTTGTATGTATCGATGCTTTCTTGGGAATGATCACTAAGGGAGAATACTGGAAGCCGACGTGAAGATGGCGCCGAGTGTACACCGAGAGAGTAATGTCATATCATTCGGGAATTCAGCAAACGCAACATTTATGAGACTGGTAAGCTAAGTAGTTGATACACCTGGAGTTAACATTCATCTACAGTAGATTCAGATCAAAATTTACCATTTTATGTTTCGAACACTTCATTTTATACGTATTGTACATTTTTACCTGCACTTTTGATCGATTGATTGATTACTACTAATTTCGCGAACGGATTAGGTGATTAGTCCCATAAGTGTAGAGCATGTCTTTGCTCGGGATGTGGCAGTGATCTTGCCCTCTGGATGGCGAGATCCAGCGCCGATCTACTGTCGGCTGACAGTGTTTTTCACAACCTGGAATCTCCCAGCAGCGGAGCACCACTGGACAAGCCAGAACAAGCTCTAAGCTCCTGCCTGGCCACATGTCATGTATGGTAGGGTAGTGCATGTAAGTGTAAATGTGTGAGGGATGACGATAGGACAATGAAAAGAAAGGAAAGATCGCGCGATGTACATTTTGGTCCATTTTGTCGGGAACTGCTCCGGCATTCGCTTGGTATTATTCGGAGAAACCACGGAAAACTACCAATCAGAGCAGCCGGTCACTATCATTCTCCTGCAGACAGCGGCTGAATTGGACCTCGCTATGAAGCTAGTGATAGAAATCCTGCCATCTTGGGGATCCGTACCCCAGGACCTCCCGTTCAGTGACACGAGTTGATGCCCTGAGCAACCTCTCCCGGTGTGTGTCATTTCGACCCAATGTACCAGAGTTCTGCAACCGAACACGCGTGTGAGGCCGCTGCCACTCCGGCTGGGCAAATACCCAACCATCAGGTGAATGTCTGACTGACCACTCAGAGTGCGGGGTGTACATTCCGTGGACGCAGCGTGGCGCTCTCGCAGCCCCGGGGAATCAGCCGGGGCCTGGCGTTACCGCGAGCAGGGCTTTTCTCGCTGTTTAGGATCGTCGAGGTCAGAGCGTAGATTAGCTTCGTTTTCTCATTTGCTCGGCGTAATCCGCTGCAATGGTTTCGATCTCGCTGCTGATTTTGTGTGGCTGGACGGAGGAGCTCGTTTTCTCGTTTCGTTTGGTGAAAACGCGATGTGTACGCTCCGTTTTTTCTCTGGTTTCGGAGTAATTTGATTTCGTTCGACGAACTTGATTTCCCGTTTTCGTGTTTTACCTCCTTATTCCTAAGTATCATAGTCACAGAAACATACGATTGCTGTTTTGATTTTTCTTTAGTAAAACTAGTCCCTATACTTGTATACTAGTAAAAAGCGCAGAATAAATGTAACTAAGATATTACTTCATAATTTAAGAAATTTATTGTGGAAACTTTCTTCCTGTTTTAGATTATTGTGTGTCAATATGTGTTTCTATTACGTTTTTATATATGTATGTCTAGAATTTGTGTGTCATATATGTGTTTCTATTACGTTTTTTGAAACTTTTGTTGTCACGATAGTATCGTATTCTATTTTATCTTGAAGGCGAGACCATTTCTGTACTTTGACTTCCGTTACTTCTCGAGAATGTGTAGACTATTTTACGAATAGATGTTAACGAAATGGACTTTTTATTTTTGCTTTATGTATAATGAAATAAAATATTTAAATAGGATTATATTTAGATAAGAAAAAACACAAGTGATGTTTCTTAATAACAAATAAAAGTGATCCTTTATTTTACTCTCAGCCACTATCTCGGGTGCATGTACTGTCAATCCTTCCGCGGAGCCAGTTACACTTCAAAATATGCACAAGTTCATCTTTAAATATTGTGCTGTCAGGTGGTATGCGCGGAACGCTGCGGAAGGATTACTTCATTTAGATACATATTTTTAAATATTTAGTATTTCCACCGATAACAATTACTCATTTTTGGATTAATTTTGCACCGATGTGTTAAGTCTACAGTTTGCTTTCTGAGAAACAACGTGCAGTATTCATCCCAGTTTCTACTTCTCGATTACTAAGATTTGCTGATAAGCATCTGGAGACAACATAATGGTAGCCGCTGTTTTGAAATTCCACTTGCCTTTTAACCCTCTACACTCTTTCACAAAAGACATTGTGGAAGTAGTATCAGAGATCATCAAAGATCAGATCTTGGCAAACACCAGACCCTAAGCGGAGCAAGCCTGGATTTTTTGTGTTAAATATCAAAATTTCCACTCAATTGTCAAAATAATTTCCATTTTCTTCACTGATTCAATTTGTGGTTACTCGTCACTAGATTGTTTGTTGGGTCTGACTCTTCCACCTCAACTTTTGTAATAATAACCTTGATGTAAATGTTCTACTATGTTCTGGTGGCATTTTTATTTAATTTACGGTCGCATTTTATTCATTCTGCTAGGATAAATAAGCATTAATATAAGACCTTATTTTAAAAGAAATACGTTAAACATTAAATATTGGCGTTTTCAAGTCTTTTTTGATCTATGTAGTATTTAAGAGTTTGACAATTTATAAATAGGTTTCTTTGAAATGAATAAAGTTTGATATTAATAGAGTACGGATCTGACAGTAAAACCGAGTACTCGAGTGTTTTGAATGGGTGACGTTAATGTAAATTACTCAATGATACATTACTTTACAATATGAGTATTTCTACAAGCAAACATATGTTTGAATAATGTGAGCTCTTTATAACGAGATGTGAGAAGTAACAAAAGTAACTCTACCATTTTGCGAAAGTTTGTTGTATTGCTTTCAAAGTTATCGTAAAAACGAATCGCTTATCTTGCTGCCGTAGCATATTTTTATGAGCAGTCACTGTGTGAAACTTTTCATATTGATGTCCATATTGTGTCGTGCAAATCAACAGTTTACACGTTTAAGACGCAAACTTTTGACATTCGAATTTACGATATCATTCACGAAAGTCGTAAATGCTGCGTCATAAATGCATTCTCAGACACAGTCATTTTTATGAACTTCTATATATAAATCATGATCTCAAATATGTGCAGTCTAAGATTCTTCGTGGATAAGTGCAGCGCGACTTTTCTGAAAGATCATGTTCCGGGAGGAATATTCGATTTATTTTGGGTGCAGTTACGAAACCAGAAAACAAAATACTTTTTAAAGTATCAGGTATTTTACAAATTGATTCTAGTAGTTATTTAGTGTTAATAGTGTTATTTCCAAGAATAAATTATTAAAACACCATTGATTTCAGCACAATACTTTTCAGTGTCATTCACATCTTAATTTCATTTCCAAAACCAACTAAAATCTATTGAGAATTTTAATAGAAATTTATAAGAAAGTTTATTTTGTTTGCATGGGAATATAATGGATTTTTACGCATCCTCGGATTCTTTGTATAATAATTTCATTTCGCTTTCAATCCTTACCTTCGAATATAACTTATATTTTAGTATCAACGATGATGTTTTGAAAGTCATGACGTTAATTAAAGCGTTCTCTCGGAGTGATATAGTTTAATTAACATAAATAAAAATATTTCATTTCACTTATATATCAATGACTACGTACAACTTTGATGATTTAGCTAGTGAAAGATATGTTAAATATTACTTAGGTATCCTTGGATGAATCAAATAATACATTTTTGGAATTATTGAAACCAATTATTTATTAAAAAGACCATTTTTTTAACATTTACACAATATTTCGAATTCTGTAGGTTCGGATCCTTTTTCAGGTATATTTTCAATTATTCCAGTTTTACATTGTTTTTTTCTGATACTTTTGTAATGGATATGTTGAGTGAGAAATTCAGCAAACACTTTCCACGGCGTCCATTAGATCTAATGGACAAATTGGAATATACTACATAGTTCTGATTTTTAAGTTTGAAATGTTTGACACCAATACTCCCATGTACTGCAGTGTAATTTCTGAAATTTTCACAAGAACAATAGTAAAGAAAAGATAGAACGTGAAGTTGAAGAATGAAAGAGTTTTAGGAAAATATGGAAGTGAAAAGAATGATTAATGATCTTCAAACTCACTAAATGAGTGTTTTCAAGGTTCATGCAATACTTATTTCGATATTCTAGACTCGGATCTTACGTCTTCAGTCGAATATCAGCAGGATTTTCTTACTTTAGGTTAAAATAAGTATACGCCCTTAAAAATCTTCACATGAGTCGGTAGAGGCTTTGGTGTGTGTCAAAGATAAAATCGAACCCTGCCCTTTAATTTCTGTTTGCTCTCTCCCACGCAGGCGATCATCGTTTGTTTTCGTTGTTGCGTCGGAAGCGTGCTTGCAGCGGCTGATGCGCTTCTGTTTCTCTTCCCCTCCCCTCCCCTCCCCCCCAACCTTCCCTTCCGCCCTCTCGCTTCCATCCGATCCGCAAATTGAAATGGCGCAGCTGGCGCAGCTGGCGCATACGAGTTCCTTTCTGAGCTTGCGGAATCGTTCGCACTGGTAGGCCGAGCGTTGCAGCCGCCATCACGCCCTCCTCGGATCCTCTAATTGCACGCGCCGCCACGGGCAGCGTTCTGTGTGCGATTGCCAATCACTCGTTCACTCCCTTTCGGTGTTTTGTGTTTCATTAAAACTCAATTGCTTCTTCCTCCGTTCAAATGTTCTTTGGTCACGTTGTTGCTACAGTTTTTCATTCACGAAATCCTTAATTTTAAGTATAAATCGTTTAGGTAACAATAATAAAATCATTTTGAGACATTTACAGAGAATCAAAGTGGAACCATTCTAAGTGTATACTACAAGCATATTACAAGCACAGTACATGCATTAGTGCATACTTCACGAATACACTTATTGTCGTATATCCGCGGGCCAAGTTCTTTGTACGATTGCCAATCACTCGTTCACTCCCTTCCGGTGTTTTGTGTTTCATTTAAACTCAATTGCTTCTTCCTCCGTTGAAATGTTCTTTGGTCAAATTATTGCTACAGTTTTCCATTCACAAAACCCTTAATTTTAAGTATAAATCGTTTATGTAACAATAATAAAATAATGTTGACACGTTTAGAGAGAATCATATAGTAAAATCATACTACGTGCATACTACATGCATATTACAAGCATTCTACATGCATTAGTGCAGACTTCATGCATGCACTAATTGTCGTACATCCCCGAGCCAAGTTTAACGTACGATAGCCAATCACTTGCTCACTCGCTACCAATGTTTTGTTTCATTTGCAATTCAATTTCTTCTTCTCCGTTTCAACGTTCTTTGCTCGTGTTATTGCTACAGTTTTTAACCACGAAATCCTGAATTACTAGTAAGCAAATCGTTTATGTGACAATAATAAAATAATTTTGAGATATTTACAGAGAATTATCTCTTACGCATGCACTAATTGTCGTACAGCCGCGAGTCGAGTAAAGGGTACGATTGCCTAGTTGCTGGTCTCTCCATTTCTGTGTTGTGTGTTTCATTAAAATTTAATTTTTTCTTCTTCCTTTCAAACTTTCTTTATTTGTATTATTGCTACAGTTTTTCATCCGCGAAATCCTTTATTATGCGTAATTAAATCATTTATGTAACAATAAAATAATATGCTTGAGAATTTTACAAAAGAATCATATCTCTCACGCATGCACTGATTATCGTGCAGCCACGGGCCAAGTTTAGTGTGGGATTGTCAGGTGCTCGCTCACTCCCATATGCGTGTTTTGTTTTGTTAAAATTCAATTCCTCCTTTGTCCTTTCTAACGATCTTCTCTCGTTATGATTGATAAACGTTTTCCGTCAATGAAACCCTTAATTAAGTTGTCTATGTAATAACATTTTTTACTCATTTTGTAACGATACAACTTTATTTAGAAACTTGCAGAGAATTACATCGCTTGTGCTTTCTCTAATTGCATTGCCAATGGCGGTGCATTGTGCGATGGGCGATCGCTTGCCCACCCCATTCGGGGCTTTTGTGTTTCGCTAAAACGCAATTTTATCTTTCTCCCTTCCGAGGCTCTTTGCATGTTGTTATTGTCAAAGCTTTTCATCTATGAATAACTTAATTAACCAACTACTAATTGCAACATTTTTTAACCATTCTCAACAGTAAAGTAATTAATAAAATAAATCGAGATGAAAACAGTGAAACGTTGTTTAAAAGGATTTACTTGAGGAAAAAGACTGATTTCGTCGCTATTTATGCTTACTAAATACGAAAAAAAGACAGGGAAGTAAGGAAAAAATAATTAAATATTATTGACGAAAAAGAAAAAACCAAACAAGGAATAAATGTGATTTTCAAAAGTGATGGAGTACAAATAATATATCTCAAAACATAAATACTAATCGCTAAAGAAGATTGTCGAATCTCACATATCCTACGCTACTTGAAGAGATTTGAATCACATGTGAGATAATTTGATCACATGTTACGTCATAGATAAAATGTAGATATAAAATATGATAACATTTGCGGACGAACATAGTATAAAAAAGTTATACAACTGCCGTTTTTTGACAGTGTATCTCTGATTTGCACTCAGTGTTTCTGCTTCTTTGCAGGTCGTTCCTTGAGACTGCACATGTATAATTAATCACAAAATGTCTGCAGTTGTCAGTATCACCTCTAACAAAAATTTACCCATATATTTATAATATTTTGATTACATTTTCACTCCGTTCAATGTTCGTCAACGTACATGAGTATTAAAAATTAAAACTACATAACGGTGATTGAATATGAATTTATTACAGATTAGGTTAAAATTATATTCGTGAATATTACGATTGAATTATGTTTTTATGTGATTGTTTTGATTCTTATTTCTATTATTTTTCAGATTTCGGTATTAATTTTCTCTATTTAATGAGGATTCGTCAATAATACCATAGCACAGTGTCCTATCCAATTAATAATAATTTTTTACGTTCTTCGTTATTTTGCACTCAAAATTAATATTCAGAGATCCTTATTCTGTTAATTCTCTTCCATATCATGGTTTTTTTCTTCTATACGTTCCTTTAATGTAACCTAAAACGTGTCTCCAAAACATCATGTCTTTTCGAAATAGTCTTGTGACGTACATTTATATTCGCATTGGGAGGTAGATAGGGCTAGTGAAGTGATATGGAATGATTGAATAAATGACAATTTTCTTTCACTCTTTAAATCCGTTCTCCCCCAACGAACCGCCGTCTCCGCACGCCGTTTCAGTATCTCTGGGGGCCTGCTTCCCTTTCACACGTTTCCTGCCGCTTCTCTGTTGCCGTAGCTTCTACCGTCCCCGCCATACGGCTGTCCGGCCAGTATACCTGCAAACGTGTTCTCATCTCCACATTCGCTACACCAGTCTCATTTAATGATAGGTGTTTCCGGTCACGACAACTGTCAAGGTAATTGGTCCCGTAAGTGTAGCACATGTTTTCTCCTCAGAAAGTCGAGGGGAACTTCCACCGTGGGAAGTGAGATCCGGCGCCGACGCGTAGAGTCGGTTAGCAGGATTTTCCCGTCAAGTATTTCCCCAATCAATCTAGCAGATGTCACGGCCCTCCAATTTCCCACTGGTCTCGCGGCTTGTATGGTAGTGTAGTGCATGGTAGTGTAAGTAAGTAGTGAGGGTAGAACAAGGAAGAGAAAGGAATGATCGCGCGCGGTCTTTGGCCCGTTTGTTAGGGTACTGCTCCGGCATTCGGCTGGTAATGATCGGAGAAACCTCGGAAAACAACCGACCAAAGCAGCCGACCGCCAGAATTCTCTTCCAAACAGCGGCTGAATTGGACGTAGCTATAGTGTCCCGCTAATTATGCACCACTCTCATAACTTCTAAACGGTTGATGATATCGAAATGCATTTTTCGCCCAACAATGCGGAATTGTGGGGCAACTAATATGCCATAGATATGTGTTTAAAACATTTCTAGTTTTAGAGGATTTTATTCATCTTCATATTGCGTGGTAGGGGATCCACCAAGGGATACCACGCAACGCGCGGTAGGGGATCGCTCTGGCCAGCTCCACCTACTACATATATACGTATATACTTAGCAGGTAGCCTATGTAAACTGATTCCTACTGCCTCAGCACTTCCTAGTCTGGAACCTTCTGCCTTCGCTCGACGATGCTGCCCCATCGCCATGCCAGGCCCACTCTCTCGCCATTGTGCATTCTGCCTCGCACGTATACGTTTAATCAATATCTATAACCTCACTACTGTTTCTGATTTGAGCCCAGTTCTCCTGCCACGAGTTAGTATAGGATTTACCTCTCTCCTAACAACTCACGACATTTGATTTTTTAAATGAAACTATACATTTTTCTCAATAGCCATGGGTAGGTCGTAAAAAATGGTACACAATGATGAATTATGTTAAGGTTTGGAGAGAGAGAATTTGAGAATACAATTATATTTTTTGATATATGATTCCATTCCTGACATATTACTTGGCCCATAATTTCGTATTGAGTGAAAACTGCATTTTGATATTGGGAACTGTTTAGAAGTTATGTGAATGGTCCACAGTTAGGGTGGGTCTCCCGGTATAGCTAGTCTACAATCCGTCAACGTCGGGATTTGATCCTAGGAGGTTCCGGTCAGAGTCGCTACAGAAACAGCGCCTTGTTCTTCATCCTGGCTGGCATTCTCGCATGACCTCATCAGTCATCACCAGCACAAACGCCAATGTCACCCAATGTCGCCAATGACTAGACGAACGGCGGTGTCTCACTGCTGGGAGATACCTGGTTGGTAAAACCCCGCTAGCCGATGGGTAGGTCGGCGCCGGATCTCACCATTCATTGGGGAAAAATCACTGCCACCTCCCGAGGGAAAAAATTAACTAAACTTACGAGATTAAACTCCTTGCCAGTTGACGCGTCCGGAATCACTACTTAATCAATAAACTCATCACCACAACTATCACTACCATCACCTCCTCGCAACTATCCCTCCCGCACCCATCACCGCTGCGCCTGTCGCTGCCACCCGTTCTCCCCGAGGCGCCGGCAGCCGTCTGGGACGACGCGGCGCGCGTGCGCGGAAGACGGGCCCCGCCTGGGGCGTGAGGGTGGCGAGAGGGCGACGAGAGGGCGGCGGAGGGAGATCGCGGAAATTGATAGGATGATCGGCAAGTGATTTGATTCGGAGCCATCCGCGGGCGCCGCGCGGCGGTGGCGCGGGCCGGCGGCGCGGCGGCAGCGAGGGCGGTAGCGAGGGCGGTTGGCGAGAGCGGGGGGCGGGCGTTCGGGCGAGGGCGGCGGTGAAAGGTGGAAGCGAGGGCGGCGGCGCGGGCGGCGGCGTGGGGGCGGCGGGGCGGTGGCGCGGGGCGGCGGCGAGGGCGGCGCGAGGCGGTGGCGAGGGCGGCGGCGAGGGCGGCGGCGAGGGCGGCGGCGCGGGTGGTGGTGGAGGGCGGCGGCGAAGGGCGGCGGCGAGGGCCGGCGGGCGGGCGGTGGCGATGGACGGCGGGTGAGGGCGGTCGGCGAGGCGTCGGCGAGGGTCGGCGGGCGAGGGCGGTGGCGCGGGCGGCGGCGAGGGCGGCCGGCGAGGCGGTGGCGCGGGCGGCGGGTGAGGGCGGCGCGAGGGCGGCGGCGCTGGCGCGGCGAGGGCGACGGCGAGGGCGGTGGCGCGGGCGGTGCGAGGGCGGCGGCGCGGGCGGCGGCGAGGGCGGCGGCGAGGCGGCGGCGAGGGCGGTGGCGGAGGGCGGCGGGCGCGGCGCGGCGGGGCGGCGGCGAGGGGGCGGGCGGCGAGGGGCGGCGGCGCGGGCGGCGGCGCGGGCGGCGGCGAGGGCGCTGGCGAGGGCGGTGGTTCGAGGTGGGGCGACGAAGCGGGGGCGCGGGCGCGGCGAGGCGGCGGTGGAAGGTGGAAGCGAGGGCGGCGGCGCGGGCGGGCGGGTTTGGGCGGCGGCGGGGGTGGTGGCCGTGGCGGCGGCGAGGGGCGGCGGCGAGGGTGGCGGCGAGGGCCGTGGCGAGGGCGGTGGCGAGGGCGGTGGCGAGGGCGGTGGCGAAGTGCGGTCGCGAGGCGGTGGCGAGGGCGTTTGGCGAGGGCGTAGCGAGGGTGTGGCGAGAGCGGCGGCGCGGGCGGCGCCGAGGGCGGCGGTGAGGGCGGCGGCGTGGGCGGCGGCGAGGGCGGTGGCGAGGGCGGTGGCGAGGGTGAAGCGACGAGAGCGGCGGAGCGGGCGGCGGCGAGGGCGGCGGTGAGGGCGGCGGCGAGGGCGGTCGGCGCGGCGGCGGCGGGAGGCGTGGGCGGCGCCAGTGTGGATGCAGGGAGCCGGCGGTGAAGACGGGCAGACACGTCGGCGCCGAGGCGTCGTGGGAAGGTTGATGTCTTTGAGCGGGGTCTGGGAAGGAACCAAGCGAAGAAGTGGAAGCGACTACCTTTCGATTTATGTAAGCAAAAGCGCTGCAGAACAGATTCGCGAAACCAGAGCAATGGAATAAACAAAATGAACGGTAAATAATAAAAAATATTAATGATTGAGAGTGGTGAATCGCAGAAGTAAAAAAATTAGATTTCAAGGGATGTAAGAGTTATCTGCGAAACGTTCTGCGAACTAATACTGAGTCTTGGAAGTTTTAGATCCTAAAAACTTCCTACTAGGAGCCAAAAATTGGTATGTATAAGGTAATTATAAGTATTGTAATTTATTGAATATGCAGTATATATGGGTATAAGTAACAAAAAAATTCTCCAATATGTCTTATTGTCACTATTGGTATTTAGGAATTATCTGTGTACCAAGGATTAAAAATAAATAATTTTGAAAGAGGTGTTTACTAACTGAGGTGGAGTGTAGCGGAGCCGAGGTTGGTAAATTATCGAGTCCAAAATCAATTATTTCCGAACCGAAGTGCATACAACTATTTTTCGTAATTTGACCTCCAAATTTGTTTCAATTTTTTATACCGTTTTAAACCATCCATTTTTCTAGCATAAACGCAGATGTTAGAAGTTCTTAGTTACAATTGTTGAACTACTTACGTTTTCAGGTATTACAATAATTTGTAAACTGTGTTTACTGCGACTAGAATTACGTTACCATTGTAACCGTCTGCCGAAGCTGCGAAATGTGAACTTTGCAGCCGGCAGATGTCCCGCAAAGTACGGCTTTATAGGAGAGTATACAAGAAAAGGCTTTTCGTGTAACACGAAGCTTACAAGCGATGAAAAACGTCGCATATGTACTGTCATCATTCTAATAGCATATATGCAATTTCCAGGTTTTGAATATCCTAATACTGCTGAAAGTAATGGAATTAATACTTGCTTGCCTCTTTGGAACATGGTGAACAAAATGACTTGTCCTCTCGTTGAGAAAAATTGAAATACATATTTAATATCGGAGAGAAACCTTTTATTGCTTTCATTTTCCTTCATTCTATAACATGAATGATTAATTAAAAAACTCACTCTAAGACTGGGAGGACCAGAAGATGTACATTGTTCAAATTTCAAAGTCTCTCTGATCAGTTATGTATGAATGTCCCATCTCAAAGAGTGTTTCTAGCAAGTGGAGAAAGCAGCAAACTGAATTGATATTTTAGACGCTACCTAATGACAGGAAGCGCTTAAAACTAATTTGATAGTCTCCAAGGACAACTTTGACATTTGAATGATTTTTATTATCACCAAAGTAAAGTTAAAGTCTATTAATTTACAAATAATAATAGAATACGAATAATAATATTAGAATACTCGTAGAATGTCAGTGTAAGAAATTAAAACAAAAAATTACAAAAAATGTAAAAAAGGAAAAAAATCTACGCAAGCGAGAAAAAGACAAAACAACAGGTACCGACGCCACGTAAGTAA
Organism: Gryllus bimaculatus; assembly: GCA_017312745.1. Taxonomy (NCBI): domain Eukaryota; kingdom Metazoa; phylum Arthropoda; class Insecta; order Orthoptera; family Gryllidae; genus Gryllus; species Gryllus bimaculatus. The sequence goes on from BOPP01000006.1 coordinate 9,562,454, forward strand.
AGAAGATACTAAAGAAATCGTGTAGATTGACAGAAGAAACAGTGAATGAGAATATGAAACGTCCAAAAGAGAATTCAAAGAAAGCAAACTGATCGCGGCGGTGGCCTCGTAAGCAAGAGGCGGAGAAGAGCCTTCATTCTGCGTTGCAGTCGAGGTGTTTCGCGTTGAAGTTAAAATCAACAAGTAAAATCTAATAATGTACAGAATAATCTTAGAATAGAAAGCCAGCGTAGCAAAATATAAAAAAAAGAAAAAATCGGCGCAAGAAAAAAAAGACGCCAACGCAAGTAAAGAAGATAATAAACAAGTCGTGAAGATTGGCAGAAGAAACAGTGAATGAAAATATGAAACGTCCGAAAGTGAAATTAAAGAAAGCGAAGCGAAGAAAGCGAACTGAGCGTGGCAGTGGCCCTTTACGCAAGAGACGGTGTAGAGCCTTCATCCTGCGTTGCAGTCAAGGGCGGTTCGCGGTGAAGTTACAATCAAAAAGTTAAAATCTATTTTTATACAGAATAATCTTAGAATAGACAGCCAGCGTAGAAAATATAAAAAAAAGAAAAAATCGGCGCAAGCAAGAAAAAGTAAAGACACAGACGCAAATAAAGAAGATAATAAAAAAGTCGTGTAGATTGGCAGAAGAAACGGTGAATGAGGAAATGCAAGGTCCAGAAGCGAAATCAAAGAAAGCGAAGCGAAGCGATGGCCCCTTACGCAAGAGACGGGGAAGAGCCTTCATCCTGCGTTGCAGTCAAGGGCGGTTCGCGCCCCTTCCCCCCAAGCAGTTGAGCAGCTGGAGCGAATCGACTAACAGGATTCGATTGGAGGCTGCGCCGCTGCGCCGGTGGGGTTTACGACTGCAGCGCGTGCGGCGGCCGCCAAAGTAAATGACGAGGAGGGGCGCGCTACTCTTTTTAATTGGACTCGTTTTATTCCGCGGTTCACTAAATGAAAATGCGCTCTCTCGCTGTGGAATGGGACCTCAAAGTGCGGCGCGAAAGCAGTTTTTGATGATGGTTTCAATTTGGCAGGCGGTATACACTCCAATGGAACTATTCGGTTTGTTGTTAGTCGTGCTGCAATGTTTTTGAAGTAACGTTTCGATGTGCGTAATGGTAGCGTGTTGAAATTAAAGAATCTTCTACTCGATGATGTTTGAAAATAATTGCTTTTGGTACTGCCTAAAAACATTCATTTCAGCAACTGGAGTAGAGTACATTTCAGTAGTAGTTCTAAATGAAATATGAAACTAAGTGTTAAAAAAAATAGTAAGAGGATCTACTCGTTCCAGATGAATCGTGATTAAACTTAATCACTTGAGGAATTTTACTATACGTAGGAGAAGGTTAAAATTATAAGTGTAACATAGTTTTAATTTATTCCGAAGATAGTTGCCAATATAGAAATAAAAAGATATTTTCAATTTTGTTACTGGCACAAGTATTAGTACAATTATAAAAATAAGTTATCATTTAAAACAAAAAGCTCTTTAGTTGGTAGGCAAACGAAAACAAAAGTCCTAATGCAGATTTATTTAGCCTTCGGACGTCGTGCCACTTTGTGCTATTAGTAGATGAATGACGTCGCCTGGCATCCCCAATCTTTTCTTTCGAACAAAACTAACAGTTATTGTTGATTTGCAATTTATCTTCCGTGATTTTATTCAATCTCCTTAAATAAATGATAATTTTTATATCTATACTTTAAATAAATGAATTTTATTTGTTTCAAGTTTAATATAATGTAAACAGAGATCATACATTACCTTTATTTCGATAACTACTGCTATGTTAGTATTTTTTATTTAAGTATGAAAAATATAAAATGAATACTAATTATTATTAAATATTGTTGTCATTAACCTACAGTAGCTGTTAAAAATCGTCAAAAATAATTCATTTTTTTCTAATATTACGGACAAATTTGGTCGCAGGCGTGCACTTTCTCTTTTCCAAATCTTAGTGATAAGGAAAATGTAAGTTTAAAAAATAAAAGTAGGAGAATGGAAGATCAGTAACTCACTAAGATAGTATCCTTGAAATCGTGCTGTATTCGGTTTAGAATTACGGACATAGATAACGTGGCCGTTTCGGAATGTGCTAAGGAGAGGAGTGAGTTATTCGTGAAGCGAAGGCCTTGACATATTGGAAAAACACACCTAACAAAGAACTGATTTAAACACACATAATAGAAACTAATACTGTTGTAAACTGAGAATGTGACAAAAATATTCTTCTCCGTCGTTTTTATAAGTTCATTCGCAATTACGCTTACAATCCCTGGATTTAGAGCGCATAGCAGATATTTTCGTGCTTTCTCGCATTTTCTGGAGAGAGCGATATGATTCTCGTGAACTGCAACGGCGTAGGAAAGATAAAATTAGGAACATAAAGGTCAAGGATGAAAATAGTTTGACAGACCTACGAAAAAATTTTGATCAGCCCTCTTGCATGACAAGCACTTTTCCCTACATGGGATACCACTCCAAACAATATTCATGTTTTACCAGAGGGCACAAGTCTCCAGGGAGGGCATGGCTATGGCTTTTCACCATTATGCGCACACCCTGGCGGCGCACAAGTACGCCGACAGGCTGGTTCGAACTCCCCGGAACTCAGTTTACCTTCACGGAATCCTCCCCATTCAATGCCTTTATGGGACCGCCCTGACAGCTCAGAGCTACTGACCCAGGCTGTTACCGTAGTCCGAGTAATGCGCTACTCCGAGAACCGTAAGTCCTCCTGTTTGCCCAGAGTATCGGTCCACTGCCACGACGAAGCCGATGGCTCAATAAGGGGTCCATCCGAACTAAGGACCGGGCGACTTGGGCGCCCTTCGCGTCTTCTCACTGCCTCCACCTTGAGGCTAACGACGTATGGTCAGAGTCATAGACTACTCGAAGGGGGGGGGGGGGAACTTCTATAGATAGTTTCCGGAGCGTTCATACGAACGTCCTTAGCCCAATCCAGACTAAGGATAGGGCACAACTGCCATTGACCAACTGCTAGGGTACCGGCAAGCGGAAATTAGCATGTGTCTACTCACTGCCTCCGCCATGAGGCTAACGATGTGTGTTGCACCGTGAAACTCAGGGTACGGGTAGCCGTTTCCCCCCACCGTGCGGGACGGATTACGCTCAGAATCATCAGTATTCGAACGATGCACAGATAATTTCATGAGCACTAAAATAACTGAGACAGTAAAAATCTTCTCATAATGTGAAGCCATTGAAATACAGGAAAGTTTTACAAATTATGATGTTGATTTGCACCAAACCGACAGGAAACCAGAAAATATCGCTGATCAACACTGTTGCATGACAAGTCCCTCATAACGGCTTTCGTATTCTGTTGGAAATGTTTTGTTTTTTAACGCTATATAGTAAACCACTAAAAATACTGAGAACAGTATAATTCATCTCATTAATGTGGGAAAAATATCTCTGATCTCTAAAAGAATAGGAAACAGTTGAGTGCTTCTCACAATAAGGGGCCATTGCCATAGGGAAAGTTTAACAAAGGATGATGGTGATTTGCGTCAAACTGACAGACAATGCGAAAGTATCTCCGATCACCACTCTTGCATGACAAGAACCCCTTAACGGCTTTCAAATTCCATTTGAAATTCTTTGGTTTCGATCGCTGCACAGATAGTTTCATGACCACTGAACAGTAGAATACATATAATTAATGTGGGGGAAAATTTTCTGATCTCTAAAAGAAATGGAAATAGTGGAATGCTTCTCACAATACGGGGCCATTGACATAGGGAAAGTTTAACAAAGGACAATGGTGATTTGCTCTAAACTGACAGACAATCCGAAAGTATCTCTTATCACCACTCTTGCTTGACAAGAACCCCGTAACAGCTTTCGAATTGCGTTGGAAATACTTTCTTTCTGGACGCCGACGAGACAGTTTCATGACCACTAAAAATAGTGGAATGCGGGGCCATTGCCATAGGGAAAATTTAACAAAGAATGATGGCGATTTGTGTCAATCTTATAGACAATTCGAAAATATCTCTGATCACCACTCTTGCATGACAAGAACCCCTTGACGGCTTTCGAATTACGTTGGAAATACTTTCTTTTGAACGCCGACGAGACAGTATCATGACCACTAAAAATACTGCGAACAGTGGAATGCGGGGCCATTGCCATAGGGAAAGTTTAACAAAGAACTATGGTGATTTGCGTCAAACTGACAGACAATCCAAAAGATCTCTTATCACCACTCTTACAGGACAAGAACCCCTTGACAGCTTTCGAATTACGTTGGAAATCCTTTCTTTTTGAACGCCGATGAGACAGAATCATGACCACTAAAAATACTGCGAACAGTGGAATGCGCGGCCATTGACATAAGGAAAGGATAACAAAGGATTGTAGTGATTTGCGTCAAACTGACAGACAATCCGAAAATATCTCTTATCACCACTCTTGCATGACAAGAACCCCGTAACGGCTTTCGAATGCCGCTTGGAATCCTTTTGCGTTGGAACGCGGCTCAGGTGGCTTCGTAGCCCTCCGAAACGCCGAGGGCGNNGGGCAGCGACGACAGCCGGACCCCGAGCGACGCCGGCCGCGCCCTCCACTCAATATGTATCGCGACGCCGAGGGGCGTCTCATGCGCACAAGGGAAATATGCAAAGCTCCGTCAAGCGGCGCCTCGACGGCTTTGGGGCGCTTCTTCCCTTGGGCGGTCGCTCGCGGAGGCTCCGCACGCTCGTGTGGACCCGAAACGAACCGCCTTGTTTGGGGGGACGATGCAGGATTTATTTGGGGGACGTGCCTGTTTATTTTGGTTGTCATCTCTATTCATTCGGGTTATGCACATGTTTTTCACTCGCGTGAATAAAGTGCTAAGTCATAAATGCTCAAATTTTACAGGAGAGCAAAAAACATTTTTCAACTGAAGTAAACCAGGGATTAATGATATTTAAACGAAGGTGATATTCAAACTGTTCTATTCGTGTGTAGATTTCGTTTGAAATCATTAACTTCTGACTTACAGCATCAGAAGAATGTTTTTTGTTTTGCCTCTCCTATAATATTTAAGCGTTTATGACTAATCAGCTTATTCTTTGAGGTTAAAGATATTTTTCTCGAAATTTGATTTTTCTTTCTCATCTTTACTTTGTAAGAAGATAAAGTGTTGTACTCGTAATCGTGCGCTCGAAAGTTTTCCAAAAATGCATCTGTATTTTCAATTTTTTTTCCAAAGTGACTTCAAATTTTGGGATTTAGCTTTGTCCTCGAATGGCGTAAAAGACTTTTAAAGGAAGGTGCTAGTCTCATTTTCAGTCAAATCCCTGATTTTAGCTAGTTGAAGACTCTCTTGCAGGTTCCTGCAGTAGTATAATATTGCTGAGCTGTTACACGAAATGGGAGAAAGTATGTGCTGTTGTAGCACTAGTAGTTTTTTGTTGTTTTTTATACTTAATTTGTTTTCACTTTGGGGTTATCGCGCGGGCCGCATGTGTAGTCCAGCTATTTGTGTTTGCTCGCTCGAAACCTCTACTGAGTTCAGATTGGTGAAGACACAACAATGAGATAACAATATTATCCTTTTGAGAAGTGTCAGATTCTGGCGAATGCGGTCGATATGGGCGAAGGCAGTCGAGTACGCCTTGCCTGAAACGTGAACCTGGGCAATTAGGGCTTTTCCAAGCTGTGATGGAAGGGAGCTCGACTCAGAAGAGAGCAAGGACTCCCTACAGCGGGCGGACCTCCACGTGTTACCCTTTGCACCATCTCTATTTCTGAGCCTTTCATAGCAAGCATGGTATTGTCAGGGAGTTTCCATGACGGCTAGGCTACAATTGTAGCCTGCGTGCATGCAACTGTACCCTCCTGAATACTACGGAAGTTTCCCCTGCCCTCAGAACGATGATATACTACTGTTAAAGTGGATAGAATGTACTCCCTAATGTTCTTAATGCGTCAGTCACAAGTGCCCAATGACTCTTGATTAACATCAACTTAAAATTAATGTATTTTTGGTTTATAGACATTATTTATATCAACTTTGATACAGGAGACATATTTTGGCATATTTTAAGGTTACTTAGTATCATATTTAAATAAACATTTTGAGATAAGAGTATTTGAGCAAACATATTTTGTAAAATTCATAACGGCTACAAAGTTGTAATTTTAAACTAGACTGCATATATAGCCCTCACAATGATTTGCATTTCGATGTGGTACGCGACTGCGGGGTTACATTTTTCACTATATTCTTGGTATTCGTTGTTCAGCGCTTCTTCTCTTTGGAGGTCTTCCCCGCACTCGTCGAGGCACCACACGTCCACGCAGCTCCATGGAAACCGAAACAAACCGCCTGTGTTTGTTTTCTACTGATTTACTGGTGATACGTGCCTGTTTACTTTTGGTTGTGATCTCGATTCATTCATGTTAATCACATATTAGGTTCGAAATATGATTTTGTGGTTTAAATTTGTTTTAATTATTTTAGGTTAAGGTGTGCTTCACCTCTCATACCGTTGCGTATTCGATCTGCATGTCACTGTTATTTAGTCCGCAGTACTGTCAAATCTGTAACTTGTTTGCTGATTCAAGTTGTTTTTATTACGCGAGAGCTAATGTTTATAGTAATGAAATCTTGTCAAATACGTTTGATTAACTCATTGTTAAACTAATAAATATATTAAGTCAAGGAGTTTAAGAAAACGTGCGCAAATTCAACGTCGTTCTTATATTTCAGATACATTTATGTATTATTGTTCATATTAAGTAGACTAATAATTAAATCGCATATAGTACGATCATTCATCTAGTGCGATTTTCCTTTCATTATTAGGAACCTACCATTCAATGAAAGGCGAAAACTAACTCTAAATGCTCTCGTGTCTCAGTGGCGAAGTCGTTTTCCTTTCTTACCACTGAGGTTCCGGGTTTAATTCCCGTAGAATCCCCATAGAACCTCATATGAAATATGTTACGACAAAACGAGTTTACCTGCTTCAGAGGTGCTAGTCCAACACCTGTGAAGTTTCCTAAACCTTACCCATAACCTTATTCCTTCACAATTCTGGACGATGGATCGATGGCGCAGGGCGAGCGCGAAGACGCTACCTGTCGGCGATTCCCTGACGTGTCTGTAACTGACGTGACTTGACAACACAGCGGCCCCTAGAGGGCGCTTATTAACGGAGGATTACTCCAGTGCGCTCAACGTACCTTAAGGGGATAGGAGATGCGTTGTGCCGATATAGACGCAACACACAAAATAAAAAAAGACTCTACTACAACCTTCTCAGGAAAAAAGAGGATATAAGCCTTCAGCCTACTCCTTAGTCTACGCTAAGAAAATAGTTACAGTCCACATCATTATATATTCGACTTAGGATTCTACTTTTTATTAGAAATTGTTCTTGTTGTGTTTTTTTATGTTCAGTTCTCAGAATCGTACTCTTGTTGAGTAAGGGAAATACTAACAAAATATGCAAATTTTTCTTTACATATTTTTATACAAATTACATATTTTGCTTATATTTTTCATTTGTTCCAACATTTTTATTATTCTTCCAATTTTATTAAAATTTATTTCGCAGAAAGTATTTTATTAAATTTTAAAAATAGCTTTTTTCTTCTAAAACGATAGTTTTTCTTACACATATTGCATATAGATTTTCTTACACATATAGAATTGCATGCCATGAGAAGATACGGTCAGATGCATGCAATCCATCAGGGTTAACCTACGTATACACTGCATCTAATGAGGGAGAGCGCTGTGAATATTATCTTTGGGTTTGGAACCTATCATTAATGAATTTATTTATTCAAACCAATGCACTATAGATATAAAAGCAATGGTGTAACACTGTTGTCGGAGTGTTGCAAACGTGTGAGAACTCTACGATGACAATGCCAGATATGGTTGCTTGCCGGTCACTAAATTCCCACGTTTGTGTGAGGGCAATTATTGCTCTCGAGCATAAGACTGCACTTTTAAAAATACTTCTTCAGAACAAGCAATATTTATTTTGCAAATTATTCGTATCATTCGTAAATTAAACGTATTTTATTCATATCATTCCTGATTGTGTACATTTTTTTGTTTGTAAATGTCCTATAAATAAGAAATATTTTGATATTACATATTAGTATTTCCATGTTTTTGGAATCCCATTTCGATGGCTTTTGCTGTTTGGATTCATAATTTATTTTAAATGTTTTGCCATTTAATTCCTGACCGATCGTTTCTTTTTCCTGGCGACCTGCCAAAGTCGTAGAAGTTTTACATGTGGACCAAATTAATCCATTCTTCTTTTGGTTTGTTTGTTTACCTGGTTTTATATTAGCGGCACCTGTATTTTTCATTTTGAGGGTCATTTTGTTTTTGTAAATTATATTTATTCCTGATATAATTATTTCAGTAATGTAATTTTTTGTACTTTAAAACTCATTGTACTTTTGTCAATGGCCATATTTTTAATTCCGTCCAGTTTCCTAGTGATCCAGGGAGTAAATGGTGAGAGATTGCCTTGTTTTGTTGCAGGACAATAAATCAATTGTTTTGCTTTTCTCCGATGATATCTGAAGCTTAGTCTTTAGCTCTGAACTGCTACGGGCTAAGATGGTTCAGGGCAATATCTGTTGCCGCTGCAGTGTCACCGACCGAGAGGTTCCAGGTTTGAGCTCCGATCGTACCGGATTTTTGACACTAGCTAGATCGAATTCAGTCGCTGTCTATAAAATAATTATATTCGATAATTGATCTGATCAACTTTTTTCAGTGTTTTCTCTGATAAATACTGGCTGAATTCCGGAGCAGTGCCTTAACAAAGTGTCATGGATCGCATGCAATTTTCGTTCCACATTCTTGTCTCCTCTCTTCCCTTACACACACACACACACACACACACACACACACACACACACACACACACACACACACACGCGCGCGCGTTTAAACGGACAACACTATCACATATGTCGAGGTGCCCAGTCGGCCGCTTAAAGCTTATTCCAGCTGTCTGGGCGGTGCCATGTAATCGGAGATGCCTAGAGAGGGAGTCTCCACAATCCGATGTAGGTCGGTGCCGGATCTCACGAAACAGCGGAAGTGGAACACCGCCACGCACCGAGGTACAATATAAAATACACTTTCAGAACTAGTCGTAGAAGTTTTCGAAAATTGAATAGGTGTCAAGTGAGTATGAATTAATAAATTTAATGATCAAAAAAGTTTTAATGAGTTTACATTTTTAGTAAGTACTTCACTGAAATGAGCGTTTATTATTCCAACGGAGTAAGCCACGTGAATATTGTACGAGTGAAGTTGGGTGTATCATTTAGTGCTCAACTAATTATTTGCTTGCATTTTACCAAAAGAACTCGCTTGATACCAGATTAATTGCATCATATTGCTACTTCCCGTGGGAGATTTTAAATTTAACTTTAAATTGATGTATGCTATGTAATTAATGATACACTTTTGCAAATTCATAGTATATTTAATGACACTAAAAGAAAAATGTGATTATTTTAGTACCATACAACGTAATTATAATTTTAATATTAGTATGTGTACTCATTATGTATTATGATTATAAATCAGAGAAATTAATTACTCTCTAATTCATATTTTTCAATTGATAATAAAAATATCATTTAAGAAGTCAAGAATACTTTCTATTGTTTTCTGAATAATTAAATATACAATAAAATATTTACAGTTATTGCAGAAATATAATGATAAAACATTGATAGGACTACGAGAATAACATAAGGAAGCGTTAATTTATAAATCGACCTATAAATTTTGAATTGACTTATTCGAAATAGTATTACAAGGTTTGATTCAAAATACGGTGTCAATGAGAGTCGAAGAACACAATGGTCATTCGCGCCCACGTTTCGTGTCATTATGTGCGGTGCGGGTCTTCACTGTGTGCTGAACCGCCGCGTCGACGTGCTGGTCGAAGGCTGGAGGTCGTTGACGGGAAGAGCGTGCCTTTCGGCGACACGCTCACCTGCCGTCGCCCACGCTCGTTCACGCCCTCGGTCAATACCAGCAGCCGAAGCGCCACTCGACGCGCTCGCTGCCCAAGCGGGGATGCTTGCGGCTTGGATCGCGCCCATCGCCCATCGCCCATCGCCCATCGCCCATCGCCCATTCGCCCATTCGCCCATTCGTCCATTCGCCCATTCGCCCATTCGCCCAGTCTCCCTCGCCCACGCGCGCTGTTCCTGCATACAATTAACAAGGTATTAACGAAGGTGACTGACGAGTGCGGCTGTAAGAAATGTGGAACGTTCTATGTAATTGGCTGGTTGCAAGTCAAGTACAAATCCAATATTTTATTATACCACACAATTACGAATTAATTAATCTACGACAAGAAGGTATTAACTAACGAGCAGCGAAAGCGGATAAGGGACTCTTCTCAGCGTTTTGCTGAAAGTATATCTACTGTCTTATGGAATATTTGAATTATGTAATTGTTTTAATAAATAACAAAATATCAAACAGTTAAAATTACGTCAAGCTTAATATAATGCAATGTTTTTGAGTTTCGGTTATTACAACAACATAATTAAAATTGCCAACGTTTCGGCTTTTATTAAGCTTTCATCAGGGCTACAAAGGGATCTTTTATACACTCATCTAATACTAGCCTATCACAGTTTTAAATATTTATGTATACATATTTACATACCATTTTTGGATGCAATATTATACAGCATACTGAGGTGGATGATTGGGTATTTGTTTCTTCAAAGCGGGCCGGATATTAGCACAATTTTGCCTGGTATAAATAATCAAATTAATACCTAGTAGATTAATTGTTTTGATAAACGTAGTTTAATATAGTATGGGGGGAGTTTTTGTGTGCGTTTTTTGGCTCTTTTGATAATTGCAATATTAAAAAGTCGTAAAAAATACAAACAATATTTTGCAAAGAAAAGGAAGTGGAGTCTTAGCCGGTAGCCTAGACTATGAGAGAGGCTAAGAAGAGGTCATTAACGAAGAGGCGATTGCAGTGCTAATGTGGAGTGGTACATGAAATGAAAGTGCCGAAATGCAAATCAGAAAGTAGCAGGAAGGAACATGTGGAAAGGAAGAATTGTGAGAATGGTAGATAAGTTCGAGAGATACGGAGTAAAAAATGGCATTTAAATATGTATACATAATTATTTAAAACTGTTTTAGGCTAATATTAGATCGTATAAGATGAGTGTATAAAAATACCTTTGTTTGTAGCCCTGATGAAGGGTTAATAACAGCCGGACAGCTGGCAAATTAAATGATGGTGTTGTAATGACTGAAATTCAAGAGCGTTTCATTATATAAATCAAGGCGGTCAAGAAATAAAGCACGGGTCCAGCTTAATAATTTTGTGCGCCACCGCAAGGAGCTACCTTTAGAGAGTACGAGTTTGTCGCCCGGGGCTCCCACTAAGGGTGTTCGTGTTATATGTCGCTCGCGATAAAGAAGTACTTTAGAAACACGTAAGCGATGCGCACGTTTTTAATCTTTTCAATAATATAAAATCAAATAAAGTGAAAACTTTCGAAGATAATGTGAGAAGTGATGCTAGACTTCTAGTTATAACGAAGAGTGTTAAGAGTGACGTGGATGAACAAATGAACTAACGTTTCGATTCTTCAGAACTCTAAGTAAATAAGATAATGTCTACTGTTATTTTACCTGTAAATCAAGTTTTGAGATACGTGTCGATGAAAGGAGAATACAATTGTCCACAGTAAAATCAATGGTCGAAGATCGCACCGCTCACCGATTAGACTGCATTAAATCGAGATCAAACGTTAGAACAGTTATTTTACGCACAACTTTTCTTGACCGATGGCCTAAATTCCCCCTCCCTGGCACAATAAACAGTTGAAGGTAAACGTTGGCATAGAGCACTCATGACAACATTGTAAACACGCCGTTCTTAGCGCTCAAGAAAAATTATTTGCTATTGCAGGCGAACACTCGTGTTTTCTCCAAAAATTCTAAAGAAATGGACGAAGTAGAAACAGATTCATTACAAGAGATATCTAGAACTTCTTCAGAAAAAAGAACGTAAATTATTGAAAAAGTTGCGAATGCATCACTGTTATTCGAGAGATTGGTAATGCTTCATAAAATCTTGTGGCTCATGTCGTAAATAACACCCATTCTCTATCTGCATTTCTCCAAGCAAAACTTTTCTAACGAAAAGTTACGCGGTTATTACTCTGAAATGCCAATGATCATGACCGATGGCGGATTATACAATGAATTGAATGATGGATCATTAATTTTCAATTCTGAATGATACTATATTTATGATGTAAATTACAATCGAGTTGATGTTACGCGAATGTTCTGGTTAAATGGCCTGGATAATATTGATATGATTGATATCTTACTTTATACTTGACTTTGATTAATATTTACTTTGTAAGCTGAGAATGAAAGTCAAAAACTTTATAAACATATCGTTTTGAAAGAAAAAAATAATGGTAGCTTCCCAGGAAAATGACATTATTTGTAATTAGTATTCTTTATATGTACCTCAATCAAGAATACCTCGATAAATGATGGTTATAAGATGAGATGATCATTGATCTGCATATCTAAATGGCGCGTTAAAGAGAGAGAAAACAGACACAGAAACGCATCGTTGAAACCTCATCATAACAACATCCACATGAGTACAGCGCGATTGGAACCTCTGTTGTGAAGATGAAAGGCGATTGCTCTGATTACTATGTCAGAGACCGCACATAAACATTCAATATGTTATTTTATATTACGTTATTTTGTGTCAAACTGCCGAAAACGTATCAAGATATTCTAGAGAATGTCATTACTGCAACAATAAACAACCTCTCCCAGCTCTATTGATACTTTAGTTCTCCTCGTCTCATGTATTCCGCCCTACTTCTTTTGTCTTCGTTCTCCTCCGCTCGCCTGGAAAAACCCCGCTGCAATCCCGATCGATGTGGTTGGTGGAGCTATGCTGTACTCCGGCGCTGGGTCGTCACGGGTTATTATTACCGCGGCCTTTCCCTTCCGCCCGCCGGCGCCCCCGCCCCCTCACCTTTGCCATTCTGCGCCTTTGGGCGCGCCAGGCGCTGGCCCACCCCGCTGCCCGCGAGGCGTGACGTGGGCGCGGCGGAAGGGCGCGGCGGAGCAAGGGCGTGGCGAGGGAGTAGGTCAGGTGAAGGGCGGGGAGCACTGGGGAAGCGGGAGATAGGCTTGCGTATTTTGTTTAAAAAAAAACATACCAAGCGAACGTGTTTTTTGGTTTAAACCAGGGTTTCTCAAAGGTTTCGGTGTAGGCAAATTGTGGGTTTACGAAATATTGAAAGGGGTCAATGATGATCAAGGGGTCAATAGCCGAATTATGAACCGGCACCTTATCAGACTAATCAGTATTTCATTCAATACAAAAAATAATAATGAATTTAATTAACTGTTCTTCTGATATAAAATTCTGATATAAAGTGTTAAATATTACATTATTAATATGTAACGATATGTCAATCATTATATCTATGAATAATTTTGAACAACGGTAACACGTCTTCAAATAGTTCCAAGTTATCCGCTATTATTATATTTATTATTAATTTATATTTCGTATTTTGAGAATTGTAAACATATGAATCTGACTTATATATGGTATAAATTGTAACAATATATTTTAGTTTCAGATACCGAAGATGATCTTGCAAATGATATCGGCACACCTTAATATAGAGTTTTTATCTTGTGATTGGAATCACGGTTAATTGACTTAACCGTTACATACACTACATCACCACACATGTCGGAAGCCTTTAGCTTGTTCAGAGTGGGACAGTCGTCTCTGGCGGAAATTGGGGGGGGGGCTGAATGCAGAACTTATAGATCTAATGGCATAAGGAACTGACTCGTCAGACATCAATAAATAACCACTCTCACTTTCTCAAAGTTTAGTAAACATAACGAGGGTTTGCACATCCAATTTTACTGTCTTCGTTTGAATGTGCTTGGGACTGAAGGACCTCGAATTTCTTCGTGGGGGGACGGAGAGTGAGGGCGCGCGACGTGGAAGAGGTGTCCTGTGGCGTGGGGCACAAGGGGGGGGGGGCAAGTACTTTTTCACGAGAACTGCCACGACAGAGCGGGACGGAGGGTGGGAGGCGTTGCGCTCACTGGGGTAACGTGACGAGTGGCAGCACGCGAGGATTGCCGCGCATGATGTTTAAGTCGAAGTGGGTCTGCGGAGTGTTGACTCGTAGCGACCGTATGAACCTCAGTATGATTCCGAATGTCGTAGCACTGTTGTGTACGTTTTTCTGAGTCAGTTCCTGAAACCTCTTACCGCATCTTTGTATACTTTGCGAATTTGATGTTTAACGAAGATTAAAGAGGTAGGTTGTTTGTTGGGGAACGATATTGCGTGACTAAAGAGTCGGAACTGTCACGGATGTTGTATACACTGAAGACACCTAGTTTCGACGTAAAAACTCAGCAGTTAGATCTAATATATTTCTTATCCAGAGCTCGCAGGTGGGAACTGACAACCACACACTTGAGATAACAGATTTAGAAATTGGAACTGAGTACAAATATGCATGTTTATTCATACTGTGTTTTGGAAACGGTAGTAAACCTAATGCTATTTGTAAAATAATTATGAACATTGGAGTCTTTATGATAATACTTATACAAAAACATTAAAGAGCGTGTATTTATTGGACCTGCCGGTTGGGTTTAGCCCCGAGAAAGTATTACTCTGTCTCTGCTGCAGCTCTGATTGGGAGGCCTTAGAGATCTAGTCCAAATGAGGGTGGATTTTCGACACTAGCTACGTAGCGAGGTCGAATTCAGCCGCTGACTGGAGGAGAATTCTAGCGGTTGGCTGCCCTCATTAGTAGTCAACTGTGGTTTCTCCGTCCAATTCCAGGCGAATTTCATAGCATAACCGTAACAAACGGGACACCGACCGCGCGTGATCCTTGTCCTATCCTCTTCACTTACTTGCACGACTACCGCTCACGTCGAGAGACTTGTCGGGAGCTCAGTTTTAGTCCGATGACTCAGTGATTGAACTTCTCGCTGGGGAAGGTACCTGGAGGAGAAATATCCTGCAAGTCGTATAGGTCGGCGCCAGATCTCACCATCTAGGCTCGTCTCGGGAGCCTAGAAACTCACTACATTCACTACACTAACGGGAGTAATGACCGTAGTAGCTGACGTGCTTGAAAACAAAATCAATTATTATTGTCCCTCATATTAGAAAAGCGATTTGGAACACTCTCTAGAGAAGAAACTTAATTAAAAGAAGTTAGAAGCTTAGAAATGATTTGTGAAGGTGATAAAATTATTTTTATATACCCCCAAAAAGATGAAAACTACAAAATCTAATAGAAGAGCTGTTTCGCTCCTTCCAAAGCATGGGGTGTAGCTTATCACTAACAATAATTCAAATCTTGAATTCTTCTTTAAATTTATAACCGGGAAATTTTACGAACCATACTTACAAACTGGGAGTGATATAACGAGAAAGTACGGACTATAGAGACCCAATATCTAGGGCATTGATATCCAGCAATGATAGGAACTACCGCTAGTTTCTGAAAAGGGAACACGATACAATTATAATAAATTTTCATATTTTGGTTTTTATTGCAGGTGAAACATATTTGACATATTTGAAATGTAGTTTTTACATTATTCGCACACATAAATGGTGTTTGAAACAACCTAGGTAAACATATATGCGACTAGAGTTCCCTTGATTTCATATCGGTTAAAGGGGTTAAAGTCCATAGGTGACCTTTTATCGTATCACGTTATTGGACGCCTCACAATAATCTGAATGTCGTTCATTTGTGAATTCATTATTTACCAATCATTTCCAAATTTATCTAAAATAAACTTGAGAATAAATAAAACGCAACATTTGACTGATAATGAAATTTTAAATATCTCACCTTTCCTCTGAAAATATTAATTACAAAAAATGCTTATATCAATAGATGGCAAAAATAAACTGTACTCCCTCCAATAATTTCTATGCAACAAAACTTGCTTAATTAATCCTGTGGATATCCGTTTTTGATAAACGTTGCACTTTCATTATGAACTACTGAATATTAAATGAATTGAAACATCCTCCTGAATGGTGAAGGTTAATGTGATTGCATATGAATGTGGGAATCGATTGTGATGTTCTACATTCAAGTTGTGTAACCACAGTTCCATCTGGTTGGCACCAATTATGTACGTTCGCGCATTCTCTTATTAATGAAATTGATTATGATACGATTGAGCAAATCATGACGGTGAATATCGATTTAGTGCTGCGCCAAATTTGAAAATACAAATAAATGATATAAATTGTATACATTTCCATTGTTTGTAACAGATTTTTGGGCTGAGATTTGATTTACGTTTTTTTAAATTTAAATCTGTCTTAAGTTTGCGTATTTTATTAATATGATAAATGAAAAGCAAACTTTTTCATAGCCAATCCTCTTTATTAGTTCTTCATTTATGTATCTGAAGAATATTAAGTGGCATTCAATGTTATAGAGGTTCCTTCAATAGAAAAAAATACTCTTTGTATACAACATAAGAATGAGTACTGCCGAATTCAATGCAAAATCATTTATCACACAGGTATACTATAGTTAGAAAATTGCTCAAATTTCGAAAAAGGTGATTGTACAAGATAACTTTATTTCACACGTCTAAAATACGTGTGAAACGGCGCCGAAGTAATTCAAATTTGGCGACCCAAACTTGGAATTCAATCATTTTGACAATTCTCTGGAATTCATTGAGCAAAGAATATACACTTCAAACTTGCCACGCCCATTAATTTTTCGACCTAAATCCGCCGACTACCTTCCAAAGAGAAAATGAATTCCTTTTTTTATGAGGCTCTTTGGAACGAATTTTTGGAACTGCTATCATAGATGACCGGAAGATTGCGCCACCTCCAGGCCTGCCGCCCAAGCAGCTGTGCGCATTGTCGTAATTTCTCTGAATCCGATTCTTTTCCGCATAAATCGCGAGGAGGTCGCATTGTTTGTCAATCTGGGGCCGAGCAGTCTCGTGGCAACCCACCTCGTCAGAATAGAAGGTAATATGCGCGTATGACTGCACTAAAGTCTGTGTTGCTGTTCAAGGTTGGTAGCGTTTCAAAGTTCACTGAAATTACATTTTCCGCACCAGCGGTTTATACCGCAGCAAAAAGAGGCTACCCATGTGTGTCGCAAATAACAATTGAAATCCTCAAGGATAACGTTTATTTTCACCCACACAAAGGTAACACTGACAATTTCTTCATTACTTATTGAGGCTTACGTCGAGATACTAACCTTCTTCATCATCTGCCGTTTTCAGAACCTTCCCTTGTTGTCAAAGGATTAGAAAGACGTTTAGCAGTTTTTTCTGCAGTTTCTGAACTCCCCGAAAAAAGCTGTATTTCGCAGCTCAACAATACCATTTTGTGCGTATTTCACATACTGAAATAATATAGTGTGCTACTGCGCTCGTGAATAATCAGATAACATGAACATTATGGTCTCTTGAAACCATTAGTCTGATATGGTTGAAGTTTTATAAAACCGAGGAGATACATTTTGTCTTTATTACGCTTTCTGATATTTGTGATTTCGGACATGTGACATTCAATGTTTTTGTAACACCTCATTATTATATTACAAAATTATCATATAAATAAGAAATACATTTTCTTTGAATAGAACTTTTCAAAACCCATCATTAGCAAGAACTAGTTTATTTCTTTTGTTCTGAACTGAGGATGGATTGTGTTAATTCTTTAACAGTCACATACCAAAGGGAAGGAGTCAAAGATGGATTTCATCGCAGTTTCCACTTTCTTACCCTTACGAATGTACTTCGTAAGAAGAGAAAGTTATGTAATAGTGCGCCGGAAAACGTCGATTTTTCAGAACAAACACTCTTATTGCCGACCATAATAACAAATAATTCGATAAATTCAGTTTCTTAATATAGAAAAATCTAACACATGATGTAGCCAGAATCCATCTTTTGTGGGTCCTTGATACAGAAAAAACTATTGACGGCAAAACGTCTGTCTGACTGTCTGTGATCAAAGCTAGCGTCTTAACCGTTCATCCGATTTTCTCCAAAATTGATATCACTCAATCGATTTGAATGAACTTGGGGATTTGGGAGTTTGTAAAGGATATTTTAATTTTTGAGAGTACTTTACATGAAGCGAGAATTTACGTTTTTAGGATTCGGTAAAGTGTTACATCTATACGGCGCCTCCGTGGCCTAGCGGTATGAGTGAAGTTAACTCTGAGGATCTGAGTTCGGGTCTCGCAGCGGAAAACAACATTTTCTGGTTGAAAACTCTTTTGCAGGTTTATATAGTAGTATAATATAGCGGAGCAGATAGAAATAATGCGAGAATGTGTGTACTTTTGTAGTTTCTATCTTTGTTTAGGCGATGAGTTAACTGTTTCATCATATAGGACTATTATTATTAAAAGCTTTCTTAACACTAGTTGGTATTTTAATCATTCAACGCTTATCAGATGGTCACAAAACAAAACTAAACCTTGCAATATGCAACCGCTTCGTGGAGACTCGACGTTTTATCACTCCCACATCTACCCATAAATAAGTTGCAATCTTATTTCAGTACCAGTGGTTGTAAATTACAGGTTTAAAATTAAAGCAACACACTCAGTGTTGAACTATTTCTTCAATAAGGAATATTGCCATTATGTCTCCGCGTTATATGTATTCTAAATTCTGTAACATACATGTGTATGGTAATAGTGTTCCAAAGCCCTGATGAGAAAATAATAAAGTTCTAAAACGTTGGCAAAGTAGGATTTCAATTAAATGACCATCACCCATGAACTATTCCCATACTTCCATTAATTTGTGGGCCGCCAATGACCCCCTTCTCTCATTAGTGTTCTTCGGGAACCGAAATCGCATTGGTCTGCGGCTATTAATAGTATATCAGTTTTCGCAAGCTATTCTCAAGAAAGTATCTTGAAAAGCTGTCAAATATTTGATAAAATGCATTACTTTAATAGTGAAACGTGGACAATATTTACCGCAATGAAATGGCTATGTTGGGCCACGGGTTTCGTGGAACCGTGCAAATAGGCGAACCTTAGCACTCCACTGAACGCTTTCCAATAGAACCACATGTCGTGGAAATTACGCCACGGCAGGGCCATTGCAATATTGAGGAGCAAGCGGGCGTGCGGTGTAGCGATGTGGCTCCTGCGGAGTGCATTGTCTTGCTGGGCGGCAGCACGTTCAGGTAGGCCTGCAGGCCGCACAGTGGAACGCCTATACAGAGCGAGCATCGATCCTAGTTATCGCCTGGTGGCACGCACACCCGACCGCCGATATCTGAGAACGCCCGAAGGCTCGCTGCCAAGTTCATCATCTGGAAGACGCTTTCAGCGTTCCGAAAGATGTGTATCGAGAATGCGCATTGCAAAATTTAGCGTGCTTTATATTTTTGGTCAAGGAATTGTATTATTAACACAAGTTTCATTTATTTAATTGAGGTATATTAAATGTTTCTTGAATTAGGTATATTGAATCTTACCAGTAATAAGAGTCTAGATGTGCATTAATGCATTGAAGATATAATAAAATAATAAAATACACGTTGATATAATTTATTGTTAGCTCCAAAATTATTTCTTTGTTCCTCTTGTGCACTTTAGAGTCCATAAAAATCTATTGAATACCTTTTTAATAAACAAAAAATCAGAAAATATTATTTTCAATGTTTTGTAAGAAAACATTATTGATGTGTAGTTTGGATTGTCACTTTGTCGTTAAATGTTACGTCAGTTGCCTTGTGTAGTCTATTATTAATAAAAATTACTAGAAGGAATAATTAAGCCACTTTGTTCACGTGCAACAAAAAGGAAACTACAATAGAACCAATTTCAGTGTATGATATTACCATTCGTTCTAGTGTATTAACTTCACAGTATGCTTAAAAGATTGTGTGAACATCTTGGTTTGAAAGTTTCTTTAGCATTTTTTATACATATTTCATTCTTTGATAAACTCTGAAAAGGACTAATGCATTTGTTGCATCAAAAGTAGCGAAATAAAGGGATCGAGTAAATACACACGGATCTGTGTAGAAGGGTGAAGAACATGCGCACAATGGTAACCATTGTGCCAAGATGAATAGAAAGCCTTCAGGGAGTCAACAGCTACAACATCGCTCAAAACTTTTAAATTAAAATAATTATCTGATTTTCTATTGAGCTTGTAAGAATGTGCTTTCGGTAAGAAAATCAAATTTGCTTATTATTCAGCTTCTTTGTATTTCATGTACGAGGCCAGTATCTCGAAAGGTGGGAATTTGTCATCTCTGTTTACGAGAAGGAAATGAGGAACAGATTCGCGAACTCGCACACTCTTCTAAGCATTCGAGACAGTTATGAGGTGGTGACAATTGTGGTGATAGTTGTGAGTTATAGCGACAATTATGATATCATGTGATGAAATATTCATGAGCTGACTACTGTTAGTGTTAATTCATCGTGCTTTTCATTTGAAGGTTTAATTACACGATGCTGAGTATTCCAAAGACATTTTTTTCAATTTAATGTAACACTTGCTTCATTAGTGAGAGAAATAAAAAAAATACATTATCATAAATTACTGAATTGAATAAATTAAAATTAATTAATAATTTCGTTTAATTAAGAATTAATATTTACGCACGAAAACTAATTGAAAATGAATAATTATCTCAAATATTTTTACAAAAACTATCAAAACATATGCAAAAGCATGTGAGAATATTTTTGTAGTATGTAGTATTTCATTTTCCGCGTCAGAATATTATGCCTGCGGCTAGAATGTTGCCTAATTCCGATTGACTAAATATTCACGCGCGAAGAAACTATCCTAGTTCCTCTTAATTAAAACAGAATTTACAGCTCAAATTAAGTGACACAATATTTTTTTAAATGAAGGGCTCTGTCGTAAAACAACCATCGAAAGTGTGGGTTGTATGATATTGTAATTGCTCCTTCCATCAGTTGTCATGAAATGTGATTCTGAAATAATTAATTTATTGACTATTCAATAGTTTCCATTCATTGCAATTTTTACGTACCCAAATTAATCCCCTTTAATCGAAACGCTGACTTGCTTATTTTTCTAAAGTGTTTCCGTTGAGTGAAGTTTTACTTTCGAACCTTCAAATACCTCACATTTTTAAAAATTTTCTTGGAACAATATTTTTTCTTAATTAGAGGAACACATAAAATACTTAATGCATTTCAAGGAAATATATTTTGTGCATACCCACTTTCGAATCACGACAACAGAGACTGCGAAACTCGTCGCCCGCTATTTGTGGCAGACGAAAGGAAACACAAGAACGTCCAAGCGAAGCGTTCGGGTCCTCCTATTGAAACGCACGCGGCCGAGAGCCCTTGAAGGGATTCTGCCCATCGCATTTGCTCTGCGCCATTCAGAGAAAGTGCTTGTCACGGAACGGCACGATTTCGCCCGCGCAAAATATTGTTTGGGAGCGAATTCTACTGAAAGAGTATGCCTTCGTTCGGAAACCAGATGCGCTGCGTTCGAATACATTCCTCTCTGTTACCTAAGTTTGTTTATGGATTTCATGCTTATAGTCGAAACGCAACGAGAAATGAAATAAAACAAATCATTGCCCTGAATTTTATTAACAGAATTAAACGTACGTATGATGGAACTCTTATAGCGTAGAACACAATATCTTTATACCTTGAGCAACAGCATTAAAATACAAGTTTTTACAAGTGGGGATTGTCTTAAAAGGTTCTTGGTACGTGTCCTTTAAATTATCCTATTTCATAATTCTTTATTTCTTTATTCACATTTCTTTATTTACACCCTCTAGTCAATAGTGGCTCTAAAGTTTCATTCACACCACTTCTCTTTAAATTGTTATCTTCGATCTCATCATCACCATGACATCATATGTTATTTACTCAAGGTTTTCTGGAGAGTCCGGATGGCTGACACATTAAAATGATTTGACGTAGATTGCAATTAGCGGAGCTGAGGTAGTCTTTGTATACAATTTTATTCATGATGAGGATCTTTCGAGGTATCAGTCATCAATCGCATCAGATAAGGTTGACGGTGGACAAACAATCAATACAATCCGATGTTCTGGTTGACTGTTTTTTGAAGAAAGCCTCAAACCAGCCAATACCTCATTAGCAGAAAATTATCCTATACATGCATCTGCAAAGATACCTGCATAGAAATAGTTATTTATGACACTAGTACAGATTTTTTTCTCTTTAGCGTCCGAATGGGATCATGACGAACGAGGTAAGGGGCTAAGTCCCACATTTTGAAATGTGTATGCCAAAGACACTTTTGGACATTGTCAATGTAACATTTTTTAAACAATGAAAAGTTAATGTAAGTACTATTGATGAGTGCTGAAAACGCATATTACATTGTTTATTGTCATGTCAATATCTAAGGCCTCCGACAATACTTCGAATATGTGAATGATTATAAATGCAGGTAATTATAATACGTGAAGAGTTTCATGAATATGGGATTATGTTAGGTGAAATTAAGATGCGAATGGCAATGAAGTAATTACGGCAAGCAATAGGAAACAGAACAATGTCAAGAAAATATGCCACGAGCTTGCTCTGTCCACCCCAAACCCCACGAAGTTCGGCCGCGATTTGAATTCCGATCGCAGCGGTGAAACGCGAACGCCTAGCCGGTCCTGAGAAAGCTAGTTTGTCGTTTGCAAGAATGAATGGCGGGCGTGCACGTGCGTCAAATGTGCGGTCGACTCGTTAGCCCAAGCAGCGCGCCGCGGCGCCAACTTCAGCAGGGGAGGCCGTTTGGGGCATCCGCAGCCAGCAGAGCGAGCAGAGCACCGGCAAGGAACGACAGAACGCGGGGCTGCGCAGGCGGTGGTGCATAGGCGGGCGATTGGCGACTGTTTATAATAATAATAATAATAATAATAATAATAATAATAATAATAATAATAATATTTATTTGGCTACAATTGGCTGATTGCCAGGTGGTAACCATAACCCTACAGTTTTACAATGTTTGTACTCTTACAATTCAAAAACCATTTACCATATAAAAACAATTTACAATACACTCCTTTCGATCATACACTCAATATATAAATATACACAGACTTGTATAAATCTATGGCACATATATACATACATATACACACATACATTCACATATATACATACATATACATACATATTCCATTGATTGATTGATTATTTCGTGATTCTGCGGGCGTCAACAGTAATGTTCATTAAGTCCCGTAAGTGTAATGTATGTTATTATCAGGGGAGGTTGCGGTATTCTTATCTCGCTGGATGGCGAGATCCGGCGCCGACCTAAGTATATGTCGAGTTGTGGGGTTTTCCCTCATTCAGATATCTCCCCGCGGCACCTCCCCAGCCGCGACAAGCTCCAAGGACCAGACTAGTGTCCCGACATTCCAGTGCATGTAAATGTGTGTTAAACTATGTTGATCTATATTACGGCTACATAAATGTTAGTTAAAATGTATAATGTCTTTTGGGTGTTTTGCAGAGGGACAATAATCGATCTACTTCATCTCACTTTCAACGCTTTATCTTGCAAATACTCTAAAGATGTTTCGGAACTAAGATCTAATAAATAATTCCTAAATTGATCACCATTCTCGCTAAATTGCAAATTTCTTAAACCATATGATCTAAGTTCTGAAGTGCGCACAATGAGTATAACTGCAATTTTATTCATTTATTAGAAAGGGACAATCGTGAATTCAGTGCAACAACTGACAAATGTTTCAAGGAGGGACGTATTCAGTATCTCATCTACTAGACATTACTCAAAGAAAAACAATACATCGTCACGACTAAAATTGTAAAAATTTAAATACGAGAATTAAGAAAAATCTCATTTCCCTTGTGCTAAAATCCATTGCCCGTAATTACGTAAAGTATAAGGTTGAGTGAACGTGTCGGCATTGCTTCACATCAACAGACTATTTGGCGACTAATTTCGTTATTAAATAACCGTCGTATTTCTGGAGTTTTCGCTGTCGTGCGTGGACATTGTCGATGATCCGCTAAACAAGAGTTGACAGTCGCGGCGAGGGAGCCCTATGAGTTTCCCCGGCGCCTGACCGCACACGTCTCGCATCATGACGTTAGCTTCCCTGCGTAACATGACGTAGGATTGGTTTACGCATTAATTAAGAAAAATGAATTATACTCATTCTCTTTCTTGACACTTTTGCAAAGGTTTTTGAAATTGCTTTACTTATTTGCGAAAGAGAAATCATTTGTGAATAAATTTATCACACAAGAAATCTATTATATGTAAATATATATTAATATAATTAATAAATCTATAAAAATATAAATAAATCTATCTTTAATCTATCAAACAAAAAATATAAGGAATTTCGAAACTTGTGTAGGGAAATGCATCTCTTTTTTTATTCCTGTCTGTTGTTTATTGATGTGAATTAATTACATAATTTGTTTAGTGAAACAGTGTCCAGATCCACTCAATATGTACGACTTATTAAGTTGTTTATTACTTTGAGATTTTAGTTTCCTTTGTCAAACGTCATTTGGTCTGCGTAATCGTTTTCGTATATGGGTATCCGATAAAACGAATACAAGTTCTATTTTCCACCTGATGTAATTCAAAACTGAATGGAATGCTTGCCATTTACAAAGCAAAATTGAGTGTTTTTTTAATACTACTAGTGAACAATTCTTACGATATGCTGCACTAAAAAGCTTTATTTGAAAAAGTGTCCGTATTAATTTGATGTAGCTTTACAGCTCGATAAAAATGATGTATTAAGAGAACTCGCGGAGTAAAATCTCTAAAAAATTTAATTACCAAGTTGTCAAATAGATATCAACAACTTAGTTCTGTGAAATGACGCTATATAGGTCAATTTCATTTCACAAAACATTCAAACGCCTATAAAGCACTTTATAATAATTGAAACTAAGGAGAAGCTAACTGAAAATTATTAAAAATTTACAAGTTTAGTAATCACTAAATTAAATGTTTTAATTCCAGGACCATAAATGTTTATGTGGTTTATATTTTGAACAAAAATACATTTGTTTATAAGAAAAGAAGCAGTAGTTTTTAAGAACAATAGCATTCGAAAGAATATAAAAATAGTCTTACAATGAATTTAATACTTTTCAAATCAATTAAAGTAAAATGCAAAATTATAATGTTTAGTATTACAATAAAATTGATGTATTAGTACTGAAGAGCTATTTGCATGGTAAAATAGACTATGGAAACAGAGATGAGAAAATGTAACAAAAGTTTTAATTGCTCCCAAGAACAACAAAACATTATGTTGAGGATTAGGATAACCGAGTGTTATGCACTAAATTTGTGCCGCTTCTTAGTGTTTTCGATTTCTGACGCTCTGGTACCCGAAGTTCATTAAAACGTTTTCTCCGAAATGTTTAAAATTCTTAAAGGATACTACACTTTCCCGCACAGTACTGACAAATTCCCACCAAGAAAACGCTTATTGATAAAACAAGTTATCTACAAAATACATACTGACTGTTCATTTCTTAGAAAGTGACTATATACGTAACTAGTATAGAAAGTAAGTTTTTGGGTGTACTGAAGATTAATGACGAGACGACGATAGGGGCAGAGTTACTTTGTTCATTGCTGATAATTATCTTGCCGAGTAAGTATATGTATGAATGTGTGTACTTTGGCCCAAGCGCTCTTTACGAGCTAAGGCCTACCAGCAGCGTCCCGACCTTGCGGCAATGGGTTAAGGGGTACGTGTGGTTAGCACATAGACATCCCTACTCTGTATTCTAGTATTCTCAACCTGAGAAGAGAGCTTTCACATCGTCACATAGCAACATATACTGGAACATTGCAAGAATAGCTCACAATTAATTTTTGCCCCGAGCACGCTAACCAACTATATTATTTACATCTGTAGCTAAATTTATTTTTTTTATATTTTTATAATAATACTCATCAGACAGAAAACAAATTATTAATATTAGTCTATGTTATGTTACAGATAATTTCCATCCTAAATGATGTTTCTTAAAGATAAATTACTCTGCAATTGATCCCATGAATTCCTTTTAGAGTATCAGGAAATGAAATATGAACGTGTGGAGATTGTGCACTGGGCTGATCATATTAAAGTACCCATTGAAAGAGTCCAAAAATATTTCTTGTACTATAGCTTCTAGAGAGGAAAAAATTGAAATTCCGATTCTCTTACGATTGTTCGTAAAATGAATGTAATAGAAGTGCTAATTGAATCTCTGCAATAGATAGTTTTGAATTAATGAAAGGATTCAGATCGCCATGAATGGTCAGTGACTCGTAACGCAATTTACTTCGGCAAAGTGCACTGCGCCAAACGTTGTGTCACCGACTAGAAGTTTATGTGCTGTATGAAAGAAGTTGAAGCACTCTGCGGTGAAGCAAGAAGTGCGCTGTAACTTAGCGGGAGGTCGTCAAGACTGTAACTGCAGCGCTCTATCTTACCTCCTCCCCTTCTTTGAAATGTCAAGGTCTCGCCATAAGGGCGCTTCGCCGTACCTTGCACAGGCCATCGAAGTCGTACCCTTCACGCTTCCCCCATCCTCCGAGGGAGAGCCTGTGCTGAAAGAAATTTTAGAAGGGCGACCGCAAAGTTGAAGGAGCCATGCAGGGTGGTAACCTAGTGGCTTGAAGAACAGTGGGTTAATAGAGGGCTGGAAGGCAATTGTGAAGATGGGGGATGCTCTCAAAAGAGGTGAAGTGCGAAAAGTACTGGGCCGCCAGAATTGAAGGTCGTGCCAGTCGTCTGGTTCGCGCGAGTCGTCTGGTTCGCGCGAGTCGTCTGGTTCGCGCGAGTCGTCTGGTTCACGCGAGTCGTCTGGTTCACGCGAGTTGTCTGGTTCGCGCTAGTCGTCTGATTCGCGCGAATCGTCCGATTCGCCCAAATCGTGTGGTTCGCGCGAGTCTTCTGGATCACGTGAGTTGTCTGGATCGTGCGAGTCGTCGGGTTCGCGCGAGTCGTCTGGTCGCGTAAGTCGTCTGGTTCGCACGAGTCGTCTGGTTATTGCGAGTCGTCTGGATCGCGCGAATCGTCTGGTACGCGCGAGTCGTCTTTTTCGCGCGGGTCGTCTCGTTCGCGCGAATTGTCTGGTTCGCGCGAATTGTCTGGTTCGCGCGAATTGTCTGGTTCGCGCGAATTGTCTGGTTCGTGCGAATTGTCTGGTTCGCGCGAATTGTCTGGTTCGCGCGAATTGTCTGGTTCGTCCGAATCGGCTGGTTCGCGCGAGTCGTCTGGTTTGCGCGAGTCGTCTTGTTCGCGCTGATAGTCTGGAACGCGAAAATCGTGTAGATCGCGCAAATAATCTGGTTCGTGCAAGTCGTCTGGTTTGCGCAAATAGTCTGGATCGCGCGAATCGTCTGATCGCGCGATTGTTTTCAAGTTACTTTCACGTGCGCTTAATTACGCATCTCTCACATTTTGTGTTATTGTGTGGTAGGGCGCACTGGATTCTAGGTTGCTTCAGTGATTCAGTCGTCATACGAAACTGCTCTATTCAACCGATCTAGTGTTCCCGTTGTGCCCGTTGGCCGAGGGATCCCTTGGGCGGAGCGTCCGATGGCCGCACACCCTCAGCAGGGATATATATAGTGTGTGTGTGTGTGTGTGTGTGTGTGTGTGTGTGTGTGTGTGTGTGTGTGAGGAGAGATAGGCAGGGTAGGCGGTGGGGCGGACAGGCGAGTGAGCGTTCATCCGTCCGTGGCGTCGCGTCGTCTGCCTCCTCTCCCCTCCCCTCCCCCCCCTCACCGCACCGGGAACAAAAGCTCCCTCGGCAGGGTCGATGTATCGATTGCAGGTGTGGGAACTGGGGCGACGGCCGTCCGCCACCCCGCCCTTGCGCCGCCCGCGCTGCGCTACGCCGCGTTTGTAAATGGCCCGGGCGCGGAAGCCATTTTTCCGCGTTCGCGCCGCCCCCGCCGCCGTTGATGCCTCGCCTAGGCGCTCCGATGCGCGCGGAGCCGCCGAGGGCGAAGTAGGCAGCGCTAAGGAGGCGGCAAATAGGCGCAGCGAGGAGAGGGAGAGACGCAGCAATATGTTGGACGCCAGAGCGAGCGCTTGCTGATCAGAAACAGGGTCAGTGAGAGGGTTAGAAACATAGAAATCATCAGAAACTTAGGGTCAGTGATCCTGCAAGAGGGGCATAGGGTCCGTGACCCCTGAGCCAAGGCCTCGAGTTTTTTTGTTGCCTTACTTTATTTAAAAAAATTGATTCAAATATTTACACTAGTGTTATGTCGTTATTTAAAAAATAATATTGTATGGTATCGTACTGTAAATTCACTAGAAAAATAACATACAACATTAATATCATGTGCTTATTATTAAACAAAAAATTGTGATTGTCCCCGCCAAAATGATTGGCTAGATATGCCCCTGCGTAGGATATATATGGAGTGTATGTAGAAGATATGTTTGGTCGTTTATTTCATTTTCCAAAGGAAGTGTTATGCTGATGCATCGTATAATTGAATAGATTTCTGGGACTGTTTGGGCTGCATGTGAAATATATTCTTGATGGAAAACGTGTCATTAAGATAATTGCTGAATGGCAAAGATGTAGGAGCGAATAATTAACGGCAGGATGAGGTTACTCATAAATCAGATGTTTTGCATCACTGTGAATTACGATAGTATCAATGCATTTTTACTCACTGTAGCATCGGAGAAACTCTTGTTAATTATAGAATTCAAAGAACTTGTTGAATAATTCATAAAGCGTATCGTTATAAATATTTGTGATAGTTTAACGGTTTGGAATTACAAATGAATAATTATTTAGATATCTTTGAGAGAGTTAAATTAACTGAGAATTCGTAAAAGTGATAACGAGTTACCGAAGATCATTCGAGGGATGACTGTGAACTAATCTAAAAAATATCAGAGGGCTGAGAATAAAGTTACTTATTGGAAATACCAATAATAAGATATTTAGCAGGCTTGAATGGAAGTAAATAATGTAGAAAAAGTGTAAATGAGTGGTTTAGCGACACGCTCTCTCATCACTCTCAATGATTGTTGAAGTGCTGACACGTGCAAGTTCTTCGGTGTGGGAACGGGTGGAGTATTTAAATCATACATAAATGTATTAAAGTATCTTGAAACAAGTGTGAAGTTTTGGTTTGCAGGTAATGAAAATGGTTCTTGCAAAGTGTACACATTTTTAAACATGAAAATTTAAATCAAAGGTGTCCAGTTTAGCCTTCTTAACTTCGTACCTGTCTGCCGCCCGGTGTAGTGTTTCTGTAAAACGGAAAGAAAGTCTAAATTCAGCTATAGTTTCCAGAACTTTATTAGTGGAAATATATCCTGCATATTCTGAACAATCTATCATTCATTCTGAGCTTTAGTAAACAATGGCTTCAACGCTGCAATGAACATTAACTACACTGAGAATAATGCTTAATAAAATAAGAAATTCTTTAAAAATATAACAATCCAAAGTAGTGTTCCTCATTAAGGAAGATAGAGCTTTAGAGCTTAGAGCCTTAGAGCTGTCGGGTCCTGAGGACTTGTTGTGGCTGAGGTGGTGCCTTGCTGGTAAAGATATCAGGAGGGAAAAACCTTGCTAAACTTATTGTCGTTCAAGGTTTAGGTGTTAGAATTCCATTTTAATAAAGTTTCAATTTCTTGGTAACACTCCTATTTCATTTCATCAAAATGATTATCAACACACCTTGGTTTCTCAGAGTTCTTTCCAGTATGTGTATTATTTGTTCAAACATTCAAACATTCAAACATTCAACCAATTAAATGTGCATATCAGGGAACATTGTAATTTCTAATCTATAATTTATTTCGGAGAGTTCTAACTATTATTTAATGGGAAATTAAAATTAACCACTTGTAACGAACTCCAGAGGAGTATGCTCTTCTAGAGAACGCTAATTTACACAAATGTTATTCGGAAATCTTCTCTCACGCATAACATTGTCACTTGAGCAAAGCTATAATCCAAACTATTTATGAAAATCTCGTGCCGGGACATCGGTCCATGATACTGTAATTATTACTGTTTGAGGATAAGAGTACCAGCGTCTGCTTTCAATCATCCCCAGCTAGAATTAAAATGGACATCACCGACGTTGGGCATAATTATTAACTCCACGGTTTTTGCTTCTCAATTATCAGCAGCGCCATTTTTAAAGCGTCATATTCAGAGGGATCCCGTTTATGGTTCTGGTGCGACGGTTATGACTATTAAAGTCTGACTCGATTATTTTAACATCCTGCAGCTCTGGCCTCGCTCTTTTATGCTCCGGGGCAAGCGGGAATTCGCCATTTGTTCGCCATCCCGGAGCGACGCTTCGCGTGTGGATGGCGCGTTTTTCAGCGTTGGAGGCGGCGAAGATGACAGCCCGGAGAGTGCAAGGCGTCTTCGTATTGGGCGCGCTCCACGCAGCAGGTCGCCGTCGCGCGGCGCTCTCTGCCCCAGCAGTGAGACCTCCCCGTCGTTCGTCAGCTGTCAGGATCCAGCGGAGTGATCCGAGTGTGCGCTTCGCGCCTCTCCCAGAGGATCTTCTGCGCAACATCTCCTCTGCCTGCTGCTGCTAATGGAGCTTGTAAGTGCTGCTCCTCGTTCTGGAATGCAGGAACGTGCTATCTCCAACTTGCGTCGTTTGCGGTTAGTGCTCGCAATGGTGGTGCAGGATGCGGTGATGCGATGGACTGAGGTGGCTCAGTTGTGCCACAGCTGATGTCACTCCGAAGTCTTTGTCCCTGAGGTTCTAAGGCATCCGTTCTCTACGTTTTTTTTATTCGATCCATTTTAAATGAATTGTTGGCTTCATCAACTCCCGACCAACGTTGTGGCCTATTGCACATACATGTCGTCAGTTGCCATGTTGTTAAATATAACTATTTCTGCCAATATTTTGGTAAATACCAAAATATACCAATATTTTGGTAAAAATTTACATTTCCAATAATGTTCGATGCTTTCTCTCCTGAGTAGCTGTGTTTGTTATTTTCAGTGTTGTGCAACAGTTACAAAATACTGAATCCTTTTTAACTAGACATATGATTTCTCTAGTGCTTCTTTCAGGAAGAATATTCTGCAATGTAATGTCGCAAAGTAGTCATAAATTATTGCGTTTCTGTACCTCCGAAGCAGTTGCGTACTTAAGTTCTCGAGTGCACCGTTGCAGAATTACTAACTGCAATAAAAGTGAAATTAAAGATTTGAAAAAAACTAGTTAATATAATAAAATTACAATGAAGAAAATAAAAAGGGAGTGCAATTTGTTTTACTCTATTTTTCGTGGAGTAGGTCGGTGCTGAATCTAACGTTCCAGAAGAAAAGAAATGTCGCCTCCTCGTGATATACAATATGCGCTACACTTACGCGAAGACTAAACGAACCAGTTGACCCGCCAGAAAACACAAAATAAACAATTAATCGACGATGCCAAGCTGCTGTGGTTGTGCTGTCACAGAATCCTAGTGCTATTAGCTCTCTACCACAGTCTCCTGCTAGTTGAATTGAATTGAATTTACCTTATTTTACGTGGCGAGACTCGGGCCATCAGGCCCGCTCTTCCGTCTGACCACGCAAATGTCGCTACGCTCCTTTCACCAACTAGAAGAGAAAGGAGGTATTTCTTGGGCGAGAAACAGACGATTTGAATTTAGCTCAGAGGTCATTTAGGCTTGAGGATCTTTTACATGCAAGTAAATCTACCAACATGGGACAGCCGGCTTTACTTCCCCTCCGAAGGAAGGCGTACGAAGGATTTTTTCGCCCTTAAAAATTCACGGCTTCGATCGGCTTTGAACCCGCCAACATGGGTACAACAGTCCAGTACGCTAACCGTTACACCATCGCCGCAGCTTTTAAACTAGTGACATGAGGGATACATTATTTTTTACCACAGACTCGTAAATATTATAAGCATGACCTAACAGTCCGACAGCAATCTGAGCCTAACACGTGTAATGGACATGGAAGTGAGCTTCATTTTCTATCATAAACATTCAGTGTCCTCCTTTCCTTGTGGCTCAAACGTCTTCCATTTGATTTATTATGCGAAATATGGAAAATTATATTTACTGATAAATTACTCTTAATGAATCGTTAAATGTATTGACAAGTAGGTAACAGCTAGTTAATAATGTGTAAAATATGAAAACGTAAAAGTTGGACATTTTTGCCATTTGTAAGCTTTTAATCCTTTTATTAAATTGAATTTTTAAATAACTAGTGTTAATTACTTAATACCCTTAATATATAGCAGTGTTTATTTTTTCCGCGTAGTTATGTGAAAAGAAACAGTTGTCTAACAGTGGAGCAGCCATATTTTGAACCCTGTGTGCGCTCGCGCTCTGTCATTCGTCAGATGTCACGCAGTTCTCAGGCCGCAGAGTGATCTGGATCTAAGCTCCGCCCCTTTCTCTGTGAATCTTGAGCACCACATCGCCCCTGCTGCCGCTCCTAATAGAGCTAGTAAGTGGTGCTCCTCCTCTGGGATGCAAGTGCTTGCTATTCACGGTAGGTTCCCACATGCATGCATGCATGCATGTCTCAACAATTAAGCCTGATCTTCTGACATATGTGGTAGTACATGCAAGTGTGTGTCTATAAGGGGATAACAAGTGATACGAATGAGGAAATAAATATCCCGTACGATCTGTAGTCTACTTATTACTGTATTTCTCCGTGATTCGCCTTGAAGTGTTTAAAAAAAACTTCGGAAAATTACCGATTAAATCAGCCAAATGCCAGAATTTTCTTCTTGGCCGTTATTGAAGTCGATCCAGGTGTAGCTTATGTCGAACATCCGCCGCCCTACCCGCACCACAAACATACTAAAATATATGTGAAGCAAGTTATAGAAGCATGACGCGCTCAGAACACAGAGGCAAGAAGCCGTAAAAAGCAAGTAAAACAATATAAACGAGAAGTGAAAGGCCTTAGAAGTGGCGGGAAGCACCACAAAGACAAAGAGGGAAACTTCTTTATCCTTGAAGTGCAGATGATGGCAAATACACTCCGCCTCGGCCCCTGTGTCACAGGCCGAGTTCGCTGTTATTGGGCGGCGTGTGTACGCAGGAGCTCGTAAATCGGGTCACCGACAGCTCGACCGAGCCGCGGGAGTGCGGCGGCAGTGGCGGTGGCAGCGGTGGTGGATGGGACGTTGGCGTAGACAAAGGAAAAGGGGGAGGCGGTGGTGCTGGCGGTGGTGAGGGTGGAGGCGAAGACGAAGGAGGAGGCTGAGGCGTAGGAGGAAGCGGAGGAGGCAGAGGCAGAGGCGGGGGCGGAGACGGAGGCGGAGGAGGAAGCGGTGGCGATGGTGAAGGCGGAGGCTGAAGCGGAGGAGGTGGAGGCGGAAGCGGAAGAGGAGGCGGAAGCAGAGGAGGAGGCGGGGACAGAGGCGAAGGTGGAGGCGAAGGCGGAAGCGGAGGCGAAGGCGAAGGCGGAGGAGGCGGAGGCGGCGGCAACGGGAGTGGTGACGATGGCGAGGGGGGGGGGGGGGGCGAAGGGGGCCGTTGGCGATGCCGTGGACGGTGCCGGTGGTGTGGTCGGGGAGGGGGCGACGGCGGTGACAGCAGCGATGACAGCGCTCGCGGCCGAGGGCGGCCGTCCGCGAAGACTGCACGGGTCGCGGCTGCGTTCCTTTGTGGGCGGCGCGGGTTCTTTCCGCAGCGCTCGCGGCGGCGCATGCACAAAAGGAAGGCCGCCGCCGGCGCCCCGCCTGATCCGCTTCGGCCCTTCCCATTAATTCACCCAAAGCGGCTCAGCGGTTGATTGCGCTCCGTCGAGACGGTGGAGGAGCAGGGAACCGAGCGGAGAGCAGGGGCAGGGAGGAGGAGGAGGAGGGGGAGGGGAGGTCGGCCGGTGGAAGCTGGTAGTGATGGAGCGGAGTCAGGCTGAGGGGGCGGCGGGGACCTATGGCGGCTACGGACCTTCGGCGGTGCGGAGAAGGCGCGTTGCTGTGCACGCATCGAATGCAGAGAACGGAAGATGCGAGGACGAGGTTGATAGTGGCATTAGCTTATGGTGTAGTGGCTGCATGAAATAGTGGAAGATACCATAGGAGATTGATAATGAAGATGAGAGGGGGAATTGGGGGAATGGCGGAATGGTACGGACAGATTAATCCAAAGAAGAAAGGAATCAAACGGGTAGAGAAATCTGAAGAATGGAGAACGAGAGATTAAGAAAATCGTGAATGAAGAAGTAGGAGGAATAAAAGACTAGGAATGACTTTCTATTCATCGTATTTTGTAACTTTCGCGGAGACGTCTCAATGCTCACAGTTCTAAAGCCAGAAAAATTAACTTCGCTGTCGTGGAGATTCCCCGATAAGGAGACGGCGGTTTGTCTTCCAGGTGGTTTATGTTGCGATCTAATTATGGAGATGACGACATTCTATGAAATGAACATGAAGGTGGAGACATTGTGGAATAAGAGAGAAGGTAAATGGGAAAATTCCAATGAAAAGAGCAACATCATACACCGCCTTCGTAAATGAGTTGAAATAATGGGTAGGTGGGGAATAGGAAAGGTAGAGGAAGGAAGAGGGAAGGAATGGGCAGATGAAGGAATGGCACTGATAGAAGAATAGCTTTGGTAAAGGGATGGAATTGGTGGAAGAATGGGACGGGAGCTATATGAAGCTGTCAGTTGAAGACATTCAAGCAGGAGGTTGGAAAATTCATGTGAATGTAAGCAAAATGGTGGTCGATTCGGGTAGGCAAAGAATATACATCAGATGCGTGCAATAAACAGAGCATACAACAGTGGTAGTGATTGTGAAAAAAAAAACGGCGGCAGTGAGGAGGCCATAGGCTGGGGAAGAGGGGCGGTGCGCAGCCTCTGTAAGGAGCAGAGTCAATTTCGTCCGAGCCTCGCTTATTCAATATCTGCGTGTTCGACGTCGTCCTGTGTTGCACAAAGGAAAGTGCCTTTCCAACGCACGGCACTGGCGCGGGCGCATTGAGCACACCGACCCTCTGCCCCATCTGCTCCTCGCCCATTCCTTTTCCCTTTTCCTTCCCCTTTTCCTGTCCCTTTTCCTGTCCCTTTTCCTTTCCCTTTCCCTTTCCCTTTCCCTTTTCCTTTCCCTTTTCCTTTCCCTTTTCCTTTCCCTTTTCCTTTCCCTTTCCCTTTCCCTTTCCCTTTCCCTTTTCCTTTCCCTTTCCCTTTTCCTTTCCCTTTTCCTTTCCCTTTTCCTGTCCCTTTTCCTTTCCCTTTTCTATTTCCCTTCCCTTTTCCCTTTCCCTCTCTCTTCCTCTCCCTCTCTCTTCCTCTCCTTCATACCCTCCCTCCCACTTTCCCTTCATCCGTTCTCCAAAAGCCCTCTCCCCTTCCCTTCCTCTCTTTCTTTCTCCCCTTTTTTCTATCCCTCTCTCTTTCTCTCCCACTTTCCCTCCCTCTGTTCTCTTTTTTCCTTCCTTCCCTCCCTCTCTTTCTTTCTCTCCCTCTCTTTCTCTCCGTCTCTCTCTCTCTCCCTCTCTCTCTCTCCTACTTTCCCTCCATACGTCCTCCTCCTCTCGCCCGTTTTCATTCTACCTCTTATTCCAACCGTTTTGAATTACCTCTTTTATCTCCTCTCTTACATTACATCAATTCCCTCTCGTCTCTTTTTCAGTTCACCATTCTCATTTTCAGAATGTTGTGTCATTCTGTATTCGAATAATTCTGTTTTTATTTTGATAAATTTTGCTTCACTACCTTTAAAATATAAAATCCTGAAAATCAGTTGAACTAGTCAAATTTTGTATCTGACTTTCTTGCATTTCTTCTCGGCTTTTCATTGAAAGCTACCTACGTTAGGCAGCTTCAGTCACACTCTATCTTCCTCACGCTTCCCGAGCACGTCTCCTAGATTAGCATCCCCCACAATTATTTTCCATCTCCCATTCCTTCCCACCCACTTCCTTCTTCTCTCCTCTCCTCATCTCACCTAGCCTCGTCTCCCGCTGAAGAGAATCTTCAACACCTCCGTCACAGGAAGGTTCCTTTTTAGGTGAGCCAATCTCTGGCGCATTTGTGAATGATAGGACATCCTTTGTGCTTGAAGTATGGAAATAAAGAAACCGACACGTTCTCTTGATTACAAATCCCTTTGGCGGAGTGGATTTTCTTTCTAAGGAAGCCTGGGCGAGTAAAAGGCCGATAGAGCGGAGGCGGGGGAGGACGTACCAGGGGAGACAGTGATGAATGGTCCGTGGATGTCGTCTGCGTTGGGATAACGATTTCTAATTTTGTTCGCGTAATCACAATGGGAGAAGAAGGATCGCTCCAGGTCGAGAAGAGGATTTCTTTTGATTTATGCTCTTGTGCGGGGGTCGACTCGGTGATCCCGGCTGTGCGTTACGTGGGTTTCGAAAGCATTGACGCGTATTTTCGAGATTTTCCAAGCAGGTTGTAGAACGTCTTTGATATTCGTGCTGTGGAAGACTCTTGATCATTGAAGTGGGTAATACGTAAGTCTAACTACACCAGTTGTTTGACGTCTTTGAGGAATTTAGAAAATCTTTTTGTGGAATTCGGCCATTGAGTAGATGTTTTCAAAGAATGGGCTGCTCGGGAGTCCTAGGCACTGTTGCTAGGATGAGGTTTCTCACCGACTGAAACTCTTTTGACTATATCGAGTCTTTAATCTTTCAATAGATTCCTTGATCACTGAGATTATTTATGGTTATTTAAGTTAATCGGTAAATTAAGTGAAACGGTTATCTTCGGTGGGCCAATAATATACCGATATGATGAGTCTTGTCTTTATGATACAGCTCTCATACCACAAATTCAATTAATTTAATTTTTGATAATTTTTTATGTTTGGTGGTGACGGTGCTAGAGAAAAATAATACGAGGTGTAAGAGAGGTGTAAATGATACGAACAATGGTAATGTAATTTAGAGAGTTAGTGTCAGTATTGACAGTGCGATTATAAACAACTATATCTAAGAATTGTAACTATTTTAAAATTGACTATCTGAAATTAAAAACAATAAAATGTGTTGGGTTTGCTTCCCCATGGGCTTTAGATAATTTGGATTTAAATAAGTTCTTCAATTTTATGTCAAATTAGTATTTAAATTTATATAGCGATAATAAGATTTCAGATTTTTATTCCAATCAAAGTACGAAAACAAATATTTAAAAAATTTAGTGTTTCACACGTTATGGATTTTTGCAAGTTTCTCTAAATGATGTCCATCATTTTTAACTTTTTAACAGTTTACATCTACTTGTTTTTTTAACATGAAGTACCGCAATGTTTTGTCTATGGCACGGGCAAAGAATAATATTTTATTCTTGCTCAGCTTCCTTCTACAACAATCAACCTTTCAATTAAAACAAAGATAGGCCCAATCTCCTTCATTTTCTTCATGCTCTAATTGTACTGTACAGATTGACACGAAGCAGACCTGCAAATAAACGACGACGAACGCCCATTATCATTCATTGACACGGAAATCAACATTTCGCCGTCCTACGGCCTCCAGCGCCCGGCATCTGACACCACTAAGCAGGATTATCCCTCATCAGTTGTCCCGAAGCGGCACGTGGACAAGGCCGAGCCGCACAATAGAAGTCCACGCGACGATTGAGCGGAGTCGCTGATTGACACGAAATGGCCCCCACGGCGTGCCCCGCTCGCGGGCGACAAAGCCCCGGGGCAGGGAATGTAATATACAGCGTTCCAGCAGTCAACTAGCGCTCTACTTTAAGCGGACGCGGCAGCGAGAGGAGATGGCGGGCGGGCGACGGCGGGTGGAGGTCGGCGGTGGGATAGTGCGGGACGCGACGGTGATGGAGAGTAGAGGATGACGTCAGAAGACGGTGATAGTGAGGAATACGGTACGGCGATGTGATGAGGATGGAGGCGACAGGTTGGTAAACCAGTGGGTTGGTGGGATGGTCGGGCAGGCAGGCCTCCGGAGTGTTGGCGAAAGGGACGGTTAAAGTGCTGGGTACGAGATCTGATACGGTGAGAGGCCAGGTTGTAGGGAGAGGAAGGAGTAAGAGCGGGGGCAGAGAAGAGACGGGAGGTGGGAGAATGGGATGGGGGGGGAATATGAGGCAAGGGGTGAGCGGTGGTGGGGGAGAGGACGACTGTGAGCTGGGGCAGTTAGAGCCTTGCCGAACGGCATAGGCTTTGGAGGTGGCGATAGTTGCGGTAGTGGGGTGGCTGTGCGTGGGCGGCGTGGACCGCTTGGGCGAGGCGTGGGTCGTCTTTGGAGCGTGGTGGGGGCAGCGTGGCGTAGGGCAGCGTGGCGGGGGTGCCGGGGCGCGGGGCGGCGGGTGGCGGGCGGTGGGACGGCGGGACGACGGGGTGGCGGGGCAGCGGGGGCG
The DNA here is from genome assembly GCA_017312745.1 of Gryllus bimaculatus. NCBI lineage: Eukaryota > Metazoa > Arthropoda > Insecta > Orthoptera > Gryllidae > Gryllus > Gryllus bimaculatus. The sequence continues at coordinate 9,600,882 of BOPP01000006.1, forward strand.
GGGGGGCGGGGGCGGCGAGGGTGCAAGGGCGTCGGGCGCGGGGGTGCGGGCGCGCGATGGCCGGCGGGAAGCGGCGGGGTGACGGGGGCGCCGAGAATGGCGAACGGCGTGGGGCGGCGAACGGCAAGGGCGGCGACAGCGGGTGCGCGAACGGCGCCGGCGATCGGGGGCGTGGTGGGCGGCATGGGCCGAGGACGACGGGCGGAGAGGCGGAATGGCAGAGCGCGAGCGGGGGGCAAGCAGGGCCAAGGAGACGACCAGACAGCGGGTGCGGGTCGTGCTCTGGCTGAATTGGTGGGAGCGGTGACGTGACACTGACGAGGGCGCGCATTGGGGCGGGGTCGGCGGGGAGAGCGACGTCGGGGCAAGGGCGACCGCCGCGCCGCGCCGGCCGAAAGCAGCGCTGCACAAACGCCGGGCGACGGCGGCTGTCAACGGGCGGGCGCCGAGGCCGACGCTCCAACCGCCGCGCACAACGCGCCCGCGACACCGCAGCTTCCTCTCGCTTCACAGCACTCCCCCGATCTCCCGCGACTCTCCGCTCGTTTCGTCTTCTAAGCGAATTGCGATTGTTTGGATCATCGAGAAGGGCAATAAGGCGGAAGAACATTTCCAACATTAGTCGGAGACGAATTAACCCAGTATTTTTTATGCTCAGTATTTTGCACACGTTGTTGCAACGCCTTACATTTACTAACATGTTATGTAGTACATTCAAATTGAATTTACACTGTTAATATCGTTTAATTATTGAGATTATTGGTTTAGTTCCTGTGATAATTGTCCTATTAAATACGGGAAATCCCTTGTATTTCTTTATTTAGTAGACTGTCCGGGTGATGCCGCGTCTATGGCGAAGGTGTCGACGTCGGTACCTTGGCCATGGACGCGGCGTCACCCGGACAGCCTAGTAAAGACTGACTCCGGCCGCGGAAGCCTACGCTCTCTCTTGTATTTCGTAGAATCTGTACCACTCTGTTATTCGTGAATTTTCCCTGATTATCAACGCATTCCTAGTATTGTATTCGAATAATAGAGGTTTGTGATTCACGGCATTCAATGAAACCTTATTGTTGACTATCGGAACATGTATAGATCTTTGGGACTCTGTGACTGGTAAATCCAATTTTTGACTTACGATAATCAATTCCACGTGTACCTTAATCCAACCGCACGCCAATATTATAAACTATGAGATATCGTTATTTTAATTCGTAAAGAATAATGTAATAGGAAAAATGAGGTAGGTCTCTCAATTTCCATCATTAGTTCTAGATGTTTATTGTTTGTGTACAAGAAGAAGAAGATCCTATTAAGATGATAGATTATGATTGGATGACGACGTATAATGGATGTTGATTTACGGTCGTGTCGGTGATGTTGGAGATACTGGCGCCTTGATTAATTTTGGCAGATGCGAGGTATGGGGTGATGTCACATGTCATTTTGGGAACTCACAGTTTTCTCAATTTCTTCTTTATTTTTAGAATTCCACTACCATCTTATATATGTTCTATATGACCTATTCAACGGCTACATTATTTACTACATCTGCAGTGACCTACATCCTGACTTCCTTTGTATCCCATTTTATCATCTTTTAATTGCCATTTCCGCTCAGTTCTCCTTTGCATCCCACTACCGACCTCCGTTTTATTCTCGTTATCACTTTAGGGCTTCTCTGAATGACTTCTGGAAGTTCTCTTTAGACAGCTGGAAGAGCATCTGAGAGAGCTTCGGATAGTTTCAGACAGAACTTCCAGGTAACTGGAAGGGGTTCAACCATAGAAGAAGGTATCCTTTCCCCCAGGATGTCTAGTGCTTTAGAAGCAACGCATCTGCCCGTATTTCCTCACTTTCATTATTTTCGTCTTGAACTAGACACAATCTGCGATGCTATTATCTCTCTATTGCAGACTTTCTACAGCCCTGTCTTGAATTTCACCAAAGTTTGTAATTGTCCTTAACTGCCATTCCTACTCTACCTAGCAAGGTCTTAGTACGCAGAGTTTAACGCCGTGGGTGGAGGCTCTTTAAAGGCAAAGTTGTTTTCACCTTGCGACTGTGAAGGTTATTTTATCATCTACATATCCCATACAGACATTATCCCAACCACAATCAATCACAACCATCATTGATTTTCCTTCATTATCACCCTACAATGTAATTTATTGTAAGTCTATAATGAAAACTGGAGGCCCACACTCAGACTGAAGGAAGATGGCCCGCAAGTGTAATGCTATAGTATATCCTTTCAACCAATTTAAGATCGCCAGGCTACAGGTAGCGGAGAGACGAAGTTCGCTCTGAAGCTTGTAGTCTGTCAGAGAAACAGTAAACTCATAATGAGAATAAAACGGATATCGGTACCTAGAGTAGTGCAGACTCATAAATAGGACTCTATGAGTACCTTCCATAGATCACTTGAAGGTGTAATTAAAATCCCATAAAATGTAAATATTATTAATTTTGTCAAAAACGTCAACTGCGATTAATTTGTCTATTTATATCCAATTTCGTATTAGAAAGCTGTGTTGCGAGATTTTGTTCCTCTGACATAATTCATATTTTTCCCAGGCGTTAAGATTCAATTCATTGTGACATTTTGGACATTCCATGTTTTGTGTTCCAGCCTTTTATTCACTTCCATTTATGATTCAGAAATCTCTTTAATTGGCAATAAACAACAGTGACCAACACAGAATCTTAATTTTCATTGCACTCTTTGTTCGCGACTGATTCACAAAGGAGTAAGTTTTCGGGCATTTTTTTCGCTTATACATTGTACGACAGTCATAAAAAAGGAACCCACACGAATAATTTGCCGCATTCTAATGTAAAAATAAAATGAAATAATAAACACTTTCTACGCAATAATCACTTTCTTCGTTAAATAGTAAATGAAATACAAAAATCTTCTAATAGGAATAATCATATGACTACAAAATATAATTTCTTGAAATAAGTGTATTCATGCGCCATCTTCATCTATAACTCATTTGTATCAATTGTTCTTAATGGACCGCGAAGTGTTAAATATTAAACGAACTCTGGCAGTTAATCCTGTCTTTTAAGTTCGGGTGCGTTGGTTAGTTAATAGCAGTACGTTAGACAAAATCTTGAAACAGGTCTGTATTAAACTGCAGACCTCCAAGTTCCAGGTTTCCAATAGAATGGTATCGAGGGGTTCTGCGGACTGCGACGAACACCTCTGAGGAACGAGGTGCAGAGGCTGTTTGAGCGTCGAGGGCGTTAACGGCGTCGCGGGCGTTGACGGTGGGGGGGGGCGTGTGTCCGCGCGCCGGCCGGGCGCCGGTGGCGGCACGTGGAGGCGGCGTCCGCCGCGGCATGCGTGTGCGTGATGGATGCGTGAGCACTGCTGGCGCCGCGACGGCTCGTTAATCATTGTCCATCATACGCCGCTCGTGGGGCCCCGCGCCGCTCCACCGCCGCCGCTGCCCTCCACGTCGACCCCTCCACAGTGTCTGTCTTCGGTCATATACTATCGCCCCTCATGCCTCTGCCCTAGCCCGTGGCCCATTCCCGTCTAGTTCCGCCCTAACCCTCATCCCAACCTCAGTCCCCGCCTTATTCCCTGTCTTAGCCCTTGTAGCCCCTGCCCTAGAACCCGCCTTGGCCCCACCCTAGCCTGCCCACTAGCCGCCCTAACCCCCGCCCGAGCGCCCCGCCCAGTCCGAGCGCACCGCCCAGCCCGAGATACCCGCCCATCCCGACATCCCCGCCCAGCCCGATATCCCCGCCCAGCCCGAGACCACCGCCCAGCCCGAGCACCCAGGCCGAGCACCCAGCCCGAGAGCCCCGCCCGAGCGCATAACCCCCGCTCTGGCCCCGCCGCCGCTTCCACTGCCGCTTCCACCCCCATGGCTCACCGCAGCTATTGCCTCCACCCTGACACCATCGCCACTTCTCACTCGTTCTGCATCAAGCGAACTTACAAGCCTCTGCATTCATAAGCACTCACAAGCCGACAATTTGCACTTGTGTAGCACCCACCCTGGCCCATAGTTCTTCACCCTAGCCGTTCGTGTGTGTACCGGTAGATATAGTTGTCACAAGTCATATGTTAAATATTAATACTTTGTAAATAGTTTTCAGTTAATTTTCAGAAATCTTTCTTTCGATTGCGCGCAGAAATTGGTAGAAGCCTATGCATCCTTTGCCCTTGTGAGAGGTGCCTTGGGTTTCGTTAGACATCCTGGAATATAAAAAAGATATAAACAAGAAAAAAGTTTCGATTTTGACTGAAACATCCATTGAGACATTCCACCTATTCTCATATTGCGAGTACGGACTGAATTCTCATACTCACTTTAAGTCATTCAATATTTTTATTCATGAAATACGTTTTTGACCAGCAACTATTTTGTTATTAATTTTATGTAAAGAACTTCACGAAATGTTTGATTGATTGATTGATAAGTGTTTCCGAACGAATAAGTTCATTAATGCTGTGAGAATAGTGCATGCTTTTACTGTGATAGGTGGTGATCTTCCTCCACTGGATGACGAGATCCGTCACCGACCTCCCGTCGGATTGCTGGTTTTCCCCAACCAGGTATCTACGACTTGCGGGGCAGTACCTCAGCCGGGACAAGCTCTGAGCTCGTGACTGGTCTCGCGACACATGTGGTAGTCTAGCAACAGTTCGAAACAGAAACTTCTTTCACAAGCATTTTGAACAAAAGAAAAGAAATAGCGAATTGAAGAGAAATAAAATATATTTTTTAATACTTAGCCAATAAATATGCTGATCCTAACAACTGTAAATGAGCGTTACAAGCTTAAAAACAATTGTATTAATTTTTTTTGGAAATGGACGGGCAAAAGAGCAGGCTAAATGGCCTGAGCCTCGCCATCTATAAAGACGTTGATTTATTTATTTATTTATTTATTTATTTATTTATTTATTTATTTATTTATTTATTTATTTATTTATTTATTTATTTAAATAAATAAGCGGCCAGTATGTTTGCCTGCAAGGAATAGTCTGCATTGACTACTGGGGAGTCACCGCCAGTTTCTATGCCTTGCGGAGTTAAAGCAGCTGCTCTGGAGTATGAAGTAGAGTCGAGAACACTAAAGCTAGTATAGGTCTAGTCTACCTGCGTAGCCTGACAAGATCATCATTTATTCCTAAATTATATATATTTCTGAGGCCGTAACTGTTTCAATAGTTGAAGCTATTTGTCTGACAACCCTCTCAAACACCACAGAGTCTACATAGTTACTTCCGCTAATAAAGATTACTAGAAAATAAAAGGGATTATCATCTTTGAATAACAAAACCATATGATGATTGCCCATTTGTATATTCTTCACAAACAATTCTGTTAATCTCTTTACAAAGTTTCAAACACAATGTACGCATAGCATTATCTGTACTAGTTAAACGAATATCATTTGTAAATAAGTTGGAACAAAATGACCTGAATCTATAAAAACATTGGATTCATGGTATATTATTTCATGAAATTCATGCGGGAAATAACATATTCGAAAAAGAATGTACATTCAGGGACACTCTTAGTTCTTGACAAACATACATTCTGTTCTTCAGATATGCCAATATTCTTCTCACAAATTGTTTCAGGCAACAGAACAAAGAAAAAGTCTTATTTTATTTCAATAAAAACGATGACTATGACACGCAGCAGTTTTTGAAGCAGCATATTTTTCATTTTGTTTATCCATGGTTTTATTTTAATTATTTTCATTATCGAGATAGATATACATCTCTCTCAATTCAACTCAATTATAAACAGATGTCATTTTCAATGTACATTTAAATTGCGTTTGTTTGTTTATTCCCATATTTTTTCGTCTCATGTTCATATAGGGTGGTTGTTTGGGCAGCATTTCTGGGTGAATGGAGTTTACCCTACAGAAATTTTTGATACTCTTTTTTTTCTGCTCTGCAAGATAACGCGGGTCTCGGCATGTCCTGGATTAAAGCCCGCACGAAATGAGACTGCTCTGTTTTGTTCATTCATGAGGTTTGGATTACCGACTTCATGTTCAGACAAAGGCGGCAGAAACGACTTTTTTCCACATGAAAGGTCCTCTCCGCTATATTTCTCTTCGGTACAAAGACATCCTGCAGCAAAAAGAGCACTTTGCATAGATTAGAAAGAATTATCTCTAATGATACGCTTGAAACTTCATTTCGGCTCTTCATTCACGGAAACATCAAATGAAATGAGAAGCGGCAGCGAGATGTTATATAATAATTTCCTAAAAAGGACCTTTGCCGTGTATCGAGCTATTGCATCCTATTTTAGATCGAAGGAGCACTGCGGAAGAGTATGGAGCTGTGAGTCCGCTAATGTAGCTATGTAGACAGTGGGAAACTAAGTTCAAAGACTGATTAGTGATACTAAGTTCGAAGGCTTGTTAGTGAAATTTCGACTCCCGAAAAATAATCATAGCTGGGCTAATTCTTGCTTAGGGACATGTATATAGTAATCAGCTGTTCTGATTGATCGTTACATACTCTGTTGGAGATCCTTCTTTTCCCACCCGGCCTTTCCTATCATGCTGATGACCCTTCCTATCATGCTGATGGTAATTGGCATCAATTCCCAAATGTCGTGCAAGATGTAGAAAGATATCGACAGAATTGTGTCCATGAGGAAGTCAGAACAAAAACCCACGAAGATTTGAAAATCCAGAGAAATCCATGCGCTACATTCGCGAGACTTAATTTCAGGGTTCATTCATGAAAACATTTGTTTAAATGAGAAGCGTTCGAGGGGTATTGCGTAACAATATCCCCAAAACGACGTTTTCGTGTACTCAATTAGCGCATCCCGATTCTACGCCGCACGGTGATATAGCATTTGCAAATTAACTGATGGAAGGATACGCGAAACTTCTCATTACATACGTCAATACTAACACATTGAAAGGATGTCCTATAATTGCATTGCCGCGGCAACATATGAAATCCCATCCAGTTTAATCGTGATTAGGTTGCTTCCGGAAAACTAAGTTTTGTACGTTGGCGAAGAAAATGCCGCGTGTCTGAGGGGCGTCGACGCAACGTCAGAATGAGATGAGGCAGACTCTCCCGTGGCAATTTAAGAAATAACCATCCGTCTTCTGGCAAACTTCACCAGCTCCACACAGCCGCCTCTCCAGGGGCGGGGCAGGGGGCGGGGCAGGGGGCGGGGGCGGGAGGGGAACGAAAGTGTGGGTAGCATATCGGGGTTCGGGAAAGTTGGTGCACGTTTCACCGGAGGCGGCCCGCCGCGTTCAGCAAAGACGTCAGCGGGGGGGGGGGGGTGAGGACGAGATTGAGGACGGGAATTAGGATGAGGGCGGGAGGAGTGGGTGATCTTCAAGGGCAAAGTGAGGTGCTGCCTTCCGCTTAAAGAGTTAACTGAGAGGAATTCGAGTTTGATACAGAAGGGAATCATCACTTTCACTTATTACTTATTTCTCGTTTAAAGATTCATCATTGAAAAGTTTCATTTGAAAATATAAAAAATAAAATGTTTTAAAAATTTCACTTTCATTTTAAAAGCCCCGATGCTTTTCTTTAAAATGCGATTCTTAATTCTTATTTCAAGAAAGTAAAATAATTTTACAAAATTTTGTGGAAAAATTTTAACTGTTTATAAAACTATCGAAGATGTTTGTAGACAATTGTTTACCAATTTTTGTGATTTGGAAATTTTATTTTTGACTTTTTTGCATATTTTGTGTTTTATATTTATGTACCTTTAGGTTTGTACGTTTTAATACACCTCTTCAATTTTTTTATTTTATTTTAAGTTGAAGAAAAGCATTTGTTTAACTTCTGTATTGGTTTTGAATATGAATGGGCAGCATTAATTCTTATTAGTGTGAATCATGTAATTACATTTGCTGAAACCATTTTGGCTCAGCACAGCGTTTGTCATTAACACATAGCTAAGTAGAGTGACCCGCTCGCCGGCTAAAAATCCTAATATAGATCTCGCAGTCCGTGACGTGGAGGGGGATGATGACGCAGTAGGCTGAGTTCGTTAGCGGCCGGCAGCTCCGCACGCGCGCCGGCCGATGGTGCTCTGTCAGCTGCCACCGGCAGAGGCGGAAGGGGCGCGGCGGAGGGGGAGAGACGGACAATGAGAGGAGGTCGGAAGGAGACTGAAAGGGTTGTGTCGAAGAGAGAGTCAGAGAGCAGTGGAAAAAGGGGAAAAGACGGGTAAGAAAGAATGACTGAGAGAAAAAAGATGGAAGGAAGAAGAACGGGAGAGAGAAAGGAAGTGAAAAGAGAGAGGAGAGGAGCATAGATCGAGAATGTAATCAAATGGAAATTCGCTTGAGAGGGTACGAAGAAATGCCAATGAAGTAGATGGTGATAGGGGAAGAGTTGGAAGAGGAGCGGAGGCGGGAATGCGGGTAGAGACGGAGGTGGATGTGGGAGTCAGAGAAGCAGGCGAAGGTGGGGGAGGATGTGGAGGGGCGGAAGTTAAAGTGGGGAGGTAGAGACGTGGGAGATACAACCCGGAGCGTATGTGGAGTGTGAGGAGTAAGTGAAGAGAAGGCAGAGTCAAGGGCGGAAGTTGAAATGTGGCAGCACGGAAACCGAGTGGGAAAATGCCGGAAGTAGGACGCAGGACGGGAATCAAACACAATGAGCGCTGGCGGCAGCAACGGCAGGTCGCAACTGGCATGGGGGAGCAAGCCAGTGTGATAGAAGGGGACAAAGGTGTAGAGGTGGACCGTAAAGTTTGTCGGCAACAATGACAGGGTATCGCCATGCGTCGTCATAGATGCGAGCTTGGTTGGATATGGAGACGTTACGTAGATGGTGGTAGTGAGGATGGAGAACAGAGATGAGTTAGATAGAGAACACAAAACATCGTTAAAATGAGATGGAAGAAGAGTATCTGTCAGCGCTGATTGCCCTTCACTCGCAAAGGAAAGAAGGGATGGCGAGGCTGTCGCCGTAAGTGACAGCGGGGTAAGTGTGTGATAGCGGATGGGCCGAGTAGCGGTGCGACGCATGATGTAAAGGAAAACAGGTGGAGAGAGAGGACGACACCGCTGCAACCGGTAGAAGCAACGTGGGTGGGAACAAAGTGGGGTAAAGGTAGGGGAGGTGGGAGATGGAGACCGAATGACACCTCTCTAGCAGCGGCGAGAAGAGGGAACGGAAGGGTGGAGACGAGGCGGAATAACCGAAGAGGAGTGAAGAGGCGAGGAAGAGATGACTGCTGTAACCTCTAGCAGCAGCGAAGACAGGCAGTGCAAGGGAGGCGCCGACACGGAATAACCGATGGACAGAAGAGAGGCAATGAAGGGAGGTTAGAGCTGGAACCGCTAGGTTGCATCGATGACTGCAACCGAAATGGAAGGGATGAAGGCAGAGACGGCATCGCAACGCAACAACACAGCTTAAGCGGCCAACAGTAGCATGGACAGGGAGAGGGAGACTGTAGACGGGATAGTATAACCATAGGGTAGAGGAGAGGCAAAGCCAGGCCGAGAGAACTTCAACCGGCAGCAGCACGGAACGGAAGAGAGGGAGGGAGGCGGGCGAAAAGTGTGCTGTGGAGAGACGACATGGGGATAACACGGCTGAAACAGCTAAAAGCAGCGAGCATACAAGTGAAGACGAGGTGGGATAACCGAATAACAGAGGGCAGGCAACACCAGGTCGACACGGCTTCAACCGGTAGGAGGGAGCAGCACGGAACGGAAGAGAGGGAGCGAGGCGGGCGAAAACTGGGGGACGCGCGATCGCGGGGAGGGGCGGCGCAGCTGTCACCGCCGCGCTGGTATCGGCGGGAGGGGCGGTGGGCGATGGGAGGGGAGGAGAGGGAGGGGCGGAGGCGGAGGCGGAGCCACGCCGCTTCGGACGGCGCGCCGGAAGCCCGCGACGAAAGCAGGAAGCGCGCTTGCTTCCGAACAAACGCCGGCGACGCCGCTGATGAGAGTATCGGCGCAGCAGATGCGACGCGATGCCGAGCAGCTGTGTTTGCAGGGCGCTGATAGGGAGCAGGCCGCTGTTTCAATTTATGTAGCGAGTTTTCTGCTGCTTCGTTTCTAATTGAATTGCGCACGTGAAACGCATTTTGACGTGTTGGGAAAACTAACAACGAAGAATCGATATTCAAGGTAATATTTTGGTAGCTTTCTTGTGAAACTAATCAGGAGATATAAAATGACATTAGGAGCTCTGAAGTGAACGCTAGCACTCTGAAAAAAAATCACATGCGACAATATTCAATGTTGAAGGTTCTGCGTTTGTGCCAAAATCAAATCAAAGCGTGTGATGCATGAAAGTTATTTTTGAATAAACAAGAGATATTTCGTTATTGAGAGCTCGTACATATGTAGAATATTGCTATTAAAATCCTGACGAGTTTTGGGTGGAATTTAATTCAAATCTGATTATAATTATAATTGTCATTCTTCTCGTTATAACCTCATTTGGTATGTCAATTAACTCGAAATCACTCGACCTGTGACCTTTGTCGACTGGAGAAGCTCTCGATCTCTTTATAAATATTTGTTTATGCATTCTAGACCATGTGAACTAAACAAAATCGTATTTGTTCTATAAATTATAATAGTAATAGAGTGAATTGTGCGTAATATCTCTTCAATAATGATCTACGAATTGTTACGAATTGAGAAAGATTATTTGTAAACATTCGAATAGTTACGTATTAGAAGGCAAACTCTGACAGACGTAAAATGTTCATACTCGACTCCACAAAAATTCGTTTGAAACATACGTTTATTTCGTAGCTGAATATGTATCTAAAATTGCGTCTTCTCATTCATGTACATAATTCATTTTCCGTCCGCCTTTCCATTTCTCGTTTTTACAACGGTTGACGATTCGTACTCCTGGCACAAAAAGACTAGAGCTACGAAGCGGCGAACGTTTCAGGACGTAGAAAAGCTTATCTGGTTGCCCGGTACCTCGCTTCAGCGCACCGCAATCTTCTCTTTTATTGCTTAAAGACTTACGTTTCATTGCGCGCCGTTAAAATCGTGCTGCTTTATGGCTTGGCATGGGCTTGCATTGGCTTTGTCACCACCGCTGCTTCCCTTGCCTTGGTCACCGCCTTCTAGAGCAGCGCTGTTCAAGTAGGCGGTCTAAGTGGCGAGTCATGGCCCAGTGCTTATCTGCTGGCAACCGGAGTGGCCAGTCGAGACTGCCCGGCGGCTCCGATTTGTTTGCTCTCTAGTTTAGTGCAAGCCGACTAGATGCAGTCAAGTTATAGCTAGTTGTAAATTATTGTTAGTGTTAAATTATTGTTTTTCAGCAACCTTACCTAGATTGGGCAGTCCAATTGGCGAGCCCTAGCCCAGTATTTATCTACGGGCTACAGGTCTGGCACCCTACTCGTCTAGTCTGCCTGACGGAAGGAAGGTAAAGCGCTAGGGCCTCTTGACTCTAGTCATAGTGAAAGGCAAGTAGCACGCAGTCTGACCCAAATCCTTCTATTTGTGCAGCCCTAGTGTCGGGCAGGGATGTCCAACCGGGCGGTACATTTGGTGAACCCCGGTCTAGCGATTGTCTGCGGACAAGCGATTCGGTCCGTGTCTTGAGGAGACAGTCCAATGGGTGGGACGGGGAGGGGAAGAGGTCTGGCGCGATCGACTCGGGTCTAGTGAAAGGCGGCAGGAGAGTGGGACAATGCAGCGGAACACCGTGGGTAGTCTCAGCAGAATTCTGGCGTTTGGGCAGTCCTGGTCATGACGATTCAGTGACTACGCCCCTTTCTAGGTGGCGATCCGAGGTGCAATGGACAGCCCTCAGCAAAAGCCATCTGCAAGAATCGGCAATTCATCTGGTATTTCTGGTAGAAAAAGTAGTTTGCAGAAAGATTTATCGAGATTATCCCGCTTTCCCTACCTTTCATCCCACAATTGCTTTATAATTCTTCAAATATTATTGCCAATCACTTATCCATGAAAAACATTCATAATAATATGGACGAAACTCGATCCCTTTAGAGACAAAAATAAATACGCAGTTTCCTAGGTTACCTACCGTTACATGCCCCTACACTCACGATAGTGTAGTTCATCGTTTGAAAGACTAGGTATGAAATGTTTTCAGAGAAACAGACATTGTTACAAAGTTTGGAAGATTGTTTATGGATGTAATTTTTCGACCGTTTTATTCATCATAATCATATTTTTTTACAAGTCTGCTGTAGCATTATAAGTTTTTTAATTTTTTTTAACCTTTTTTTGCATTTTTAGTGAATTCAGTTCGTAGTGTATATTAACATCTACAACTACTGTTGTACTTTCAAGTTTTAAAAATGATTTCATATTCACGCTATTAGTTTAAACCGCACATCGAAAAAGGTAATTATGAAATCTTGTCCTCAGAAAATTAATTACAATTTTTATATATTTATTTATTTAACGCCAAAAAGAGTTAAATACTGTGTGAGGTACTACAGGAAGAATTTATTCTGCTTGTAAAATATAACTGCCTGTTTCATAGCTAATTTTACCTACAGTAAGTTTTTGTATTTATTTATTGGTTTTATGTTGAAATTGGTGACAATTTTATTTTATACTTTGAAACGTCTCATAGAACAAATTTATTTTCTTTCATTAGTTCAGTGCAAACATGTATCATACCGTTGTTGGAAGACCTTGTTCTCTTTTTTAGTCTCGTCATTCTGCTATATGTTCATACGGTAGGATAAAGCCTCTTAAAGCTTATGACTTCCGAAGTACCCGTCACAAATTCTAGCGTTGGGTTTCTTTTACTACTGCAAATCTTACTATAATAAAATTCAATGAGATTTATGCTTCATGTAAAACTTGCAAGTACGCTACACAATTCACTGAAACACTTATCTTTCTTTAAAACCCATGTTAGATACAGAGGGACGAAACATAGCATTTTACAGTACTAAAACTAAATTTTCTTAGATACACCAGTATTACATCAGGTGGAAGAATGTCATTTAAAACGAGACTATCCGCAAATTATTAACGTTCAGACTTCCCTCCAAACTCGAAGACATGCGTGTTATTGAACTTGTTTATCAGAGGAACATTTTTCTATTGTCTTTGACGATGTCAATCAAATTGTTGTTAGCACTGCAATTTATCTTCATCCCAACTGTAGGTTCTTTACAATCTGTAAACGTGGCCTTTGTTTCTTGAGTAAGTACTTATTACAAAGCAAAATGAACTAGATTGAAACACTAATCGGCGTCATTTATATGCTAGAAATTTTGCACGGATATAATTCTGTAATACGAAAGTAATTTCACTAGATAATAGTGTACAGGGTCAGTTCGGAATCATAAGCCGATTACACGAGTGCATTGAAACGGTTGCAATGATTGTGCGTATTTTCGCATTTGAACGGGAGAAATAGACCCAGAAGATACGTGGAACTTAGGTCCCTGTTTTTAAATGGCAATTTTTTAACCAGTGTTTCTCGTCTCTGTATTTTTTTATTTGTAAGTTTGATGGTCTTAACTAGGGAATAAACCAGGATTGTAATTTTAAAACATGCACACATTCTCTAGATTTTAACAATACAATGTTACATGAAAATGTTTAATTCGGATACCGCAGTACTCAGATGTCTGTGGTGAAAAAAGATCTACTTTGGACGTCAGCTGACGAAATCTTGATAAGTTATTGCATTTTTGCTGCAGGCCTCTGCTATTTTAGTAATGAAAGTTAAGGTACGTTAAAATATTAATTTCGTTAATATTCGAACACGTTCAAAACCATTATTAGCATCAATGAGCTGGAATTCATTGAATACATTTGTACAATTACTCTCCTTTTCATCGTTAGATTCATCATAATTTTGTTCTGAAGTTCGTGATTGAACAATTATTATTAGCAACAATATCTATATGGTTTGTGAAACTTTGTAAACAAAATGTGAACATCATTAAGACATAGCGCAAAGATATACATATCTAACAGAGCACTTCAATAACCCCAAATGAAGCTTGCAACGTGTTCATTGACATGCTTCTTAATGCTCGTAAATTGCTCCAACTGCAGCCGTCCTAGAAACCGTACCAACTTCACGGGCCCGCAGTCGTTTCGTACCAGAAGTTAAGACTTGTGTCGAGTTACTACGGACAGGGACAACCCGAGAATCTGAACTCTCACCGCATGAATAATGTACTTTCTCAAGTATTAGACAAACCCTTCCATACGCAGCCAACTTCTCGCCGCAACTATAAAGCAAACAGGAGCTCTTCTCGGGTGGGGAGTTCGCGTCTTGCCACCTGAGAGCGTAGCGCCCGCCCCTCGTCGCGGCCCAACGGGGAACTTCTTGGAGAGTGCAAAGCGCAGAGTGTAGAGTGCCGGGGACCGAGGACTGGAGAACACTCCGACCCGGGGTTTGCAGATGACTTTACGACCTCGTAAAGATGTAAAACGCGAAGCGCAGGAACCTTTCGTGCAAATAGCGTGTGGATATTGGTGTGAATTGCACGTATGATGAGTTTTCGTCGTGGAAAACGACGGCTTTCTAATATGGATTATCTACTGTGGTTAGTGAGAATGGATTGCAGGTAATAATTTGTTTGTGTATTTATGTACGTTTACTGTTAAATTCTTTGTGATTGGGACATTTTTTAAAAATAATTAATAATTGTATAAAACAATTAACTTTCAGTCTTGACAAGAATAGCTGACGTCGTATTGTAAGTAGTATATGATTATTTTTTTTACGTATACTTATAAGTTCTAGAAACTCGGGTCCCTGTGTAGACAAGATTGCGCATGAAAATATGAATTTCTTCGATCCAAAAATGTATCTTAAAAGCCATCTAGTCGAACAGTAATAATAATAAAATGTATGAAATAAATATATAGTAGAAATTGCAAGAGTAAATGTATTTGTTCGTGATTATATTATTAGTAAATAGGGTAAATTACTTCAATCTCGCTACGTGATGATAATCACCGTAATTGAAATAAAAGACGTCATCACTTAACCTCGTAACCATACGAACTACCAATCTGGGATCACCGATTGGCGGAATAACTCCAACATTGCAGTTGACGAGATTGAGACTGGCAATTGCAACAAATGGGCGCTAAAAACCAAGCCTCTTATCATAGCGATGACTTCTAACGTATTTGTCATTCGTTTTCTGCTGGATGGCAATACTTAGCGGTCTCATAACAATGGCGTTACTTGCAATTAATTCTTGTTGCGTGATCAACGATATGTCGCAAATATCGAATTCTTCGTCGGTCGGTTCTTCCAACATTGCCCACTTAGAGCAGCGGTTAATGACATCTTAAATATGCAACAGATTCCGCTATGTCCAATCATTATTTACTATCTAGGACCACAGGTCTTCTTGCATTAGTTTTATTTATATGTATTGTGAATCACTTCTCTTCATTTAACTGTGAAGCTTACGGATCCATAACTACTTGAACGCACCCGGTCATCCACAAGTGCAGATTAATTTGATGAATGAGCCGTCTGGCCGCTGGAGTGACAGGCCATTTATCATAACGTGCTTTAATTGCGTCGACTTGCCTGGCGTAAAAACTAAAATCTCCGTTCTCGTCTTTTTCAAGTATGCCTCCTTGAACCAAGTCAGACTCACAATAATAACATTCGGCCTCTTTCGAAATAGTTTAGTTTCACATTTCTTCAGATGTCGTTCAATGTCATGTCAAATGCTTCATTGTAGTAGAAACCTTGACTTATGAGACCAAACAATAAGGTGTAAATTCATGATGGTCAGCTGCGGTGACTGCTATGTTTGTGATAGATTTTAATTGTCCTAGCATATTAAATAACAACTTCACTTGCTTATTGACGTGGGTCGAGAGAGGCATATTGACACTTGGGGGATTGTAATTGCGCTTTTCACATTTCTTCAGATATCGTTCAGTGTCACATCAAATGCTTCATTGTAGTAGAAAGCTTGAATTCAGAGACCAAACAGTAAGGTGTACATTAATGATGGTAGGCCGGCGCCGCGGTGACTGCTATGTTTAATGTGATAGATTTTAATTATCCAAGCATTCCAAATTATCTTGATCCTTCCTGACATACGAACTGTACGAAGGAGCGGTAGTTGGTCGAGCAGGTTCGTAAGGTGCGGTGCGCACCTGAGGGCGCGGGCGGCGACCCGCTGCCCGCGCCACTGGCTTCCTTGAGCCGGCGAGCGAGGGTCGAGAGAGGCATCGCCGTTGCCTTTACGACCTCGTAAACGGGAACAAGCGGCCGCCCCTCGGCCCTTCGCCAAGGAACTGCTCACGCACGAGGGCAGGCGACAGCAAGAGCCACGTCAGCAGACTGTCCTCGACCAGCAACGGCGGAGATCGGGGAGAGGGAAGGAGTACAGAGGAGGGGAGGCGACGACACAATGGACACCGACGGAACTTGGACATTTTAAATACGTGGTTGGGGTATAATTGGGGTTAAATTGGGTTGTTGAGGTATTCTGGAGTACGTAATGATATCTAGTATTTCACTTTTTGTAGGAACTACTAGCAGACAGAAACAACTTCTTTTATTTCAGTTTCTTCAGAGAAGAAAGAAATTGTTCGCAAAGACATGAGGACCGAAACGTAAATTGTTTGCATCAGATGTGAGTAAATGTGGAAAGTGGCGCTAAGAAAAATTTTGATAAAAACTTAACAAACTTGTTACAAAAGAGAACCGATATTTTGTCAATTTTCTTATACTCATTTTATTTTAAATGGATATCTGAAGTTTCTGAGACACAATGGAGACTCAATATATTAACTTCCCGCTTTTCCCACATGAATAGATAGGGATTCTATTACATAAAAAAGATTGATTACAAACTTTTGAAAAATGTTACGAACTCCAAACTTCCTATTCTGCAGTACATTAAGGAAACGTAGAAATGTGAACAAAATAATGCAAAGAAACATTTGAGGGAAGAAATAAACTGAAGCAAAACAAATATTTTTCACAATTTTATGACTGTCTACCAAACTCAACAAAGCGACAGTTTATAGAACTGAATATACATTAATATTCATATAAATACACATTAATATTCATGGAATTCCATAGAGAGTTTACCGTTTGTTAAATATTTAAATTATTTTTGAATGTGAACAATGTTTCCGGGTGCTGTGGAGCTCTTCATTACGTTTGTCAAAATGAATTAATTATACACTTATTACTATATATTCTTAAAATAATAAATAAGTATTATTTTGAATAAGTAATTTAACGAAATGCATTAAAATTGCGTTAACGCTATATGAGTAAGTGCAAGTCTTATATTTAGTCTGTATTTGTAATAATAGTTATTACAAAAACGGTTAAATATTATTGTTGGCGCAAACATAACATGGTTAGAAATCCGGTGCCCAGTGCTGAAGAGTACGACGCCACGACTGAGTACATACAGGTTCCCATGAAGGCATCCTCCATGAAGGCTTTCCCCTTCAGGAGAAAGGGAGGGAGGCAGGGATGGGGCGGTAGGTTAAGCCCCTTAACAAATTTTCTCTGTTGAACGTTCCTCTCTGAGCCGTACATCACCCCACACTCGCGTGGCGCGTCCGAGTCAGAGACCACGCGGTCATTCGCCTGAATAAAACACGACACTCGTGAATTCGACGTATTGATGGATCACGGCATTTCGTTCCTTCCTCTCCAGCTGCTTCTGTCTCTCGCGAGATGCGAGACGGATATGATGGTCAGGGAGAGAGCAGAGGTTGTTGTGGGAGTGGAAAACGTGGCAGTTACTGAGGGCAGGGAAAGCGTGGGGCTAAGAAAATGAGGAGTGAGGGGACGACGTGGAGGGAGGAGAGAACTTTAAGGGAAGGGATTGCTTGATGAGATGGAACGTTGAGGAGAGAGGGAAAAAAAGACGTGGAGGGAGGGAATGTTCGTGAATGAGGAGAGAAGGGATGATGCAGAAAGTATTGGATTTGAAAGAGTATTTTTCTTGCGTTAGAGTGCGGCGTTGCGTTGCGTTAGAGTGCGGCGTTGCGTTGCGTTAGAGTGCGGCGTTGCGTTGCGTTAGAGAGTGGCGTTGCGTTGCGTTAGAGTGCGGCGTTGCGTTGCGTTAGGGCGCGGCGTTGCGTTGCGTTAGGACGCGGCGTTGCGTTGTCTCCCGGGGACGTCTCTGAGACAGGGCTTCACTCTTTTTGTCCTCCTTTACCTCTTCACTCCGCCTTGGGAAATCGCTGTCTCTAAGGACTCTTCTTGACGTTTCTTTGCGCGCCGGATTCGGTCGAGGAGAAGGGAGCGCGATGCTAACCGGTATTTCAGATCACAACCATTAAGCAGTTCTTTTTGCCCTCTTCATGTGCTTATTTTCCGGTGCTTCGTCCCTTGTTTATACAAGCGATGATATACGATTTCGTGGTTGTGGTGGTGGAAATAAGAAGATTGATGAAGATGGGTACAATATCAGTAATTATTGTTGAAAAATTTGTTGAACAGTTTTCTGTCTGCAATACGACCCTCTGCAACATATGAAATAATGTTATTTCTTTGCTACCAAATTATACTCATACAATTTTTTTTAAAGGATTCTCTCTGAATATCTTTAATGATATTAGAATTTATGGTTCAAAGTATGTTGTAATTGAAGCTCATAGTTCAGTGTTCGTAGGTTTTATTAACCAATTCCCATGTCTGACATGAGGTATCAAATCCAAAATTATCAGTGAGCGGAATGTCTTTTTACATTAACTAATACATTTTAGGGAACACTTGACGCTTTGCTATGAGTGTCCAAAATGGAGTCGATAATCCGGTTCATGGTCTCGGAAATTTAACATAACAATTTTAAAAATTGATCTTATTAATTTGCAGAATTTTACAAATGATACAAATACAACATTATTTGCGTTTTAAAAATTGCATACCGAGATGGTTATCACTTTTTCATTAATAAATTAACAATACGAGAGAAAATAAATATCCCCATTGATTTATTTGTTTAGGTCCAATGATTCTACGGCATACACCACATATTTGAATATTGTAACTTATGGGAATATTAAATCAAAACGCGCCCAATTTCAGTATAAGAGAGAACATGTACTCGTAATAATAACAACAAACGTCGCACAAAATTGGTTGCAAACTGAAAATTAAGAATAAAACATTTAATTAATTTAATAGTTTTCTAGAACATTCCTTGATTTACCTTCTTTACGTTTCAAATAACCAAAGGTCCTTTCTTTTTGTCCAATTACATATGTGCACCTCTTAACATCGACTTTTACGAATATTCTAGTCCTATTAATCTTTCTTAATATTGCCCTCTATAAAAATATTCATCCAATATCGCATTGCTTTTCTTACATTCAAATACTTCACTACGTTACGCCACTCTGACTAAAATCATATACGTCCTCATTCCAGAAGGTCCATTTTCTCTCATTTTGTTGCTTTCAAACGACTTTTTAAGACGATCACCTTCATGATATCGAAAACATTGACAACCTGTGTTTTTATCCCAGTATCCACATTTATTTTCTTATACGTTAAATGTCGTTTCGGTCAGGTAATTGTGGATTTTATAACGACATTGCACTACAGCCGGACAATGTAAAGAAAATATATCACAAGCTGGGCAAAAACATTAGCAGGTCGTTTCTCAATACAATAATACACAAAACATGTGTATTGTATGTGTTGGTATGATCTCACGAAGACTGCTTTAAGGAAGTGTCGAGATACCAAAGTATCGATTGCCTCGAGTTTTGGAGGCATACATTTGGTTGCAACTTCATCAACGTTTTGTAAAGTGAGTAAAGACTTAAACAGTAAAATCTCACATGTCAATCTGTAATCGTTTTCCCGTTGAAGATTTTCTGCAGGTTTTGTGAAGGACGGAAACATTTAAAATTCACTTCTTGCATGCTACAATTCTGAAGAAAACAGTCATTTCCATTTACAACATGCTAACAATGAGAATTATAAACAAGAAAATATGAAAGTCACTTCGATTTCATTTTGCGTTATTAACACAATTTAACTGAAAATAAGCTCCCGTCATTTCCTGAAAAAGTTGGAGTGTATCACCGCCGTTCAACCAGCTATTTTTCAAGAAATAACAATGCAACACGACCAATTATCGACAATGCTATTGATGTGATTACAATAACCGTTATAAGCGTTCTCGATTTAAAAAAATGCTTATTGTGTGTTTGCAGCAATAACAATAATGAGGTCATTATCACACTAATTTCTATGAGAGTTCAGTTAAATAGCTATCTCGAAGAGCATTTGCAGCATTGTGGTCCATTACGCGCTTATTTCAAGCATAAAACTGTAAAAATTAGTAATGAAACAGCAGCATGTCATTTCATTCAGTTGTGGTTTCCTCTTTTCACCATTTTAGCTTATTTCCATTATAAATCAGAAAATTCTTCTAAATTTAACTCTAACAAAATAGTTTAGTTGCGCTTTAATTCTACCGCTTGATTTTTACTCGCCTGCCTTCGGTTGTAGAAAGCTTAATCGTTCATAAGTTCATCATGAACGTACGAAATCATACGTTCATCGTTAACTTAAAACTAACTAAAATTCTGTTTGAACATTTGACAAAATATAATGGGATTTATTCGTTTTAGGTCGTCATGATACTCACTTTGTATGTAATCATACTATTTTTAAAAAAGTCTATATTTTATAAGTATATGTAATAAAAATACACATTAACGTAATTTATTAGCTTCCCATAATCCCATGATCTTTTGTGAAAACTGCTTTGCAATAAATTTAATTATCAAGAAATGACGATTGGCGTTTAACTTGTAACACATCATGGGATCGTTGTGAACAATGTCTCATAACAATTTACGTTTTAATTAATACAATAATTTTTGTTTTCTTTAAGCCTCAAATAGTGTATCTCAAACTGATTGTTAAATGAGAATTTAAAAGTTCAAGAACATACATTTTCTTTGAACAATGCATACAGTTTGTTTCTTAATGACAATAGATCTCCAAATATTTATCTTTAGTTCAAAAGTGTTTAGTAACATATGCTTGAATACAATGAACAGAATGGATCAACTGATGTAATTGAATAATAAGTACTGTTGTGTAAGACCAGGATGAGGAGAATGAAATGCGAAAAATATAGTTTGCTTCATTGTACAATTGTAACTATTATGACACGAATGTCGAAACAATGATCATATGACCTGTGCATTCTGCAGAAAATATTCCACCGTATATATTCAGATACATGGCATACGCTTGTGTTATGACTAGTCCGTAATTACATTCAGTTGTATTACTCATGAATACATGTAAGTCAGCAATATTCTCTAAATTGTGCATTAAAAAGCGGGCTCACACAGCAGCTGTTGCGAAATTGCACAGCCCAGCGGGTCCCTGGGCAAAAACATCTTGAGGCTCCGCTCATCCTCACACTTCCTCTCCTCCTATATCCCTTTCTTTCTCTCTGCCTCTCTCTCTAACTCCCTTTATAACTTTCTCTCTCTCTCTCTAACTCCCTGTATAACTTTCTTTCTCTCTCTTTCTCTCTCTCTCTCTTTCTATCTATCTCTCTTTTTATCTCTCTCTAACATTGTAACGCCCTCTGTAACTTCGTCTCTCTCTCTAACGCTCTCTCTCTCTTCTCCGTTTTTCGCGCTGTTTCTCTCCCTCGCCGGGCGGCGCCGGCTGACGCCCGTGGCGCGGCGGGCACAATCGCGTGCCACAGCGGCGGCAAAAAACGCCACGCGTTCTTTGCGTCGCTGAGTAGGAACGCTGCGGCACTGGTCGAGGATGAACCGGCTGATGCAGGATGCAGCGGTGAGGCACGACACAGCGGATTCCGCCCGGGCTGCGCTGGGAAAATAGGGGACGGCACGAGGACAGAGAGAAGGAAACGAAGAAGACGTAAATTATAAAAAGTTCGACGAAGACGGATTTGTCGGAAAATGTAATACTAACTGTAACAGTTGAACTTACTTACTTTTTTGTCTTCAACTTTCGGTAGGCTAAAGATGTTTAGTTTATGGCCTATTTCGTGATCTTGAATTAGATGCTTGACTTACCTGTAAAAGAAAATAAATCATTATTTGCTAATGAAACATTTATTAAAATATAAAAACTATGCGGATTTATTAATAAAAAATCGAATCCGACTAGTCAATTTTCATATATATATATATATATATATATATATATATATATATATATAATTTTTTATTTGTCCGTTAGGAACTGCTTATACAAACCTCCCCAAATTGAAAACAATATTCAGAATTTATTTCTCCGCTATATATTAGAAAGCCCCGTTGTTTATCCGATATGAGCAAATCCAAAAATAATTACTCGTTCGTCCTATCATTGAAATTGTGGATTGCTAGATTATCTTCTATGTAATACTCTACTCTCCATACTTGACCTCACAGAATCTTGGTCAGGCTGCCAATTTCCTTCCTCGAGTAAATCCCGTCAATCTAAAAACCCAACCATTCGTTCAGGTATTTTTTCGAATTATAATCATTAAGAAAAATCTATCCTCGAAAAATTCTCGTGGTTTCTCCGATCAACACCCGGCGAATGCTGGAGCAGTACCCTAACAAACTGGCTGCGCAATCTTTCCCACCTCTTCCTTGTCCTATCCTCACCTACACATACTCACACACACACACACACACACACACACACACACACACACTAACATGCATTTCAGTACCACACATCCCGGGAGACCGGTCGGGAGCTTATAGCTTGTCCCGACTGGGGTAGTGCCCTCTGGTAAGAGATACCTGGTTGAGGAAAACCCCGCTAGCCGGCGGTAGGCCTGCGCCGAATCTCGCCATTCAGCGGGGAAGAGCACCGCCACCTCCTAAGTAAAACATGCACTGCACTTATTGTACTAATAACCTTGGTAATTGACGCGCCCGCAATAACACAATCAATTGAGAAATTCTTGGAATGCACGATACTTCCTAAAATATATTTTAAACCTTTCAAACTTTGAATGAATTACAGAACCATTACTGGAGTTACGCCAAAGGTTTTCCCCAGAAAAACAATTTAACAGTAGCTAATGACACGGTAACTTATACGGCAACAACATCGTTTACAGTTAATTAATACGGTTGCAACGGTGGCACATTCCATATTGAAAGGGAAATCACTCATGCATGCATTTTAATCCGTAGCGCTTGACACATTTGATTTAAACCACGATTTGTTACACTACTTATCAAGAAAAAGTAACAAAAATGTATAAAGAGGGAACGCAAAAACAGAAATATATTATGAAGTTATTTTGTATTTAATTAAGGAGAAAATCAAGTCGTGATAAGTTGAATATTTCAGAATTATGCTCATGAAACGTTTTCCCATAATGTGATTTTGGAATGGAAATAAAATATGCAATACGTGCTTTTTACTACTGCGCGTTCTTGGTATTCAGGTTTTGGAAGCAACAGTTATATCTTTGAAGAGACTCAATTACATATTTGTTGAATAACTATAAATTTCAATATAAAGGAAGACTTAACTTATTCATATTATCAATGAATTTTCTACTCGTGAAATTAAAACCAATAGTGTGGAACTATACGTTCAAAATGCCTCAAACACGGCGGTGTATCTGAAAACGTTTATTACTTTTTTTTTTCATCCGATTTTTCTTACCGCTTCTCCCTACCGGCCAATAATAAACTTTCATTTCTCCATCTAAGTGTTGCGGTATACTGCATCGATGTGTTGCATGTGATTTTAACATAGCTTTCTTTTTTTCAATATTTGACGCATTTTGGAACTCTTTTGGATCTATTTTCATTCGTTGAATAATCGCATTAGAGACCACTCCTGCTTTGGAAATTCTCAGATAAATACCTTCCTCGCTTTGCGAGTTGAGAATTTATCGACAATTTTCAAAACACTCGTATCATTAGCAATGATAATTTGTTCTTTAATTATAACACGGTTTGCTATGTTACAAAGTACTGGTATTGTTACTTACGCGAGAGTAAAAAAATAGTGATTTTGGGCATGTCAACGTTTAATTGTCAGTCATTAGTTAAAGTCGGTTAACTAAGGTAATTAGTTCAAGTGTTTTGAATGTATATCGAATGGTAGCGGTGTTCCCTTCTTGCTGAAACCTGATATCAGGTATTCGACTTACACGATGTCTGACAGGTTTCCGTTTCCCTCCTTCGGGTATCTCACCGAGAGTAGCACCACCTCAGCTGGATCTAACTGAAAGCTGTCGATTGGTCTCCTCATTTGTTTGAAGGCGTAGTGCATGTAAATGTAAGTTTAAAGGGAGAGATGGGAGACAAAAATGAGGGGGAGATATAGCTCGCGGACCTTTACTTAGAATACTTTTTGGGCAATGAATGACAATGCCTGGTATTGATAGGAGAAACAACGGAAAACTACCGATCAAGCAACCGGCTCATGTAATTCCTCTCCAGTTAGTGTTTGAATTCGACCCAGCTACGTAGCTAGAGACGAAATCTGCAGCTCGTACGACAACTAAGCTGCAGAAGCGAATGTTTTGCTGCTTAGCTGTAGCCACCGCAGCTTAAGCTCAGTGTGGCAAGCGTGCTTTTGATCAGAGGCGTCGTTAACCATTCTACAGTTGAGAAAAAACTTGAACGAGATATTATTAATGTTGAAAACAAACAATTTAGGAAAAAATGTGTAATAAATACATTATTTTAATAAAATTGACATTTTTAGTGTATTTATTTTTAACTGTTAATAATGCCATATTATTCGCCATTTTAATAATTTATTGTATATGCTAGAAAATTATATATATATATATATATATATATATATATATATATAATTTCAAAAAGTTCTTTTAAGTATTCCTTCCACTTTCGTAAATAAAGAGCAAACTCAGTGCTTTCCGTGTACTCCAGTATACAAAGTACGCTTCTGGGCGTCCCTGTTGTGTTTTGGGCGCTACGAAGGATTCCCTTGCGGGGAAGGGAAAGGGATAGTTGCATGTCTGACACATTTGTCTCCGACCTCTTGTCGCGTAAAATTTGCTCTGCGAGTTCTGACTCAGAAATACGGTTGTTCCTCGGAGTAAAAAGGTGCACAAAAGCGACAACATCCGCTCATTTATTGTGCTTGCTGTGGACTGTGAAATTATTAATTCAGGTTTAGGCACGTTGTTAAGTTTTCTGTAAGGAATGTTTATGGATATTACTTAAGTACTTTCGTGTTTCTTGAATTATACCATGAAAGTCCATCTAAAGTCATTCACTTTGATGAAATAGTGTTAAAAAACTAAATGTATTACGGTCATTCTCGTAGGTGACATTGTTAGTATATTTAAAATCATACAATTTTGTACGAATTACATTGCTATTCTCATTGTAATATTATTTGTGATTCATAAATTGCACTAATTTTTATTGACACAATTTTATTTTATATGAACATTATGAAATAATAGTTATTTCGAAACACACTAATAAAATTAACACTATTTCTCCAACATACCTTCTGATTAAATATCTGTTATTTTTGGGTAATGAATTAATTTATTTTCTACTTTTGTCCTGCAAAACAATTCTAAAATAAGTAATGAGCAATCGATCATGTTCTGTAACACGTATCCTGTATATTTCTTTACCATTCAAACCCTACTAATTTCTTTTTATTGTTTTTGTCATATCAAATTTTCATAAATCGTAACCTATTAACGATTGCAAGAGCAACTTTATGCTTTAATAAAGTTAGAATTGAATGTTGTTCAAGTAAACGAGAATATTTAAAGCGCCTGGTCCACTGTCGTATATGCAACCCGCGAGATCGGAGAGTATTACGGTACGCGAGGGGCGGTCACCCCTGCAGTTTCTCCAGGGATAGTCGACTAGTGGAAGGCAAAACATCGATCGGAGTTCGCCACAGCACCGCAGGCGAATTCTCTTGCCCCGCTCCGCCCCTATTGCTGCGTGTCGTCGTAATAAATCATTTGCGTTGTTATCGCGAGTTTTTAGGTACAATTGCAGCATTAATCATCGAAAGCAGTTGCTTGCTTCGGACACATGGACAAAATATGGTTTGGAATTTCACGGAAAAAGAATTTACGCTGAAAGAATTCCACATTCGCTTTCTTGGTGGGATGTGATACTTGGTTGAGTGTTATGAAATTTTTGCTGGAACAGGTACATTTTACTTTCTTGCTTCGGTGTAGAATGTTGTGCGACAAAACGGTGAATTTTCGTAAGAAAAACTGTTTTTCGTCGGGCCCTGGTAACGAAAATGGTGAGCAAGTACGTATTGTTTTAGCCCCACTAGATTTTAAACGCATGAAACTTTTGTATTAACTTCTACTAATAATAGAATACTATTTCTGGAGGATATTTACAACAATAATTAACTCCATTTCCACTTCACTCTTTTGCGTGTGTAAGTATTTATATTCAGTGGTGAATAATATCAGGTCATAAGGTTTGCTCTTCCACCATATCGCATAAATGTCTTCCATTATCAGCAGACTTATTAATGTAATTACCAAAATATACATTATTTAAGACAAAAGTGTTTTGATGAATATTCTTGAGGGTGAAGTTTAGTAATAAATTTAAAGTTGAGTTTTTAATTGTATCGTTGCTAAGAAGTAAACAATATATTATGATCTATTATAAAATACCTCAACTGGCTGTGATATGTAGTAGTTCCGAATCCACAATTGAACTTGTATAGACCATCGGGTCGTTATTGGAGTGGGTTGAATCTCATCACAATCTAGATTTTGATCAGTTTAAGTTAAATGCATTAGCAGAATACTAATAAAGAGGCAGAGAAATCCCAATATTTCCCTCCTCATCCTGTCGTTATTCCTGTCTTTAAGGCTGAATGATAGACATATCTTAATATGGTCTAAGACTCGTTGATGAAGAAAAATAGCCTTCACGCCTTGGATATAAACGTTCTGTGTCAGCGACCACCTGTGTGGCTTTCGAGACAATATGTCTCTTGTCGACTCTCTTAAAGTGTTTCTCGATGTTATTAGACAATAAACAGTAATTACATTGTTTACTGAAAAACTTAGTTCATCATTTTTATCTCCTTGAAATAATATTCCGTGAGGGAGTGCTAAGTTTTACTTCTTAGACTTGTCAGTTTCAAATCCATACTTTTGTAGTTTGCTTCTAATATTTCTTTTTACATTTTGATATGTATTGTGTGTGTTATTTGATTTCCCATAAACGAATTTCCAATTACGTTTGGTCACCTCTTAATGCGATTTTTGCCGATAGCATACAACGATATATCAATATTTAGCGTTATAACTTTTCATCATTGAATTGTTTATGAGATAAATTTAAATTTCGGTGGATACTATTCATAACCCATGAGTGGTGGCGTTTTGTCTATAAACGTAAACTGTTGCCTAGGAGAAAAAGCTCACAAGAGAAAATTTCGTTGCATTAAAGTTTTGTAACACCATGATCTAATGTAGTTTGGAATTTATGTGAATGTTGCATTCTTAACTTCATTTATTCTGTACTTTTTTATTAAGAATTATTAAAACAAATTAATAAAATTCATGAAATATTTGCTGATACATAAAATCTTTATTTTTCATATATTGCACAAGTACTACATCAACATGAATGAAGATTTATGTCAATTTAAGAATGCATGTATAAAAATCAGCAATACACTTTTACAAAATACTTTCAAACAAACAAAGAATATGATTTGTGAAGTATTGTTTTATTCCCTTTTTCACATTCACTGGATGCTTTGTCGGAAAAATTTTACATCTTGTTTGTATTCTTTCCTGGAACTTCGGTTTCTTGTTTTTGTCCTGAATACAAATCTTGTGCTATTTTAGGCATCAACTCCCCAAGCCTTCCTGTTAGTGTTGATCTCAGGACAGACCAAGGACGAATACGACGCAAACTGTGTCTGATATTTTTATTTAAGAGATATTCTCGAAATATCATTATCGCGGTGATGGGAGCTGCGGAGGATAAACAACTTCAGCCTCTTAGATTGTATCACGTGGAATGGAGGTATTCGCAAAGGGTCAGTGCACGATGCCCAGGGCGCCTTCGTTTGTTAACACGGGGCTAACGTGTGAGAGCCTCCCCCCCCCGAAATACCCGAGAGATACGAAGTATTTTTAAAAATTGACACAGTCCGCATTCATGTGTTCATGCATTCAGTAATAGGTTTTGCATTAAAATATTACACGAAATATACTGAAAATAACAATACTCTCAAATCACAATACAACACTCTCAAATAAAATTGTAAATGACAGAATAAAGGCTGAGGTAAAAATATTTCCACGTGACTCCTCCCGATATTACGATTGCAAATTTTGAAGATAAAATGCTAGAATTATGTGCATCAGTTTGACACAAGCAACTACAAGAAATGGACGGTTACGAAAAAGAGTGAATTGTGGAAGGAAAAACTCAAAATACCTTGACACGATATACCGAAACACGAATGTTCTAATACGCGGTATATTCTAATCTTCTACAAAAATTAGTTAATTCAATGACATGGCATAAACTAGAGAATAAATATAATATACAGGAAGACATTGTATTTGTATAATTATAACATTGTTGTTCGGGAATACCAGGGTTTCTAAAATGGTCAATATCGTCTCGCTGAGGTCGTTTTCTACATTTTTAGGAAACAATAATTTCAATTCAAATTCGGAAATAGACGATAATGAAAAATTTAGTACATTCGCCATCGAGTAATTATTTGTCCGTAAGTTCGAAATATAATACAATTCTAATTTATAGTATCAAATTAATTAAAAAGATAAAGATGATTTGTTTCGTTTACATCGTCGTGTCACACGAACGTTCGTACTTGTGCGTGAAACATGAAGCATAAACATCATATCTTGGCATGAATACTTTTTAAAATGTACTAAGAAAGAACATCGTTCTATGAGCGAGCATGTGAGTCGTTCAGAAATGAAATTTTATCAGTTAATTTTTATTTAAAATAGTAATTTTTATGGGATAAATTAATTTAATTTTCATTTTTATTTCATATATGTAAACACTTCTCCTGTTCTTCTGCTTAAATTTTTGCTTGTGAAGTTTTGAACAATTTATATTTACAAATGTGAATAACATTTTTCAAAAACCTTTTTTATACAAATTAAGTAGTAAATAAAAGTAAAGTATGTAAAAAAGTAAAAAATGTAAGTTTTGAGATACTTGCATTGTAAAATATTTCTGATCGACTATTGTGCTACTTTAACTATCTTTAAATTAATAACTGAGAAGGATCGACTCTTTTAAATATTATTTGCCAAATGCGTTGGCAACCAAAAATGTTTGTGAAGATTTAATGTACATCACTAACATATTTTAAGAGATTAATTTGTATCTAATAAAATTTTGAAAATATATAATGAAATAAATTTAATATGTAATGTATAAGACGTTTGAGCGAATGTGTGTATAAATATAAAGAGGATGGTAATATATTTGCTTTACATGCCATTAAATTGGCTCTATAGTTTGATAATTCCTTTTATTTGATGTTTTCAACTAATATTTAACATTTTATTTTCATGAGTTAAATTGTCGTAAATTGCGCCACTGTTGTTTTTGGCTGGTTAAGTACTTGATTGATCTCTTTATTTATTTTTAATTTTAAAATTAAACGAGGAGTTTCACAGAGCATGTCATATTTTCTCTCAATTAAACAATGATTACCATAATTTTGCTAAAAGAGAAGTCAATAAAATATTAATGAAGAATTTTTTACACAAACAATAAACATATATAAACTTAAAAAATGTCACTTGTGAATACTTAATTATTTAGACGAGTTTCATAGATTTTTATTCCCTTAATAACTTTTTGTAAATATTGTACACCAAATAGCTGTTATACGAGTGTCACTAAAAATGCGATGAAAAACATTGCCAAATATGCAGACTAAACTGAAAGCCAGGCAGGTTGGCGAGTTTCGCCATGTTTAGTACCCAGATACTTCTCTTTGTGAACTTTCTGAAAGACTACAACCTCTCCTCGTGGCAAACACACACAAACACACACAAACACACACAAACACAC
The DNA here is from genome assembly GCA_017312745.1 of Gryllus bimaculatus. Lineage (NCBI taxonomy): Eukaryota > Metazoa > Arthropoda > Insecta > Orthoptera > Gryllidae > Gryllus > Gryllus bimaculatus. Next base: position 9,630,885 of record BOPP01000006.1, read on the forward strand.
ACAAACACACACACAAACATACACAAACACACACACAAACATACACAAACACACACACAAACATACACACACAATCACACACACACAAACACACACACACAAACACACACACACAAACACACACACACAAACACACACACACCATCTCTCTATCTATATCTCTCTCAAAGCCACCCCACACACCAAAACACACACCACACAGACCAAACACACTACAACACAACACTAATAGAAGCACACACAACCACACACACAAACACCACACACACAACCAAAACACAAAACAACACAGCACACAAAGGCGACACACTACACGAACAAAAACAACACAAGTACACAACGATAACACAGCACACACAAACCACACAATCTACATCACAACCATACAGCACACACACAAACACACACACACTCACACACCACACACCAAACACACACCACACAACACACACTCACAACATCACCACACCGAAAATCACACACAGCCCACGGAAAGACTCACACAACTACAACACACAAACACCCAACACAAACACAACACACACAACACACAACCAGCACATCCAACACAGTGCCACAACACACCACACCAGTACTAACAAGGACTACCCATCCAAACCATCAGCACAACACACACACACACAGCAAAAACACAGTGCCGTACACAAGCACACAAACACACGAACCACGCACAGCCAATAACAACCACCCACACAAAAACAACACACAAACCACACATCTAAACACGACACACACAACAACATCACACCTAAGATATCAACACACACAAACAACACACATAACACATCACCAACAGCATCGAAACAAGCACCACACACAATCATCTTTTGCACAAAGCTTTCCTCATTCAACACACCACACAAACATCGGACATCACACAAAACACACACACAGCACACACACACAAACCACACACTCAACACACACACAAATACACACACACACAACACACACGAGCAACACACACAAACACAACACACTACACAAACAACGACAGAGGAACAACATCACAGCATTACAAACACACCCACAAACCTACACACAACACCACACACAACACACACCACACACGCACACAACATGCACCACCGCACGCGCGCGGGCTGCTACGCATGACCGGCGTGCGCCAAGAACATGAGCACCCGCCCTAGTCGTTTCATACCGGCGGAAGTCTTGAAACGAACCCTCACCGCCAGCCGGCCATTCTTCTCTGTCTTCATCCACCATTTGCCCTCCCGACGCCTCGCCGGCTACTGAGGTATGCGAGCAGCAGCGGGCGGAGCGGGCGAGGCGGCGGTGCTCGTGAGGGGCGCCATTATTCACTCCGACCGACTAGATAGCGCGCGGTCGCCGCGATCCTTACTACGCTTTCCCAAGAAGCGCGGGATTGGGGGGGACAGGGGAGAGGGA
>BOPP01000006.1:9634330-9648875 GCA_017312745.1 Gryllus bimaculatus
GGGGAGGGAAAGGAAGAGTTGAGGGGTGGGATGGCGGAAGGTCCTTGGGGGAGATGTGAAGCCGGGTGGCGGGTCACCAAGGGCAGACAGCTCCGGCTAGTAGTTGGCCTTGGGTCGTGCTTGTAAGTCAGATTTCGTATGGTAGAAGCTTACAGTCTTCCGAAGAGTGTTGTTGTGCAGTCGACAATTTGTGAGTGTGATCGAATTTATTTCGGCTATTTGTATTGAATTTCACTCACGAAATATGAACCAATAATACTGAATAATTCTCATCTATCGCGAGAATGCACTCCAAGAAGCTCTTTATACTAATATGCAGTATTTAAACAAATGTATTAATATACAAGTCTTAGTAAATACTGCACGTGTGGCGTGAATATGATACTGGATCTCAAGTAACAATTATTAATACGAAGTTTTTCTAAATACTGAATCTATTTGCACTCGTGTATTAATAGTTATATAAAGCCTATTAGTTAACGTTGAAATCTCCAAACAAATCATTTCTATTTTGTGCTCCTGATCGAATTGTCAATAATTCTCAAAGCACTTGCATTAACAAAACTTTAATTTAGTCAGAGAAACAAGTATTATTCGTACATAAAACGTTGAATATGAATAAAATACATTTTCAATTCCTTATTACGTGTTATACAGCGTTACATTATCGACGTCAATTCATTGTAAAGCTATGAACTAAATGTGAATTAAATTTTAAAAAAGATACATTTATTCTGTTGTGAAAAGCCTTGCATACTGAAAAGATGTAATTCATTCGAGAGAACAAAATTCATCATCCAACTACATCTGTTATATGAACCGAATTCTAATAAATTATAATTGGTGGTGCAAAAGGGGAGCTCCTTTTGTCTTGGAATAGACTGTACGTTAAATGAGTGCATTCATGTAACACGTGCTAGCTGTTGCGGGCATTTCACAGATAGGGATGCAATATAAATGTGGCAAAATTACAGCACTGCTACAAAGGCAAAACATGACGGGATTAAACTTTAAATAATTAATTAAAATCAAAATCCATAACTATATTAACAACGGTTAAACCAAGTGATTTAATTTGAAGAATTAAAATTACAAAAAAGAAGGCCAAATGTTGTTCTGGTAAAAAATAATTAAGTTATTAATATACAACAAATGGCGGCGTTCGTAGCCAGTCAAACGACGAAATTCCCTTTTGCTGGTAGTTAATTGCGAAGAAGCGGAAAGATTACGCTCGAATGCGCAGTGAATGCGTAAATTATGTTCATGTTCCACAAGAACAAATGTAAGAGGCCTTATTCTGTTTCATTGCGTGGATGAAGCCGAATATTTTAAAACTTGCTCTGGAGAAACAGCTTATAAACTGATTGTATGCTAATAGTTGGAATTTGCACTGTATTTATCAACCGCAATGACACTGCAGGGTAAAACAAAGAGTACTGTTTTGAGAATAATTACTTTACGTGTGAACGAGATAAACACGCGGTTAAATGTTACAGTTCAGATAGATTGAAAATTGATCACTAGTGTTTTGTACATTACAAATAGTTGTAATTAGGTTCCTGGAGTGCTTTAGCCAAAGGAACCGCCTTTCCGTAAAGTTCCTGGTGTTTCTCACCGAAATAATTGAGAGATCACTATTACACGCGGATAAATTGTGATGTATATGACGCTTGGGTTGGCAAGTCGTAGAGCTAACGATACTCGAATAAACTACAGCTGTGGTGATTGTCTTCCGATTGGATTTGAGTACTTACTAACCAAGGGCAACTCAACGAACAAAAATCCCTGGGGAATACGTTTGCAGGAAGCAAACGCACGGTGTGAAGTGAGATGTAATAATCGTGGTTAACAAATACAAATGCTCATAACACGGAATCAACGCAAACTGCTCATCTCATCTCTTCTTTAGCCTCTAACCAGCGTTCGCTACGACCACGCCCCTATTGACCTACTGTGCTGCTTCTCGTGCTGCCTCATTTATCTGTAATTTAACATTAACACAAATGTGCATGCTGCATACTTTGTGGCCTACTTAGGGAGTAAAGGGAGTAATCTATTCACATAATCGCTTTTTACCTCTTAATTCTTCAATTCTCGTTTTATCACACCTCATTTTCTCATCCCACATATCTTCTCTCAGCCTTTATTTCTTTACTCTTTAATTCCTTACCATTTATTGCCACACTCTATTCCGTCACTCATTTCCTCATTCCAAAGTCTGTCATCATACTTTATTTCCTTACTGTTAAATTCCTCACCATTTATTTCCTCGCTCTTTATTCCCTTATTCTTCATTCCCTCACTCCTCACTCCTCCCTTTCATTTCCTCCCTCCTCGTCCCCTAATATATTATTCCTTCCCTCATTCTCTTATCATCACCATTTTCTTATCGCTCATTCTCTAGCCTCTCATCTTCTTTCCCCTCATTACCTCACTATCGCCATTGATTTCCTCATCCTTCACTGCTTTGCCTTCATTCCTTCATCTCTCATTCTCTCATCCTTTCAATCTCTCACACTCATTTCCATCACCTTTTTTTTTTCATCCTGCATTCCTTCGGCCCTCATCTATTATTCCATCGCTTCCTCATTCGCTCGTCTCGCCATCAGCAGCACGACGACCCGCCCCAGAGGGCGGCGCCACGCGCGTCGGAAGCCCAAGCTAAGCGCGTCTCCGCACCCGCGCGCTGCCCTTAGGCCGCCCGAGTGGGGATCGGGGCTTCGTCGGGCGCGAGACGAGGGCGCGCGGCGGCGCGTGCGGGGCGGGGCTCTTTAAGCAGCTGCGCCGCCGTAAAGGAAAACGATATCCTTGCGAGCCCTCGCGCCCCGCGCGCGCCGCGGTTATGCCCTCCGCTGCGAATGTGGGTTAAGTGGCGGCCGCCGCGCCGCTCTTCTGCTCTCGTTTCGACGAGTGCCACTCTTTCCTTCGCATTGTTTCTGGTTTCATTGCCTGGGGTCATTTGCATGCTGCTTCTGTGCTTTTGAATATTCTGGTCCTTTCTTTATATATTACATATTCAGTTTTATTGTTATTAGGAGATTTTGAAATAATTTCTCGAGGGAGAAAAATTAGAAGTGTGAGAGAAAGGAACGCAGACATAGGGAAGGGAGAAAAAGTGTATGTGTGTATATGTGTGTGTGTGTGTGAGAGAGAGATAAAGAGAGAAAGAGAGAGAGAGAGAAGGAGAGAAAGAGAGAAAAAAGGAAGAGAAAGAAAGGGAAAGAGAGGAAGAAAGGGAAAGAGAGGAAGAAAGGGAAAGAGAGGAAGAAAGGGAAAGAGAGGAAGAAAGGAAGGGAATAAGAGATACAAAGGGAAAGGGAGAAAGAAAGGAAGGGAATAAGAGATACAAAGGGAAAGAGAGAGAAGAGAGAGAGAGAGAGAGAGAGAGAGAGAGAGGGAGAGAGAGGAGGGGGAGATATTCAACTTCAATTATCTTTTATATTATTTGACTTCAAAATTGCTAAGAAATTGAAATGACAAAAAAGGAACCGAGATGCTGATAGCAGTAAATCTAAATTAAAATGTCGTTCAATTAATATTGGTTTATTCAGCAGAAGCTTTCTCGACCGTGCGGGGGCAGTCTTCAGGGATTTGAAATGAAAAAGAGATTATCTGATTAAATAAAATTTGTTGATAGATTATAGAGGTATACTTCCGTTTCTAATATCTTCCATTATGAGTATATTCAGTCCGAAATAGATATTCATCGAGCCGTATCTAATACTATCTTCTATTTCAATAAAAAATCTATTGGATGAAGGACCATTATTATTTTGTCGAATTGTATTTCCAAATCACAGAATTGTAATACATTTTTATCAGATTTTTGCAAACATTAGATAATACTTTTGGAAAATATTTCTTGAAGTCACTGTCTCGCTGTGTGATGCTAGGCTAACCACATTTCTGTTGTCCTTCGAGACTTCGAAACTTCGAGACTTCGAAACTGCTATCGCCCGCGTAGTTGGCAATGAGCATTCTATCTCCCATTTTTTTCTGATGTTACAGTTACTAGCCATTTACGATTTGATTTATCCAGAAAGTATTTTTTTTCGAATTTAGAAGAAAACTCACACTGAATTTCGCAAAACGAATTCAAGAGTGCCCAATCTCTCGTCTTTCGTAAGGTCCGTGCTCGTTAAGTGATAGTACCGTAAGAACCCGCCTGCTGATCCTCGCGTAGTTGGCATTTGAACGTTCCATCTCACATTTCCTCTCCGCTCTGTCGACACAGTTCCTGGGGCTCGTCCTGCTCTCGTATGCACGCCGCGTGGGCGAGCAGGCGCGCGGGGGGCGAGGTCTGGGATTGGGCCTGAGCCGAGGCGTCTCGCCCGACGCCTTCGCGCGCAATCCCGACGCCTACGCCGCCGCCCCGCGCGACCGCCCACGTGACATATGCAGCCATTAGGGAGGCCGGAAAACTGAAAATAGATGGCAGCCACTCCTTTCAAGTGACAGCACAGTTCCATAAAGCCCGTTCTACCCCGCATCGGCTCCGCGCAAGGGCAGCGACGGCGGGGACGCGTCGCGGCCGGTGGCAGAAGTGGTCGGGACGGCGGACGTGATGCAGCGGAGGCCGCATTGCGGGGAATGGTGGCGGGAGCAAGGGGCGATGGTGGGCGCGTGGGCGGAGGTGGTTTTGGAACGGGGGTGAGAGGCGGAGGGCACCGCAGGAGGATGTAGGTGGTTGGCGAGGACTGTGAGGGTGGGGAGTGGAGCGGGTGGGAGTGGAGGGTGCACGGGAGCAGAGAAGAGGCGGCGTCGAGGTTGGGGGCGCAGAGTGCGGACCGGTGGCGGAGGTGGCGGCGGAGACGGAAAGGAAGTCGGGACGGAGGTGGCGGTTGGGGTAGAAGAGGCGGTGAGAATGGAGGTGGTGGCGGGGAGCGGAGGTGCGGCTGTGTGTAACAGGTGGTGGCGGGGGCGTCCGGATAGTAGAAACGACAGGGGTGGCGAGTGAGAGGCAGGGGGTGGGGCGGAAGGTAAGCGGCAGATGCTTGCTCGGGTCAGATGTAGTGCGGTGGCGTTAGGTGGCGTCGGCGGTAGGGTGGCCAGAGCGGGATGGGCTGGGGTGGCGGCTGGCGCGGGCGGCGGCGGCGGCGACGCCGGCCGTGTGGCGTCTGCGGTCCTAAGGGCTAAGGGCGCAGCCTGGCGAGTGGACGTGGACCGGAGACGGATGTCCGACCGCGTAGGACGCCGAAGGGCCGCGCTAAGAGGCGCTGGACGGATGGTGTAACAGACGGAGTGGCCTGAGGTTGAAAGATGGCGGCGGAGACAAGGCAAAGTGCCCTGCGTAACAACAATCTGGTGTAGCAGATGAGAAGTTCGTATAGGAGTTGGTTAAGAAACCAAAATATAACTTATTGAATGAAGTAAACAATTTTCTTCTTTTCAATTCCACCCAAGTATACACTCCATGTAATGATTCTAGTTTTTTACTTCTTCATAAATTGGCTTATTTTTCAGTCAGCTATTTTCTTCAATTAGTTAATAAGGGGGATAATAAGGGTCAATGAGATAATTAGATGAGCTCAATTGTTTAAGGTTTTAATTCTGATGAATTCTGGACCAAGAGCGCTACATTTTGTCTCAAACGTATACAGAATGAACTATATTTCAACAATTTTGTTTACAAAAATTAAGCTTGAGGGATGTCTAAAGGAAATGAGGAGGCCATGAATAATAGGATAAAATGGTAGATTAATAATGATATCAGATTGCGTGGCTTAGGTTAGTTGCGTGGAACGAATAACAATGAAAGGGGAAGAAACAAACAAAATATATTATGCTAAAACTATTCAATAACCTCACTGCAAGTGAATTCGTGATAGCAAATGTTCAGTGAATATCTTCAACTCTCAATGATTTATTCCATAGTGACAATTAACTGGATTATTTAATCACTAGTTGAATATAGGGCCTCCGATGGTGTAAACTGTTTTAAAAGATTTTTCACGTGATGGAAATGTCTAAATGTCAGGCGTAGATTTGTTCAAAGTTTATACTGTTTCTGGGATTAGACATACCAATGACTCCTAGTAGTTATACTCCCGTTCAAAAATTCCTAACTCCCTATGACTTTGTATGTTACCTCCATACGGGATATAAACAGGTAATATTGCAATTTCAAAATTGTAATAGCCTAAAAAAGTACTTGCAGGTATGGATGACGCGATGAATTGGAATTTGGTACGGCTACATTTTGTTCGTTTTTTTGCTAATAAGTACAAAAATGCACATAAAAGATAACCCTTAATCTCTACTGCACCGCGTTATTCTCTAATCCTAATAGAAAATCATTCTCTATTAATCCCGAAAATTCTATCACAAATTATGACGTCGTAGACCGAAAAGTATTGTTCGAATAATATTACTGTGTACTTCACTAATTGGCTACCAATATTTCTGTCTACTGGACTAGCGGCTAAGCGTGGAGAGGGGGTCCCGTTGTCCACTCATTCAACTGCAGTCCTGTCAACTCATTCTGAAGTCACTGCAGGCTTGCCAATACTTATTACGAAAACAATAAATCAACTGAAAATTGAGGAGCGCCATTACTTCTTTGGGTATGCATCATGTGTGCGGTTCTGTATCGTCTCCCGTTGTGTGTTTTATTGCGATTTGTTTTTGCTACTATTGTGATCTAATGCAAGAACGACTACACGGCCACGTTCTCCCCCATTCCAGCTGTAAAATAGACAAAAATATTTTTCGGACAATACTAGTGTTATATAGTTATAGTGTTGTGTATAGTGTTATGTTTAGTGTTATATATAGTGTTATGCATAGGGTTATGTACAGGTTTATGTATAAGGTTAGATTTAGGGTTATAAATCTATTTATGTGGTGTTGATTTAATTCTTCGTCTACCCACAAAGGTCGCAGCGCTAAAACAAGTAAATAACACGTTTTTGAAACATTCGTAGTCTTTTTGCTGGATCTGAAAACAAATTATCAGCTCCCCTCCAGGAAACTGTAACGCGTCGCATGACACCTCATTGGTGACACCTCTTGATTGGAGGCATGAATAATATTATATAACGATGACAAACAAAAATCTGGATACATGTTTTAATTAACCATAATTATAAAAACACCATCTTGTTTAAATTAGGAGATTGGATCACGACAAAAAATATTAAATACACGCAAATATTCAAGTGAAATAGAGTTACTAGCTGAATGTGGCGTTGCAGACGCCTGAACTGTTAAAATGATTTCCGTATGTAGAAAACTTTAACTATTCCACTAATCTATTCATATCAAATTTACCCAAATCTGGATTTTAGCCAAAATGTTTCATATACCACTTTAATTTCAGACTAGCCAATTTTCAGTTCTCCACCAGGAGACCGAAACACGTCAAATGACACACCATACGTCTTGATTGGTGGACAGGAAATGGTCTAACCGTGACGGAACCGCTCATGTGCATACTCGGGAGTCACTCAAATACTGTATAGTGCTAAAAGAATTCAAAGCCTGTTTATTTAAAAATTTTATATGTTAACAATATTCAAAATGCACATTAGAAATATGACATTGAAAGACTAACTAACATAGATTAATGATATTGTCCCTGAATTTTTATATTTGTTAAGTCATGTTAATATTTGGTACATATAATATCGATCGTTCTTAATTCAAACGTTATTGACTAGCTCTAAAACTATTATATTTATATCGGAGCCCTGATATTGTTGTTGACATGCAATTTAATGTTTTATTGTGTATAATTCGAAATATAAAGTTGAATAAAAACACAATATGTAATCAGAAAATTAGATTTCACGCAAAATTGAAAATCAGATCCCGGTAATAAAATTTAAACATAGACAAACGAAATATAGAGGTCTGAAAAGCAACCATGATTACCTATACACTATATCTGCATTTCATCAATAGCGTCTCTGCGTTGCAATTCAAATTCTAGGTTTGTTTAATTACGCAATTACGTGTCTCTTCATGAGAATTTCGCGTTCTACTTGTCAGCAGAATTGCGAGGCGCAATGCCCAGTGACGCACAGAGACAATGGTCGGTGATTCACCTGCCACGAATGAATTGAGAGGTTGCGTGCAACCGGCCAAAGATGCGAGCGAGATTTTGCTGGGGAGCTAGGTCACAAGTGGAAGCGTTCCCGAAGCAGAGATTTAACAAAGTAGAAAATGCATGAATGGACAAGCGGATAAGGAAAGAATAAGCAGATATAAGGATGAAATAAAGAATAAGCTAATAAGCGGATGCACGAAGTGAATAAAAACTGCTCCATGGACGAAAGGATGGTCTTACGGGAACGGAAAGACACATAGGTCGAAGAACGGAGAAAAGAGGAAAGCAAAGCAAATCAGGGAGAATGGGAGCCGTCGATATGAAAAGTCGTAGAAACAGAGTCAAACCGACAGATAGGTTGCAACAGTCAGCAAAGTATGAGAAAATGAAATGACATCACGCCTCTAACTCCGCCACTTCATCGTTCATAATATCGTCGTATATTTGTCTTGCTATCATGCTATCTTCACTCCTTTAAAACTAGTTCATTGCATTCAAACAAACGAGATCGAGGCTAAAATAACCTATGGAATTGTTACCAGACATCATCACAAACTTTGTGGAGCATCTAAATTTCGCGTACGATAAAAAACGGCATCTTCTTCTCGGGCACAGATAACATAGTGGGGAGCGCATGACAGAAGGGATTGCACCGATAGAAGGTGTTTGCGAAGCGAAGATATAACATAGAAGAAAGTGAATGAATGGAAAAATGACACAGGAAAGAATGTTTTAATGACCGGATGCGCGAAGTAACGGAAAACTGCTCCATAGACGGGTGGGTGGAGTCACGGGAACGAAAAGACACACATGGAAGAACGGAGAAACGAAGGAAGAGAAAAACAAAGAAACGGAGAGATTGAGAATCGTCGATGTGGAAAGACGCAGAAAAGGAGACAAAACGACAGCAAGATTGTCAAGTATCAGCAAAGTATGAGAAAATCAAATGATATTACACTCTAACTACATAATTTCATCGTTTTAACATCGTCGTATGTTTGTCTAGTTCACTCCTTTGAAATGAGTTCATTGTGTTCAAACAAACGAGATCGAGGCTAGAAAAAACTAGGGAGTCATTATCAGACACAATCACAAACTTTATGGAGCATCTAAATTTCGCGTTCGATAAAAAACGGCATCTTCTTCTAGGGCACAGATAACATAGTGGCGAGCGCGTGACAGGAGGGGGGGCGGAGGGGAAGGGCCCGCTCGTCGGCACGCGAGGGGAGGGAGGGGCGCGGCTCTGGCAACGAGGCAGAGAACTCGCACGGGGAACCCCCGGTGTTTTTCAGCTGTCACTTCTATCGTGCGCGTGGCCCACTCTTTCTGCCGTTAGGTCAAAGGTTAACCCGGCGAATGTGAACACCCACGCTCGCAGAATCGAGATTCTCGAGTTGACCGTTCTACGAAACCCTCTGGGGCGAAGGTAGTTGTTGATCGGAGTACGATCGTTACGGAGTACGCATGTTAACGATTAATTTATTAAAGAACTAACCATCATATTTAAAATATTTATTAAAAATATACCGTTTAGTAACTTTGCCTTAATCCACATTTATGGTTACATAGTTACTTGATTTTGCCGATGATTATTCTACAAATAACTCTTTTAAATGAATAATTCGTCAAAATTTATGAATGTGAGATATTTCATATTATCATATGGTAATACCCTACAATTTTTGTTATCTTTAAAATTACTCTGTGACATTTCACGTGTTGAATAGTCGAATATAAAAAAAAAAATATAGTCAATTGCTATTTTTACAAAGTGGATTAAATATTGTTATTCGATTTTTATTATCATATTCGAATACACATTTAGTCATCAAACTCAACCCAACGGCCTCGCTTGGACAATTTTACGATTTCGTATTGTAATATGTTGCCTTATGATTCTTATTTCGTATGTAACTATTAGGATGAACTAAAATGATTTTTATTATCATTATTTTTAAAATATTTGATTGTGAAAAGCATTAGCTTTCTTCTCCCATAAACATACGCACAGTTATTGACGTAATATTTGCAATCGATGCGTGATCTGGTCTTTTCGGGTGACGCCGCGGCGAAGGCTGTGTTGCCGACGTTTCGACCATCCTGTGGTGGTCTTCCTCATACCAGCTCTGAGGAAGACCACGACAGGATGGTCGAAACGTCGGCAACACAGCCTTCGACGTGGCGTCACCCGTACAGCCCAGATCAAACACAAGAGCCATCACTGATCGTTCATATATCCATCTTCATATTTACGTTGGCGTGAACTTGTTATGAACTGATCACGAGTCAATATGGTAGTTCTTTAAACAGCGTAATCAAATAGGTCTGAAAGTATGGTGAGAGTATTTTAAAACAAACTTAATTTACGTTTGGAACAGTACAATTTAATTGATATCGTTAATTACCAAGTGAATGTCCGTGATATTTATTACTCGAGAGTAAAGCGAGCGTGGCTGCAGTAGAGCATGAAATGAGAAGAATCGCATGAAGGGGAAAACGCGCCAATTGTACGAACGGAGAATAGAAGGGGAGTCGGCAATGTGTAGGATGAGGCTGTAGGGGAGAGAGACTAAGTCAGAGAGGTCGTAGCTGCAGCGGGCGCTAACAAGAGAGGATAAGGTAACCGGCCGGCTGTCACGGTCGACGGTAGTTTATTGCGACGTCTGTGCAGCGCGAGGCCTGTTGGCTGTCAGTTGCGCTCGCTGCTCCCGTTCCCATCTACGAATCGCTCTTCAGATTCGCGCTCTCCACAGATTTTCCTGCAATCCACACCCTCGCCCGTCACCGCTCTCAATCAACGTTTGGTATCTCAACTCGGCTTCCATTCGGACGTTTAAAACTTTGTAAAGAAAACTCGGTTACTCAAATCTTCGGATTTAAAATTGATATGTGTGTACAAATAGTGAAAGGATAAAATTCTAAATATCAATGAATTGCTGGGGTGAGTGTCGAGTTATTGATATGGCACAGGTACTTGAATGCGTAAGTAATAATGCATTTATACTCGATTTAGAAAATAACATTTTTAGAAAAAGTAATGTTGAATGCTAGTTGTGAGAAAAATGTTCTCATATTAGTGGAATTTTCGTAGTGTACTAGATGACTTAAAAGCTTTCTTTAAGGTGCTTTACCAACTAACAAAACAAATTGTAGGTAATTCTATTATTACGTGCGGCCTCCCTTTGATTTAATAATAAGCATCCCAACAATCATCTTTAGTATAGGATGACTTTTCATTGAGGAGTTTTAAATATCAAGGTCTTTTGCCGTCATAAAATACAAATCTTCAACTTAAAAACGATGACTCGATGCTCAACTTAACAAGTCATATGTACGAACTTTGCATCCCACTTCATATTCTATCCCCATATCTATTCAAGTCACATATTCATAGTCTATTCCATATCACGAACTTTACATTGGGTAATAGGTGTATACAATTATAGCCGTAGATCAAACTCCTACTTCTCACACATCTCTACTTCGGTTCTTACTCATTTTTCAATATATTATTTTACTCCCTTTCCCACTCGTTTCTTGATAGTTTCCTACTCCTTGTTCTTATTAATTTAATACTTCTCATTCTTCTTGGGGCGATTGTGATTCCAAATCATTCATTGCTGGTCATGTATTACGTGGAGTTATGATAGGACCAGCATGCCAAATGCACACGTAGACACTGATGACATGCTCAAAGTGGTTCGCCCGCCTACTTCCTCTAGCACCGGAAAGACGAAGCTCATAAGCCCGTTTTGATCTGATTCCTTCTTACACCAAATTTGTTCGGAAGCCCATCTCGACGTTTACTTATTTACCGGGTGGGATATGATAGTCGACGTGGTTGCAATACATGGAGCTACGCAATGAATATCATGCCAAATACACATGATGAATACAGAGATGCAGGATTTGATGTGTTAGAGATACACCCTTTTATGCTGGATTTGAATCCAAGCCCTTTCATGCCGGCGTATGTAAATTAGAGACATGACGGAAATGAGTTTAACCTTTACGTAAATTGGGGACAGACTACCTCATCCCCTTCCAGGTAAAAGTTGAAGGTGGCATTTCATTTTCGAAGAACATTTTAGCCATTCTTTTTAAAGCACTGCTCTGTTCACAATCTTCAGACTTAGGACTGACATATTTCTTTCGAAAAATGATTTCGTTGATTAAATTAATTGCACTATTTTATTGTACTAGAACAAGTTGGAGTCTTTTCAAAACTGGCTGCTTTATGGCTTTGTGAATTACATAAGAGATGCTTAAAGTTTTTTATGGCTCGCAGCATATTTTATAAAGGAAATTCTGCTTATCTTACAGTTTTTATATTCTTCACTTTCCACAGCTATTTTTGTATAACGCTGAGCATGAAATTGGGACACTTCTAGTGCGTTTCTTGCTTTTAATTTTTATATAGGAGCCAGTGTAAATGATTTTCAATAAGCCACAAGGAAAAACTGGACAGTGGTGAGCCTTAACGCGCTTACCTGCTCAATCACTCCTTTTCCTTACCTGGGTTGGTTTGGTCCCCTATTACATGAAGTAGAATTAGAAAGTAAGTTTTGCGAAAAATGATAGGGGGATGATTTGGTCCCTAATTTACGTACGGCCTTCCATACACCAATCACTGCCTTTATCGACCTCGCTGCTGAGAGCGGATCAGCGCCAATGAATAGTCTTGATCAGTAGCGTGATCATCGCAAAGACGCAATCGCGGCCACTTACGCCTCCTTGGGTCGTGAGGGCAGCGTTTCGGCCCTTGGGAAGCCGGGTTTAACGAGGCGCGCCGTGAAACCCTTCTACGCGGCGCCGTGAACGGCTTTACGACCGTGTCGATGGCCGACAGCGCCTCATCCCAGCGGCCGTTTATAGGCGGCGCGGCAGCAAGAGAGAAGAAGAGAATAATTTTGGTATTTGCTCCTAAAATATTTTGATTTTTTTTTCTTTTCAGTGCAAACAAGTTTTTAAACAACGGGAAAGTATGAAAGATGACAGAAAATTGTAATTATTTCTCCAATAAAGTGTATGTAAGGCGGACTCCGAACAAACAGGAAACTTGCTTTAATCGGAAAATTACTCTTGCCCGTGAAGTTAAATTGCAGATTACACTCCCTAAAACGGAACCTGAGAAATGCGGAAACAGAATGCTTTAGGTAGCTGAATAATGCTGAATTTGTGAGAGTGAAATGCAAGTGGCAGAGTGGTTGTGTAGAGGCATACTGTGATTGGAATGTATCTCCAAGTCAGTTTTAAGTTCTGCGTCCCTGTAAGATGTTCTGTCGTTGTGAGAGACGCACAGCTGAAGATAGGGGGTTGAATAGCGTCTAGAAAAATCCTTGAGAGCGCTTGCCTTTCAAAGCGAAGGTCAGCTGCCCCTCTTCAGTCTCTCTGAGGGTGGGAAAGTCTCCGGCCATGGCTTCCAGCTTTATCGCACACCTTCCATCACCGACACAACGAACGTCACTCCTCGATCAGAGACGCATTAGTCGAGGCCTTGCAATGATATAAAAAAAATCACAAGATGTTGCGCACGCTGTGTTCAAAGAATCAGTGATCACGCGGTGATTGTTCCTTCTTCACAGTAGAAAGTCGTGTTTTGATCCGAAATGTTCTGTAGTAGGATGAAATGTAGCCAAAAAGTCTGAACTCTTAATCTTGAAGATTGAAAGTCTTAACTTTACAAAAAAGTAAAAAGGGTGTAGATAAAAATAAATCAGAGAGAGCTTTTCGAAAGTTGCCCAAGTACTTATTAAAACACATTAAAGACACACTTCACACTTAAAAGAAATAAATAACTGCTTGGAAGGTGTTTTACAGTTCCCATAATTTTAACTAAGGGTTTGATTCAAACCTTGCTAATTTCCAAAAGGAATAAATATTATTTACATGATACGTTACATTTTTTAAGTTAACTTCTAATAGTAACGATAAATTAAAAATTAATTATTTTTTTAAATTCATGATTCGGACATTCATAACGTCAACAAATTGCTTCCTTAAACCAAGATATGCTGACCTCGATACGGGGAAACTGATTAGTTTTGGCTACGTGTCTTAGTTTGCATATCCGTGCGGCTTACACTCCTTTCCTCTCATATCCCTCCCTCCCCCCTGTCTCTCTTTGCCGCTCTCCCTCTCCCCCGACCTACCGCGCGACCGGACATTCAATTTAGCGGCGGCCCGGAGCAAAACGTTGTGGAACTCCGCTTTCCAACTAAGGCGCCCTCGGGCCACGGCCTGCAGCGCCGGCGCTCCTTCTTGTGTTCCCTACGCGTGCCTCTCCCGGGGGGAGAAGGGAGGGAGAGGAGAGAGGCGTGACCAGGCGAGACGATTCGAGGAGAGCTGGTCGAAAGGTTGTGATCACGGAGACGAGAAGGTCGGGAAGGGAGTGTAGGGAGAGGTGAAAGGTCGAGGTGGGGAGATAGCGAGAACTGGCGTGTGGAATGAGAGAGGCGTGGCGCGAGAGGCGTGGCGCGAGAGGCGGGGCGCGAGGGG
>BOPP01000006.1:9649342-9685288 GCA_017312745.1 Gryllus bimaculatus
GCGGGGCGCGAGGGCCTAGCAGGAAGAGAAGACATGTGGCTGAGTATTTGGCCAAGCGGCACGAGAGGGGGAGGGGTCGAAGAGGAAAGGTGAACGGGGCCGGGAGGGTCGAGGCCGCAAAGGGCGAGGCGGTATCCTCTTACGTGCGGGCCGCAAGCGCCCGCAGCGATCACAGTATGTGACCTAGGTTCGGCCAACTCCTGACCCCTGCTCCGGATGGGTGCGTGCTATCCTGCTCGGGTTGCGGTTGTTGGAGTGTTGGTCAATGCTGCAAAGTTACGAACTTCTCTCGGGTTGAGCGGGAATTTCTCCCATGAGGACGGAGTACGGTCTCCACTTTCGGAATAAGGGAACTACTGTGGTGTGAGATCATTCCATTTATTCCATTAATTATTATTTGTTAATTTTACTAATTGACTGTTTCGAAAGAAAGTTTTATTCTTTAATAAGAAAGTTAATGAGCGGCACGTCGCAAACATGGCGAACGCCTTGACCAGACTACGTACGCCCTACCTCGAGCCTAGAAAGGTGCTCCTATACAAGGGGCGAACGTCCCTCTCCCAGCCCTTCGCACTTTATTTGGCCTCCGCGTGTGCTCTACCGCGCGCGCAATTTAGATCGTTGCAGGTAGAAAAGTTGTGGACTATGCATGGTTTGAGTGATGTGCAAACAAACTCTATGAAAAAGTAGCCATAGTTGTATAGTTCAGTCACATAAAACTCTTAGATTTAGTGTATCTAATATTATTTTAAATGTATTTATTTAAATTTTTTTGTTGAATAACGATTGTTTTATTGTACAAGTAGACATTGTACTGTAGTAAGACCTTGAATAAGGAATTGTATATCGTGTTGTACGTATATTTAATACTCCCTGCTTAATTTTTACATTAATTGTACACGTAATACAAAACATGAGAGGTTAATTATTATTGCGATTGTTATTGTGTTTTTTGATCTTGTACATTATAGCTCAGATGATGGAAGTCTGAGTAAAGGTAAATAGCATATTAATTTCCACTGCCCAAGCCTCATGAACTAGCCTTCAATAAGGAATCTTCAAAGGATTTTCTGTTCTCTCATTTTCTTTTAACGGGAACACAGTCATAAAAAATTGTGGCGGCACTCACGAGAGATACGTAATGTTATGTAGAACCAATCATTCCACAGTTACTGTACGTGATACAAACACGTATTCCTTCCAGTTTCGACTGTTTATGTTACGTAATTCAGTCAGTCAATTGTAGATCTCGAAAACCTCCTTGCCATGGAGGAGGGGGGGGGAGCGGATGGGTGAGAAAGCCACCCAAGTACCAAAAGCGAATCCTCCTTGCTTATTTCCGTGCCCCTAGTATCCTCCGTGTGGCTTTCTAATGTAGCGAGAGTTGATACCAGTCGCAAGCAGTATTTACGATCAGGGATCAGGTGACAAGTGGATACCGCGTTTGATGGAAACCGTGAGGGAACCGCGTAGAGAACCAGCGATGTTACGTTTGAAAAAGAAAGTGTGACGGGTAGCAGCGAAGTATCTTGTCCCTAACCTCAGTAAAGTTTCCGCGTAATTTAAGAAATTAAGATATAGATTTCTGATGTGATACTGTATGTTTCTCTTTTATGGCCGCCTTTTATTATAATTTACGGAAGTTGTTTCGATTATTGGAATTCGAGTTATGTTTTTATATCAATCAGTTCTTTTGCGCTTTCCATTAGGTGCGACCGTGCATCATACCCGTTGTGAGCAGTGTGTGCAAGGTGAAGTAAAGAAAATCGTGCCCTAACACGTACTCTGACGATAGCTGGAGAAATTGGGCAGAGGTGCCAAGTTTGTGGTTTATCGTTGGAGTAAATGGAGTGTATAACCACATGTGACTCAGTCATTTAAAACTTCTATAACAAATATTTCTACGGAACTCACCGAAACTGCTTAAATATTGGTTTGGGCTTGCTAGAATGGCAGTAGAATTTAAATACACACCAGGATGTGCAGAAAGAAGTTTTATTGTTATTAATAATAATTTTATTGTAATATTATTAAGTTCTGGGGCGTGCGGATATATTTTAATTTTTTCGTACCGCCAAGTAACGTTTTAAAAACTATTGCAATTTATTTCCCATCTGCACGGACCTTGCGGATGACGTATGTAGAACTGTCTGTTTCTCCTTTCAATGAAACTGCCTCGTGGTGATTGCATCTCAACTGCATTGGAGAGAGTTGTTCGGGTTGCGTCTCTTAAGTTGCACCATTTCAGTGTGTAGGTCTCCACGTGGTATCGCCCGCGGGCCTCCGGCTCCACCGCAGCCCTCGCTTGCTCGTCCTTTGTGGTGGCGGCGGCGCTATAGACGCGCCAATCCCAACTTTCCGACGTGCCGCTTGGGGCTGCTTTCACTGCAGGTTTATCCGTCCCAGGGTTATCCATGCACTAATTTCCTTTGACTCCGTGGTCGTGCGTTTAATTCAACTTAGAGGTGCTACAACTGCACATACTTTCTCGTATTATTTCTAAAACGACAATTTTTTAAAATTGTAAGTTGAGAAATAATTCGAGAAAGCATATGATGTTTTAGCACCCACAGTTTTGTTGCCAGGATCCGGAAATAAGTGTTTTTCTGACGTAAATTTGCAGGTTTTTTTCTCGCAACGTTAAAATGCTTTCTCGTTTTACGAATCACAGACGGGAGAGTAAAAAGTGAGTGTGTTGTGCTTCTCTGTGTTTTGATGAGGCGCAAATGTTTTTTTTCGTTGTTCTATTTTCCATGTGAATGGGACACAGAAGTAGAATTTTCACTCTTGTGTAATTAAATTAATACATTGTTAAATTAGCCATTTCTTATGATGTTTGATTGGGAGTGGTTTATAAATTACAGCTTTCAGGTGAGCTAATCGTGAAGAGTTCTTGAACATGATTTGAGTACAGTGTTGCAACGGCGGTGCCCGAGATACCTCACATTCCGCGTGTCGCCAGTTGCAGAGGGATTGGTTTCTTGTATATTGGTTTTTCGCACAAATTCCTCTTCACTTGATGTTCGTTCGTTTCTTATGTGAAACAGAGTTCTCAGTCCCTTGCAAATGCGAACCTGATTTCCTCCATTAAATACTTTTCCTGTGAGCTTGACTAACAAGTAAGGATTTTTTCATGTTAATTTAAGCTAGACATTCCACAACTGAGCAAGGAATCCTGGTAGGGAATGTGCGGGTGTCTCATACAAGACCAGTTAATGGTGAGCAACTTTTTAATGAATAACAGTTCAAATAATGTCACTGTGGTGGCAACAGTGATGTTAAACGTTTGCAATTCCCCAATGCGCCGCCCTTTCTGAAACTTTCTGACCTACTCTGACACAGCACTCTTAATTCATTCGCAAAAATAGTGAATGCAGTAAGTTTGGGTCCCTTAATTTATGCTTTAGCCCTTTTCACTGTGTTTACTATTTTATATGTAATTGGCGTGGAAGAGTAGCGTGGCAAATAAATAATTATTAAATAACATGTATTTTGAGCGCAGTTCAATGGTGGAGACGTATAAATGTTTTGAAGCTTCTTTTAGGGCCTGAAAAGAGTTTTGAATCAACAGATTGAATTAAACATTCATTTCTTTATGTTACTCTGTTTAATGTTAAATAATATTGGCCATAGATATAATTTTATACTCAAAGAAATATATTGTCAAATTTTTATGTTGACACAACTTCATATGTTTTATAACAGTAAAACATTTGAAAATGACTTACATAATGATAAAAGATATAATAAATTACCACAAAACGTAAAATAAAAATTTATTTTATATTATATTAGCCTTCATGACTAATGATAACGACTCACAAAGTACCATTGCTTCTTTATACATCAAAAATATGACCAGGGACAATCATGCGTATCACAAAGTATCACAAATTTCCAGAAATTCATATAATACATATTTTGTTTGCAAACATGATTTGCTCATTGATCGGGATCACAAGCTGAATCTTAAAGTTCCCTGCATAATCGCGTTTCTTTCAGCTTTAAACAGGAACATCCCTTGCGAGATTTATGTTCTTAATAAAAGAAGGTGTGTTGTGGGTGCAGAGACATTGTAATTGCATAACGGGGCGATGAAACTCATAAAGTTGGGGGGGGGGGTCATTTTACAATCAGAAGAGTAGGGAGCAAAAGCAATGCAATAGTCTACAGATTATATCAGAAAAGTACTTAACACCATTCATTCTCGAAGCAAACCTTATGATATATTTCTAGTATACTATTATGTGCATCATTATTATTCAGTTTATACAACTTTCTCTTAGTTTCTTTTGTTGCTTAAATATACGGTATTTTCCAAAAGGAAAGGTATGAGATTGTCGCTTTTAAATGAAGCAGGAGAGGACCAAACGTGGAAGTTCAGATTTAATTTTTAAAAGTCCAGTGGTATTTGTAATGTCAACTGTGTGACATAACAATTCCATTTTTATATGCAGATCCATGAAAGTCCATTTATCATCACACGTCTAACCCACTGAGGCCTTCCCCCTCCCACTCCCTTTCCGTGTGCGCTTTCCGCCCAATCCTTGCACTTCGAACAGCGTTGACAATTGAAGGGCATCAATTGATGTCACGGCAGTGCCTCTGACCGGGAGGGCCTACGATTAGAATCCCGACTGTTGCAATATTTTCGCCACAGGCTTGATACCTTGGTGAAGACCAGCCTCTGCCTGGAGGAGAAATATAGCGGCCTGCTGCTCCGATCGGTAGGTTTCCGTGCTTTCTTCAATCACCGCCAGGCGAATGACGGAGCCCCGCTAGGCGCTTAAAAATTAAAGGACACAAAGGGCCACGGACGGTGCGCATTTTTCCTTTGTCTTCCTTGTCTTATCCTCACCCTTTACTTACAGTTACATTCACATGCACTATACTTCCACACTTGTCCGGAGACCAGTCGGGAGCTTAGAGCGTGTGCCGGCTGGGACGGTGCCCCGCTAGGGGAGATACATGGATGGGGAATCCCCGCAAGCCACTTTGCAGGTGAGCACCGGATCTAGCCAACCAGCGGGGGAAGAACACCATCATCTCCCATCATAAAAATACTCTACACTTACGGGACTAATTGCTATAGCAGTTGTCGCGCCCGGACACCCTAATCAATCTGCTAATCAACGCACCTGCGCCAGGCGACCGCAGGACCACGCGCGCGCGCGGCGCCTTCTGTGCGAGTGGCCGTCGTGCCAACGCCTGCGGCCGCGCTAACGAAGCCCCTGGCCTCGTGGAGCTTCGCGCCGCGCCGCGTCGCGCCGCGAGCCCCGCCCGGCGCTCAATGAGCTCCAATTAAGAGCTATGGATTTCACGAGCGCCTTCGCTGACTAATTGACAGCGGACCTCGCGCCGCGCCGCGCGCGCCGCCCCAGCGCCGGGCCGCGCTGCGTCCGCCGCCACAAGCAGTGGGTGGAGGCCCGGAATCTCCCTGGGCGAAATTAACGCACGAGGCGGGCAGCGGTTAGACGGTTCGCTGCTCGGCACCTCTCTACACCGGGGCTGATATGTGATAGATTCGTGTGGAATTTGTGGTGGATAAAAGACGAAGCGGGACGTTTTCTTGGAGTGCTCCTAATTTCTTAGCCTCATTGCTCCGTTATCATTCCTAACATCGTAATACAACGGACAAAGAATAAGAAGTGAACATGCGATAAATAATGTAGGTATATTTAATTGACGTGAAAAATTAAAGAATACAGAAACGCATGGACAAACCAACCACACACGAAAAATAAAAACAAAAATTGCAGTGTACCAGATCCATGATACTGTAACAAGAGAATATATTACAGTATCATGGATTTGGTATACTGCAACTGTTCTTTTTTTTCGTGCAGAAAATGAATAGAACATCAGGGGAAGTCACATAACACCATCTAAAAGAAAATCGGTCTATTGGGCGTGCGAAAAAAAATGAAAGGATCATTGAGTGCGAATCGTTTCTACGGTTCAGTACTTAAAGAAGAAGACGAAGAAGAAGATGATGAAGAAGAACTACATCAACCACCACCACAACAACAAATCCATTAAAAGAATTCACTTGCTCTATACATGGCCATAATGTTAGGTATTGGCATCCCAATAAAATACGGGATCACTGGGAACGCGATATATCAGTGATTCTCAACGGTTTTTTTTTTAATTTTAAAACTTGGAGTTTTGTTTACAAATTTATGTATTGTTTACGGTTTTGTTTAAATAAACCACAATTAACGTATGAGCTACTGCATTTTTCATCCTGAGACCTGAGGGTTATTAATTACACCTGAGATTGTTTTAGTTTCAAAATATGCAAAATATTTTTGAATACACAGTGGACATAAACCTTTGAAGTTGTCGTAGTTGAATTCCGAGAAATCAGCGAGTCTTAGACACTCTGCTCTCAGTAAATTACTTTCTCCTAATCACTGTAATCTCAGTGGAACGAAATTGGCATTCTTTCAGGACCGTGGCAGGCAGTGGAAACAATCACAAAAAGACAAAAATTCCGTTTTCCGTAATTGGCGTCCTCACATTTCATTGTACCAATTTTGCATCGAACACTAAGGCGGCTGTAAAGAACAATTTTTCATTAAAGGACAATTTTTTGTTTATAGCCTCCGTAGTCCTCCTTAGTTTTCAGTCAGCTGGACAGATTTTGAAAGTCCGTATATAGTTATTTTGCTGGTGATTCAACAGACAAGGATACATATTTGATTGCAGATCAGAGGGTAAAGTATAAATAACCGTCGTCAAACGTTCATTTATTTTTTTATATTTTTAATTTTCGTTGCTCTATTTTCAAACAAAGATTTGAGAGTAAGTTGATGCTGATTATGCTTGTTTATTAATTTTGTAAATGATATCGCATCTTTTTAAGTTTTGATGTGTATCAAGATTAAAGAGGTATTTTACAAGAATACTATTTAAGTAACTTGAACTAAAAATGTTATCGTCAAGCAAAGACCAAATGTCCTACAAGGTGGACTGACATTACCCGACAACTCTACAAAACGAGTGTCAAAAGGTTTCTAAAGAAACGTTTTGAGAGTAAACGCTTCCTGGAAATATTATTAGTTTTCAACTTGGTCTGAGGAAAACATAATCACCTCTGAGGAGTGTTGGTAGAGCTTTCGTATGAAGTTATTACCTTTCATGTGATTACTTGTCTCTTTAAAGCTCGCCCAATCCTTGCCAACCATCCATTTAGCCACCGGAAATCTAATCCTTCCATATTTCCCATCACAATAACCATTTAAACCTGGCGATTTAATAACCATTTTCCAAAGCAGTTAATAAGAATTCCATTTTTTGCGATACTTTAATTCGTTGCGCATGATGTAGTTTCAGTAGCAGACTAAAGGAAAGCACAATTCAAAGTTAGAGAACGTACAAACGAAGTGTATTGAAAGAGATACGAAATAAAAATTGGAAGAAGGGATAAAAAACTGTACTCCATGTAAGTTTCTGCTAACTTTTATATGCATCACAGCGTTGACAACAATCTCCTGAAGAGCAGATTTGCATGACGAATGAAGAGGCTTGGTGTGAAGGGTTGGCAACTTGCCAACGCGTTACTCTAAGATGTTGCGTAGGTAGGTGCCAAAATTCAAATTTGGTTTACTGCCATCATCACAGGCATATCGCTTACTCCATGATCCATAGTCCAATAAGTTCACCACGTCGTCATCATCCTGCTGATTTGAAGAAGATATAGATATTCTCCGCGTAAATAGAAAGAAATGACAGCTCACGAAACTGAATTCTATTCTATTCTATCAAAACTGAACTATTTCGAAATTTTATTCGAAAATATTAGATTTTGTTAATTTTTTTAACAGAGGAAGTCCTGCAGATGTATGATTAATACAAATAAAGAAATGAAGATTCATTTTTTATAGAAAATATATTCATTGTTAATTTTTTTACGGAGTGTACCATTTAAAATACTTCTGTACACACCTTTGTCAAATATTAGTATGCTTTCATTAATGAAACGGCCCATGCAATCAATGTTCTGTAATATCGGGTTGCTGCCTTGTTAAACACCATTTTGATAGTATTTTCTGCTTGCTTGAGTTATGGGTCAAGTTAGGTTCATCGAACATTGGAAAACAGGGGGCTTCCACAAAACGTACATTTTTGCTTTCGCTCTATATGAAATTTCTCTTGTAAATATTTTAATCTGAAACACATTTTCTCTTTAAATCTTTTTCATTCAAAAAATATATTTTGCACAGTTAGACTTGTATTGGCGTAAGTTCCAAAGTAAGTATGGGCGAAAATAATTGAGTAAAATTTTTGAGAGATAAAGAGAAACCCTCAAAGAATTTGTGACGGAATTACGGAAGATACGTTTCTAAAAACGGCGTTACTGGAGTAAAGTTTCTAAAAACAGAGTAACTGAAGTAACTTTTCTTCGAAATGCAATATGAACATGACTCATTTCAGATGATAATAATCAAGAACATAAAAAAATACTCAAGTGAGTGTCTTAAACTTGCTTTCCATTTAATAAAATAGTTCTCGAATAAAAAACCGCTATTTATTAAAAAAATGAATTAAGTACAACCCCTGCCTGGGGTGATCAACGTAATTTCATTCATCCCCATCGCAAACGATTAACCTGACATTTTGTCAGGTTACATATAACAATGTAGTGTTATACATAATTTTATCCACCCAGAAATCCGACGATTAAACCATCATGGTTTGTTCTATATACTGAATCGCGTTTTGAATATTCATAACGGATGTTCTGCCTAGTATGCCAAAGTATCTAACTCCCTGTGTAGTGCTAAACATAATTTTATTCACCCACAAACACAACGATTGAACCGTCATGTTTTGTCCCATAAACTGAATCGCGTTTTGACCATTCAAATTGGATGTCCACCCTAGTGTGCTGGACGGCCTCCGCCGTGCCGGTGTCGGGTGTTGCGGTCCGTGCTGCGCTGTCCACTACGCTCAACTCGCAGCAGCGCGGCGGCGCTCGGCCGGGTGCCGACGTGAGCGCCGACTCAGCGTTTGCGGTCACCGGGAGCTCCGCGTTCAGTTAACCGGAGCCGATAAGAAGCAGCGTGCGGCCCAGCGGCTCGAATTGCAAGGTGGCTTCCTGCACAACCAGAATTAGAATCTGATCGAACCGTGGTACGCACGTAATTGGAATTTACTTTTCCGGTATTTCGGACGTTCATCTTTATATTCAAATTATTATGGATTTTGTTTAGAATACAATTTCAGCTTTCTTCTAAGCTTTCTTCTAAGCTTTCTTCTGAGCTTTCTTCTGAGCTTTCTTCTGAGCTTTCTTCTGAGCTTTCTTCTAAGCATTCTTCTAAGCATTCTTCTAAGCATTCTTCTAAGCATTCTTCTAAGCATTCTTCTAAGCTTTCTTCTAAGCTTTCTTCTAAGCTTTCTTCTTTGATTTAAATGAAATGTAATGGGCCCCAGATGTGTTATAGCTTGTTATTCATTCATGTAACTACTGTAGTGTAAACCACTGTAGTGTAAACACTAATTTGTGTGAAAGTTATTTTATAGAAATGGCTTTGATACCTTTTATTATTCCAGTGTTCAAAAGTGTTAAATATCAAAGATCACTCACGTCTACCTTATCTAGTAAATGAATGTTTCAGTATCAAAATAAGTTGCATACAATTTGACCATACAATTTGTATAATGTATTTTGCTTTATTTGATTTTATGACACAAATGCATAATTAATGTTATATTATTTTTAAATATTAATATTTATTTAATGGAATGAATTAATAATGTATTATAAACAAGAAGTCACTGATGATCTTAGTGTTAAAATACGACTTAAAAAATGTGATTAAAACATTTTAATACACATTCATGTTAATGAGCCTGAATCTGCCGACATCCCTTACGTCATTTTCAAGTACAACTAACATACAATTACTATACAAGGTTATCCTGTCATTATGAGATGAAGTTCGCGAAGCAAAGACAGCGAGCGGTTTAAGTTCAAAGGTTGACTGTTTACAAATTCAAAGATTAGTGAGTGTGTATAAATAAACGCAATGTCCAGCATTTGTCCCTTTAAAATGCTTTTCATTTATGCTAATCCTAAGTGATGCATTACGTTTATAAAGTACGGTATTTAGATTTGGTTTTTAGCCCGATAGGTTTGGCAAAGTGTTTAGAGGATATTCTTCAATACTGCAGTGTAACTCCCATGTACAGTTCCAAGTAAATATGTATTTCCATTACAGATTTATTTCAATTACATTTTCTGAAACATGTTTAACTCTGTAGTCACAAAGACTAGTGATGGTATTGTTCTAGAATTTGTAATACTTCCTTACTTAATTAGTTTTGAAGAATAAGAACTACATGAAACAATATTTTCGGGTTGCTCTATTTTTCGAATAGAGCATATGAAATACTTTTTGATTGTAACTTTTCTACAGTTCTTCTTTTTGTGTGATGTAATCGCAATGATTCAGCTCGCACATTTACGTTGCTTATACGAATACTTTGCGTTGTCATGTTAAAAATGTTATTTTTATAAACTATGAGCGTTATTACAATATTATTTCCATTAAAACTGTGCCATCTTATATAATATTTTTTCGTAGCCATTTATTATTACATCATTAAGCTAATTGTTCTCTTTACTAGATGTAATACTCTAAGAGTATGAGAAATTAGTTATCCTGCAAAAGTACTGTTATTAGGGAGTTCAATTTTGAGTGTTGATCAATAAGACAACAGTCCCTCTGTTACAGACTCGTTACGTTCTCTCCGAAAAAGTAATCCCTCTCTCTGTGATAAGTGTTCGCGTCAAATACAAAGCGTTTGATATTAACGTATAATCTAAAAAAGAGAATTAAAAACACACAACAATCCAGCGTTTGTTGCTAACTGTTTCAATTTATTTGTGTAGAGGGTTTGGTTCAAGCATTTATGACGGAGATAGTAGCTCATGCTAGTATTCGCATCTTTGTTTAAAGCAAATACTCTTTACAAATTCTACACCTTTGGCAATCGCCTTTGGGTTTATTACGCGCTATATTTGTTGGTTTAGTCGTGATTTTGTACCTATATTTAGATAGTGAGGATTATTTTTATTTACAGGATCTTGCATTTATAGGTCTATTGCAAAGACAATTCTAGAAAAAGTTGCATTCGAATCCAAGAGAAATATTGCAATCCAATGTATTAGCTGGTAAGGGAAGAAAAAAACATTTTAACTTCTTGGCTACCCGTGACACGCCGCGTTAATCTCGCCTTGAGGAAGGTCACAGAATGGCGGACGGAACGTTGGCACCTATGCCTAGGACACAGCGTTTCCCGGACAGGCAACTACCAACTTACTAACTCCAGTCTCATAAGCCTATACTCTCAGATAAAAGTAAACTTATTGATGAATTGAGTACTACCCTTAAATAATACAGGCGCCAACATGCTTAATTAGCATTATGAAAATTTGGATGACAATTTGAATATCGTTTTGTTTTATAAGCTTAGTAAAAATGCTTTTTTGTCGCACTTCTCCTCCAGATCGGTAGAAGAAAATTGAGAGAGAAATAATGTATAGGAAAGCGAAGCCATTGAAAATATATTGGTGAGTGTAAGAGGTGGTTTTGATGATATTTTCTTTTGACGACCATGTAGATGGGAAGCTAGCAATCTGACGTAAGCATCGCCCACAAAGAACTTCCGAAAATATTCTTTCGCTCGTGGCGCTGTGCCGGTTGTCAACGTGTTTGGCCGTCATTGCGACCTCGGCTTTATTTCATTTTATTCGAATAAGGATAAAAATAAATTTATTTAAACTTCAAATGGGTATAACCCGGTGGCAGTTAATTACATAAATAAGATAACATAGCTAACATGAAAATTATATAATGATAATAATAATAATAATAATAATAATAATAATAATAATAATAATAATAATAATAATAATAATAATAATACGCTATAACTGAAAGAGTGTCTAGACAAATCCATGCACTAACATCCTATTGTGTTAGTTTCAATACACATATGCGTGAAATACTCAAATGCTAAATACTCCAGTGCCAAAATATGTTTACCAACTTACGTAATATCAGAAATAATGTATTTGTGATGTTCACGTATTATTTTTCCTCTTTTGACGTTCGTTCGTGGTTCGGGTTGAGTTTTGCGTGGAACTATTTTAGAGCCCCTTTGAGTCAGACGAGGAAATGTTACGCCACACAAGCTTCATGAGATATTGAATAAAGTGTATGAAAGCTGAAAGTAAAAGCATGGCTGCTCTCCTGACAATAAAATATTGTGTCATACTTATGTTTTTATTATTCTAGTATTCTTGGTGAAGGGTCATAGCAAGCTTTTCCGCTGTTTCGATGCGATGCGTTTTCGTAATTTTGTTAAGAACATACCCAAATCCCCCTAATCAAATATTAACATCATGGTATCTTAGCAAATTATTCCAAGTAAATGACTGAAGTCAACTATGTTCTACGTGACATTGTAATTTGGTTTATGTTTATCAGCGGCCTACTGGTAATAATATTTTATGTAGTTTTGTAGAGGATGGAAATATCCGTGGTTCAGAAAAAATATTTAACTTTTATTTCTTCTGAATAGACTATGCGATATATATTTATATTATCATATCCTTCGTGATGCAAAGACAATAGACGGTCAAAAATATAGTTTTAATTAGCCTCCTTAACCACACATTTAAGTTAAAGGGTTTCCTCGAGTAACCCAATTATTCGCTAGAGATATTTTATTACAATCGGTTTACAGGTGTTTCAGGCTTACCATTGTATTTGTTTGTCAAAATGAGAAAAATAATAATGAATAAATTCGAAAATTATACATGGCGTGAATCAGGAAGATAATTGAAAGAAGTACTGAAATAATAAGTACTGAAATAATACTGAAATAATAATTGAAAGAAGTACTTGTATTACGATTTTGAAGATAGTTAGCATTTTACCTTTATCACACACAACACACACAACACTCACAACATGCACTCGTATTAAATGTTACATTCATTAAAACACAAATGTATATGTTATTATGTCAGAAACTTACACAATATTGCTCGGTTAATTTTTTATCTCATGGAATGGATTGAGTATTGTAAGAAAGTCAGTCACGCTGTGATGAATCTGTAAGCAATTTATAAATAAACAGTTTATTTATGAACAAGGTTGAATTAAGAATCGTTTCTCACAATTTTTATACTCAGCAATGACTGTAACGATGAAACAATTTATAAAAATATTTCCACTGCCACTTAATGAATTTTGGGGAGAAATCACACTTTTCCTGATCTATTTTGCTTTATTCTCTGAATATTTCTACCTTTATTTTAAAAAAATCATATATAAATATCTTCTTTACAGCAATACCATATATGAATAAAGAAAATACAACGGTGGAATGGTGAATTTCAAACTTTTCGCGCAAACTGTTTAGCGGGTAGCCTAACCGAACTTGCAAGGGGCTTACTCCATTTTCCGCAATGGAATGGTCGGCCATGCCACCTCCATACATTTTAACCGCCTTGGAGCGGCCAAAGAGGTCGTAATGGAGGGATGACGTCCAGTTATGTCCTCATGCCATCCCTCGGCCACCCGTGCGGTGGCGGAATGGGCCGCCGCATCAGATTTGGACGTGGGCTTACGATCTGTAGATTGTGTTGGGTTGTGATAATGATAGACACTGGCTTTCCGAAATGTTTATTGCTCCTTTTACTTTGTTACGACCCTCGCTACGAAAAGGTGCATATTGTGGAATATTGCAACCTCGCTATTAAACGGTGCATCTTATGGAACTATTGTTGAACCTGGAGGACATGGCACGATTTTAGATTTTTCTTGCAATAAACTTGTTTTCTGCGAGTACTGAGTTTATTGCTCCTTTCCCGGTCACATCAATTTTTAAAGAAATTTATGGAAAAGAATTCTTGTGGCCGGCTGCTGTGGTCGGTAGTTGTCCGTGTTTTTTTTTCTATCAACATCAGGCGAATGCCGCAGCAGTACCCTAACAAACGGGCCACGAAGCGCGCGATCTTACCTTCCTCTTCCTTGTTCTATTTCTCACACACACTTACACTAACATGCACTACACTACCACACATGCCGGGAAACCAGTCGGTTGCTTAGTGCTCGTCCAGGATGGGGCAATGGCAATTGGTAGGAGATACCTGGTTGGAGAAAACACCGCTACCCGACGGTAAGTCGGCGCTGGATATCGCATGCAGCTGGAGAAAGTCCACTGCCACCTCCCGAGCAATACATACACTACACTTACGAGACTAATCACCATCGTAGTTAACGAGCCCGAAATTACTAACATTCTAGCAATCAATCAATTTTGTTTGGGCGTAATGTGATATTTAATTTTAGAGGCCCAGTGTCTAGAGGCTCTCCTCCTGCGCTGACCGCTTGCCCAAATCTGCTAGTTCAGCGCCTAGAGAGAGCTGTGATGGGGGGGGGGGAGAAGAAAAGGCGTGGGCGGAGTGCCGCCCTCCGGCGAGAGAGTGGCGGAAAGCGCGAGGGAATTCGGCGCAGCTGCCGAGGTCCCCACTCGCCAGAACCCGTCAAGTTTTTAATTCTGATGGAGAAGCCCCAGGGAAATCCGGAGAACTCTTCCCCGCCCACCGGCGGTCGCCTCCCGTCCCGTCCGCACGGCCGGGCTGCCTCTGTTCCCTCCACCGCTTCTTCGTCCTGCGGTCTCTCTAACGCATTCGAAGGGAATATCCCCGGCTTAAGTGGTTCAGGGCAGCGGATGATGCTACTGCACTGCCTCTGGCCTGCACGTCCGAGAGTTCGAATCTCGACGATGTGGCAGGATTTTCGACACTAACTAGATTGGGCGAGTTTAGCTGTAGTCTGGAGGAGAATGCTAGCGGTTGGCTCTCATAGGTTGTTTTCCGTGGTTTCTCTGATCTACACAAGGTGAATGCCGAAGTAGTTCCCTAACAAACGGGCCACGAGCCTCATGCGATCTCTACGTCCTTTACCTTGTCGTAATGTCATCCTTTGTTTACACATACTTACACTTACGTTCCCTATACTACCACACATGTTGGGACACCAGGCAGGAGCTTAGGGGTTTTCTAGGCTGGGTCGATGACTCACTCGGTTGGGAGATCCCTGGTTGAAGGAAACCCACGCATATAGTTGTGAAGGTCGGCGATGGATCTTGCCATCCAACGAAAGAATATACCTGACACCTCCCGCGATAAAACAAGCAACACACATACGGGACAGGTGACCATAGTACTTGATGCGCCCGAAAACGCTAACCAATCAATCGAAGTAAATATTTGTCAGTCATATTGTTGATCAGCGTGACGGCCTGTCGATATATTTGACTGCACGTGTCAGTCTACTGGTATTGAAAAGTTACCCTAAGAAAAGAGAAGTTTGACAGGAAAGAAAAGGAAATAAATAAATATAATGACGAACGATTACATTGAAAAGGTATTGTCAAAGCCATTTGCAAGTGAGTCATATGCAAAGAAACTCGTAGACAAATTCAGCATATTGTCAGTTACGTTGCCAACTGTAGACATGTAGTAGTTGTCTATGTGTCCCCTTCCTAGAGTATTACCTCTTTATGTATGTATGCTGAGTGAATTTGAAATAATTTTGAACTCGTAGCACAATGAACTTAGTTTTGTGTTAATTTAAATGGACGTTGCATTTGAAGTTTGACGTAATTGAGAGAACGAAAAATGTTGTTACCTGAACATCGGTGAATTCAACGTAGTTTATTTTCAATGCTGTATGCAATTGTTTATTTGAAATGGAAAGACTTTCTATAATTCCTTTGGGAATATACATTAAATTTTCGTGTGAGGGCCATGCATTTGGAATGTCGTTTGATTTAGTTATTCTGATTGTGTGTGTGGGTGAGATTGAGTTCACATATAACGTACGTGCGAATTGTCACTACTCTGTTTTAAACATGTTTGGTTTTCCTTCACGAAAGCACCTCGAATATAAACAGAGCAACTCCCTCCCCTTCATAAATAATTAATTCAATAATCTCGATTTCACACAAAATATCACTGTAGTTATTTTAGCATTGTCTTATTTAACTACTACAGCTGCACTTTGGCTTTTGCATTCTGCGGTAAGGATTTACATTTAATATATGACATTCAAGTCCTAATAGGTTTAGTCAAATCTGAAACTTTAGCAACGTTTTCACTCGCAAAAAAACTTATTTCACTCTTTTGTACCATAAAATGACATCATCATTCAAACGATCGAAAAACGAGATGAACATAGATTTAGATAGACAACCTGCAACACAGTTTCTGAACTGTTTCGCGATATTGAAATAGTAACGTTGTTCCTCTCACGCTATTTGTCACGTCCTACGTCGCCCATTCGCATTCCTTCAGTCTGCGGAGTTTTCCGTTTCCCCCCATCCGGTCCATCTGGTTCCGTCCCACACTTCCCCTCGCGTAGCGTCCGCGATCACAGCTTCCCAAGCCCAGACTTGCGCGTGTAATTTGTCTGCGGACTTGCGAGTAAGAAGCGTCGAGTAGCGCACTGTGCTGTGTCATGTTCATTTGTGCAAAAAATCTCATTTTGCAGAAGAGCGCATTTCAAACATTTTGATTCATTACTGTGTTTTGTTGATTGATATTATTGATGAAATCCAGGGGGAAAAATCGACCAAAGTGGCTCAGGGCATCAACTGATGTTACTGAAGTGTCTCTGGCAGGGAAGACAGGGTTTGAGCCCCAACAGTAGAACGATTTTTGACACTAACTAGAGAACTTGGTCAAATTCAGCGGCGTTCTGGGGAATAATTCAAGCAGCCGGCTGCTCTGATCGGTAGTTTTCTGTGGTTTCTCTGAACCTCGCCAGGCGAATGCCGAGGCAGTACCGTAAAAACGGGTCAAAGATCGCGCGCTATATTTCCTACTTTTCTATTCCACACACTTTACTCACACATAGTTAAACTTACATGCGCTACATTACTACAGATGTCGGGAGACCAAACGGGAGTTCAGAGCTTCTCCCGGCTGTGGCGCTATCCCGCTGGTGGCACTTACCTAGATGGAGCGTACGTGAAGGTAAGCGCTCGCCATCGGTCGACCGTCCCCACCGCCCCCACTGCCACCGCCGCCTTCAACACCGCCACCTCCACCATCGCCGCCGCCAGCGAATTTGCCCTCTCACGTTGCCGCTAGGCGAGTGAGCAAGAGCTGACCTCCCCGATTCCCTCCTCTCGCTCCTCTTCGCATGGAATTTTCCGCCACCTTCGAAATCCGAACCTAGGACCTCCCTCGCAAAACGGTAGTTGCGGTCTTTGCAACTTCGTACGCTAACGCTCCCGACCTCGAATTAATAATTACAACACGTGGACAAAATATACTTTTGTGCCCCTTTCATTCGCGCGAATTCCGTACTGCGCGCGACGCGCGTGGGCGGCCTGCTAACTCGCCGCCGCCGCCGCCCCCCCGCCGCCGCCGCCCCCGCCGCGCGCCGCCACACCCCCGCCGTCCCCGCCGCCCCGCCGCCTACCCCCCGCCGCCTCGCCACCGCCTCCGCCGCCGACCCGCCCCGCCGCCGCCGCCACCGCTCCCGCCCCCGCCGCCGCCGCCCCGCCGCCGCCCCCGCCACGCCACCCCGCCGCCGCCGCTCCGCCACCGCCGCCCCCGCCCTCGCACCGGCGCCCCGCTCCCGCCGCCGGCCCCCCGCCCCCCCCCCGCCGCCCCCGCCGCCCCGTGCCCCGCCGTCCCGCACGCTCCCGCCGCTACGCACCCCCCGCCTCCGCCACCGCCCTGCCGCCACCGCTCCCCGCCAACCGCGCCCCCGCCGCCGCCGCCCCCGCCACCTGCCCCCTTGCCCGCCGCCCTCCGCCCCGCGCCCCGCGCCCCGCCGCCGCCCGCGCCGCCGCCGCCCCCACCGCCGCCCCCCCACCATTTACGCGCCGGCCGCTGCACGTCGCCGCACTGACCGCCCTCCTCCTCCTCCTCTTCCACTTCCTACGCTTCTCGCCGGGCTCGGACCGCGCCGAATAGCACGTCTCTTCCACGGCGCATGCGCGGTTTGCTCTCTCGTTTGCCGCGAGGCAGCATGTGAAAGTGCTAACTTGCGCGATTTTCTTCTCTCTCGATCCATCAAGGGGTTTTTCCCACTCGTGCGAGAAGCTGTGCGTAGGTAAAAGCTAAAAGTCGTTGACGGTTATTTATCAAGAGTTTATGCGTGACCGCAAATATGGTGAACACATCACAAAAGGTTTTACAAAACCTGTAAATATATATATTAATTTGGAATACGTTAAACATGTTTATGGGTAATAAGGAAAATATGTAAAACAAAATATGTTAACAAATGAGTATTTGTTAATCGTATTGCCTGAGG
The DNA here is from genome assembly GCA_017312745.1 of Gryllus bimaculatus. Lineage (NCBI taxonomy): Eukaryota > Metazoa > Arthropoda > Insecta > Orthoptera > Gryllidae > Gryllus > Gryllus bimaculatus. The sequence goes on from BOPP01000006.1 coordinate 9,667,699, forward strand.
TAAATGCTCATCAAAATATTTCTTTTTCTAAAGTGAAAACCCAGAGATCTACTTTTTTTTTAATCTAATATTTTTCCATTATGTTCCGTAAAATATGTTTCTTCATCATAATGGAAACCTACGTTTCTTGCGATTCATATTTCCTGTTGACATTTCTGTAAAGAATCTTTAAAAAAATAATGGAAAGTGATTATAAGGAAAGCGATGTCGTGAAGAGAGAAATGGAAAATATTCAGCATTTCCTGTCTCGCGTTTAGTGGAATGGAAGCTGGGCGTATTCTTCAGCGAAGATATTGAGTTCGTGCATTCATAAGATGACACGTATTTTCCGCACGGAGTTTGTTTGGTAGCGGTGAACCAGGTAGAATTTCTTCTCATCAGTTATAATAATGGCTTTTCATTTCTGAGAAGATGTTAGTGGTGACGTTCACAACAAAAGGAACACAAGTCTTTGTTTCCATATCTTCCTGTGATATGTTTTGTTGGAGTGAAAAGGTGCTCGGAAAATATATTAGTTGTCTAATGTTTAAATGCACCGAAAACAGATTCTGTTTTCCAACGCCTTCTTGTTACCTCAACATCGAGATAATGAAACAAACTGAATCAAGCTGTATTGATGTGTATTATACAATAAGCAAAATCAAACGTTCAGCACTTCTCGAATTTTAGAGATTTTCTACTTATTGGTTGCGTTACATGTTCTATTGAAACTTATTCCTTCTCACTTCTCTTTCGGCAGCAATGGACTGTCTCTGAGACAGGATGCTCTATATTTTGTCTTAATTAATTTTGTCTTGAAAATTCATTAGGTTTGCGCTGAGACAAGCTCTGTTTATTATGGTACTCCCTCGAGCATAATTTCTTGTTTTATTCTGCTTTCAGTTTGCTTTATTCTCTCTTTTTTACTAGAATATTTCCTACATAACCTAGAATTAAAAAAACAATACACTGATCTATTTTCAGTCGATTCGACGGTTGAGATGTTTAACTTCTGATGCGTATTGAAGAGAAAAGAACATTATATGTTGTTGCAAGACAGTTATAGAAAAACAATATATTTCATTACAAAATAATACCATTGAATAATACCAATTGAATGAATTTACCAAAAATAGTTTAACTAGAGGTCAAAACAAATATACTTCATAATATAATAAAATATTGATTGACTTGTGGTATTTCATAAACGTTTCTTGATAATGTGTAAGCTGCTGGATTATTTCAAAATTGTCTCCCTCTAAATTCTTCAATTTGTACTCTCGAAATAGTGGACACTCTTCGATTAAATGACTAATGTTAAAATAAATACTACAACCACAATTGTAAGGTTTGATGCATGTCGTATGATGTAAATATGTAAATATAATAGTTTTCTATTTTAGGTATTGTAACATATTGTTTGGGATTTAAATTCTTGATTGGTTTCAGTTGATAAAATTGCACAATATTTTTATGAACTAGATACCAAAATTCCCCAGTCGCCGTCTCATTTCTTTACGTTGATGTATGAACGCGATTCCACAAGTCATTACTTGTATAAAATTTTTAATATTTTATTGTTGTCATTGATTGAAATTTCTGCTTCCGGGATGGCTATTTTGTACCCAATTATTCAGTAGTATAGGAGAACTTATAATGGTTTTGTCTTGTGGTTACATGTTTTGTAGCGCTTTGGAAGTTTCTAGTATTGCTGCAAACTGTTTGAATTGATTTTTGAGAATCTGAAAAAATATGAATATATCATATTACAATAATTAAAAATTCTCTGCTACATACGAGGAGAAAATTTAAAGAAAAACATTTGAGCCATTTTCGAGATATTATTCAAACATTGCGCGAAGTAATGTGAAAACTACTCATAATTTCGAAAAATTCTACATGGTCTTATCTGTCTATAAAAAACAGGTTGTGTTAAAGAAAAAAATCTCTGTCTTCAATGTTGTAGTTGTATTGTGACGCCGAAAGAAATTTTGCAATTTTCGAAAAATTAGGAATTTTAACGAAAATGAGATTCGCTTTACTTCCTTCCTAAGAGTTCTTTACGCCACACATGGAAAAAGTTTAATACAAAAAATGGAGTTAGTACAGACGGGCGAACGATCAATCAATTTTTCAATCAATTTTTCTGTTTCAAGAACCCACAAGGCATTAATTACGTATGAATATTCAACGTAGTAGAGGAAGAAATGCATTCTGTAGGATGACGATAATCCAATTTTTGTTAATAAGAGTTCGACAGGAAAAGTTTTTCTGTCGAAATAGACCATTTCCAGCGTATGATTAAAATACTTTTCTTACCAAGAAAGGCGAGTAAGTAAAACAGACATTTTCAAGAAAACAGTAGGCAAGCAGTGTAAGATGGTTCTATCTACACGTAGTTATTGAATGCCAATATTGTTTTTATCCAAACTTCAAATCTTAAAAATAAAGGTAAATTTCTCAATTTGCAATAATCTTCACTCTTAGATGACATATTAAGAACAATATGAAGAGTCGTTAAATATCTTTAAAATGTCACTTAAATAATCTTTCTAGCCATAAAAGTGGATTCTTTCTTTTACACTACTTCCTTTTTTCAGCATTAAAAAACAATACACATAGTATCTACAAAATACGAAAACCATTTCTTTTATTCACTGCACGTTAATTTGTATATTACACCATACTGACGTCGACAAGAACACCAATTTATCTCCCACCAGCCTGGAAAAACAGCCTCGCCCACCAAACCAATCACCCGCCGCACCGCAACAACAATCAAGGCCTCCTCTTCTTTCCCCTCGTATTCATTTTCGGGCTGCCTGGAAAACAGCAGGCTGTGGCTGCTGACGAAGACGCCGGCCTTTGGAGCTCGGGGCGCGCACGGGATCGTGGCGCGGGTTTTCTCGGTCCGAAGTGGAGAATTAATTAAAATCAAACAAAAGACGTAATTAAATCGGTAAACGGAAGAGTAAGCGTCCTTGGCGACGTCGCCCGTGAGTCAGGGGCCGTGACCTCCTTCGCGTGGAAGCGAGAAACGCGTCAGCGAAATGTGTGTGGGGTCGCGTCCGCGCGAAGCTGATTTTGTCGCTTCGGTGGATCCAGATTAGGCCGTAAATAATTGCGCTTCACCTAGCCACGTCGGAGAAAGGTTTGTGAAGGTGTTTTCTGCTTGCGATACCTTCTCTGTTAGTAGATCGGGCAGTAGTTACCCTTCAACCTATCACCCTATCACATTAGTGATTCGTGATTGAAAGTTTCTTTTCCACGAGTTTCTTTTCCACGTGATTGGGAGTTTATTTAGTTTATTAATGTCAATATGTTATGTTTTTTGTATGTCAGGTGGCTTCTTGTAATCGTTACTCAGTATCTGCGTTATCGACAACATATGTATAATATACTGACTGAAATTAATAGTTCAGTTAATAAAGTGAAACGTTTCATAAATACGTTTTAGAAAAGAAATGTGAAATGATGAGAAATCTGTACAATATTTATAATTATACCGAGTTCATATCAATTTAGCGTAAGAAACTCTGTTTTTGTTGAACATTTATTTACCACAATCATGTATCAGATAGCGGACGTTGTAAGATGCGAGACATTGTCCGTAATTTCCTTAAAGTTGGATCCCACTACTTCCAATAACTGCACTTTTTCACCGGTCTATGGAAGAGAGAAATGGTGATACATTTGCATATACTTTTTTGCATTACTTTAACTTTTCTAATTTTCGAAAATTCAGAGAGTTAAACGAAAATGAGATTTGCGTCATTCTTTTAAGCCTTCCTTGTTCTATCTGAAAAAAAATTGAAGTAAAACTTTAGAAACTTTTTATGTTTTTGAAAAAATGCCTTTTATCATTTACATAAACTTAAAGAATAAATTAATACTCGTTTCTTCAAAATATTCTGCATGAGTTTTTAAAAAATATCTGATGTTTTAGAACATTACATGGATCACATTGAAGTCGAAACTCTCAAAACATGAAATTTGTATTTTCGCAGTGTTCACTTTTTGCGCCGGAAAATGGGGATTTTTCGACAGAAAAATTCTTATTTCTGGACCTTGGTTACAAAACTCTGATAAACGTTTGCTTCTATATGTTTGTAAATTACTTCCTCCTAAGTGTCATGTGATTAGAATCCATGTTTTGTGGGGCCTTCATACCGAAAAATCGTTAGACTTTAATACGTCCGTCTGTTCAAGTTTCAACGACGTTGACACCTATAAACCATTCAGACGATTTTCTCCAAAATTGATATATCCTGATTGATCTTCTTTATTGTCTAATACCTCGGGCCTCGAAACAGTTCCTCTACCCGAAGTGGCGCGTATTGCTGGGAATTTTACAATTGGGCCGCACATTGTCCTCAACTCTACTTTTTCACACATTTTCGCCAACACGGACTGCTGTAACTGTTATTGGTTGCATGATGTTAAAATAATTACTTGTACCCGTGAATGCTGATGATGAATATTAATGTCGTTGCAAATCTGTCATAACTATTACATAGCATCGTTCACAAAACAGTCACGTAACTACTCGTGCGATAAATTCTATACAACAGGGACATGGCATTGTAAATTGTCAGTGCATTTAATACGAGAATATTAAATATGTACTACGTTGGTTTATTTACTGACTTTTGATGAAAAAGTATATAAGGAGACATTGAAAACACCAGATAATTTCTGTATAGGATGCGCTAAGAAAATGTAAGTTGATTTTATTCTATTTATAAGTCACCATCTACACAAATACTTATGTATGTGCTGCTTCTAGAGAGGAAATTATCGTCAGACTTTCAACTGATCTCTTAAGGACTGGTTCACCTAAATATATGAGAAAAAACACTCTTGTTTTCTGACAAAACGACCCTGTTCTTATAGGAATTCAATGGACTTATATAATCATCATTATCATCATCATCGTAATTTTTAATCCAACAGATTTAAGGAGAAAGAAATTGAAGTTGGCATATTATTATATACTAGCTTAGTGTTTAGTCTCCCATGCTTCAAACAGTTTCAGAAATAATTTAGTATTTAATTATGTGAGGTTTTTAAATACTCTTAGCTTGGAAGGATACGACAAAAATGGCAACTTCCCCTCCGTGGATTGAAAAGCATCAAATATTGCTAATCCCCAAACATTTGACAGCAAAGGTGCCGTTAATAAACTATTCCAATACATCACCCTCCCCACAGGTTATGCTGTCCATATCTTCCAAATTTTATGATTCTGCCTCTTTTACTCTATTATATATAAAGACTAATAACTTTTTCTAAGAATAAGAAAAAATGGCCAGTTCTTCGCCAAACAGTTAATTTAGTGGAATGTCTCCTCACTCACCCAAACGCTGACCGGAAAGAGTACACTGTTATAGTCCTAGTGCAGTCGAAATACCGGTCGTTTACTACTAGACGATTGCGAATGAAATAATACGACTTATTTCGTCCAAAAAAACAACAACAAATGTTGCAACCGAAATCATCCGAGCATTCCCGTTATTCCACAGCTCAATTTTTGACCCGTCTTGACCAGCAAGCTGATTTTGGACAATTGAACCGACAGAACAAAACAAATCAAATCTTAGTCCGTCAGGCGATGTTTACGGCCGTTGTAGGAAGAGGCCATTCGGGTTCATAATGACTAGTTACGTCCATCAGGGCGTGTTTGAACGAATCCGGCAGATTGGTCGAAAACGTCCGACGATGGCCAACCGATATTTTGGCGAAAATCGTCTTCATTGTAATCGTCGCGTAGGGCGGCGGTCATAGTGGAACCGATTTTGGACAAAACTTCTATCGGATGACGTCGGACGTTTGCGTTCGATGTGACAAATCCATTGTCACCACATCTCTATTATTATCATTGATTTAACGTGTTCAAGACTTGGACAAACTTGGACAAAAAGACAAATAAATAATTCACGTTTTTTCAATAAAATTACAGTTATTGTATAAGCCATTCAAGATATTTTACATCGTCTTAGTGAAAATCTGCCATTGTTAAAAGAGAGTTACTTTGAAATCGCAGACTCTTCATTTTTGTTCATATGTATGGGAAAATGTTGGTTATATGCTTCGTTTTGGAAAACCAATTTCTGAGGTTTTGCTTAGCAGTATTTTTATTTCTAGCAGGCCTGTAGTTTGAATCACTTATTTCCAATGAACATAGAAAATGAAAAAAAACTAGCATGCTCTGGTATTTTTGAGGTGTCTGTTTTTTTTAGATTTTCTAGAACTCGGGGAAAATTAAAAAAAAGAAAGATTTGAAATTAACAAAAAAATATCAAACATTTGATTGCGTTATTCGGCCCATTCTCATACTGTGAGTACCCACTGAATTATCATAGCGGGGTGGTAAGGAGTTATTCACTAACGTTGTGCGACAGTAACACACCAAGGAAGAGACCACTTGTCATTACATATTTTCTCTTCGCGTGTTGCGTTATGCAACAGTAACGTTTTCGATGTTTTTTGGAATGTGGAAAAAGCGTATATTATGCTACGTCGTTACAGTACTTATAAAGACAGTGTTAAAATGTTTAATTTACAACAGATAACTTTTGCTATTATTAAACGGTGTGTTTCCTACATTTTCAAAAAGCAGTTTGCATAGTTTTGTTCAGTAGCATTATTGCTGCCACAGGCCTCTATTTCCTCAATATTTATTTAATGTGGGAGTTTTCTCTAGAAACTAATAATTTTAATTTTCTCAATAGTGATAATTATTTTTCTATTTGTCGAAGAGGATTTTGAGGGTTACGGTTATGGTCAGATCTCTCATTTTATTATTAGCACCAATGCTAGAAAATCACAATTTCTTGTGTAATATTGTCAGAAATTTTAAAGTTCGTATACAAGTAAAACTGAGTGCTAAGAATGAAACTACTTACCTTTTATAGCTCCCATACAAAACTCATATTTAAAAACATGATAAGCTTTGTATGTGTCAAATTTTGACGTTCTTGTTAGGAATATCGAGAATTTGAACTTCAACAATACACACCTGAAAAGCAAAAAACATATATTAATAATTTCTGTGTTAAACATTATTTGTGAGGATATATTTCAAGAAACATTTTTGAATTCTCTAGAAACTCACATTCTCCGAGTGTTTTAAAAATGCAAAGACCTGACATTTCTTTGCATAATTTTAACAAATATTTCTGCAATATTGAAATAAAAAATAATGATCTGTATCTTTGACCTCTGCGAATAAGGTGGTAACTTTTAAAAACGAAATTTTTTAGAATAAATTTTCTTACTTGACATAACTATGGTTGTAACGTGAATAATCAAGTAAACCCAAAACTAACATTTTAGCATGAATGAATAGAAAACCCAATTAATTTGATGTTATGCACAGACATGGAATAATTATTGCGAAAAATAGTAAGGCAACTCTTATGTTTTTAGGGGTAATGTTAGGGACTTTACTTTATGTTCGTCAATTCTGGTCCATTACTTAGCAACTATAAGGCATTTAACTTTTTCGATTATACTCCAAAGTGGAGAATAATGTAGAAAATATTGCGCTTTTATGTAGTAAATGGTGTACTTTTCGCAGTCTCAGCAAAATGGTGCCATCTCATCTTATTCACATACTTAGATTTGACTGTTTTGTTATAGATAAATGTACCGAAAAAACTTGTACATTGTAATTTTAACAGATTGCAGCACTGCCAGAGGGGACTTTAGGTTAACAAAACACGTCTGTATAAATGGTCCAATTTTGAATCTATGAAAGCATTTAACTCGTTTAATATACAATTTACGCAGTGGAGCTCTTTTTCCTTCGAAATTGCATTCGGGAGACGTGGTTCAGTGCATTAACCGATTCCACTATAGTACCATTGACCGGGAGGTCCTAGGTCCGATTTTCTACACTAGCTTGTCAGATAGACCGTACTCAGTCACTCTCTGGAGGAGATTTCTAGAGTCCGGCTGTTCTCATCGCGAGTTTTACGTGATTTTTCCGAATACGGTACACCAGGCGAATGTCGGAGTAATACCCTAACACGGGCCACGGGCCTCGCATGACCTTTCTTTCCTCTTCCTAGTTATATACTCATCCCTTACACAGACACACACACTTACGCGGACAGGCACTAACACATATGCCGGGAGACCGGTCGAGAGCTTAGAGCTTGTGCCGGCTGGGGAGGTGCCACGCCGGTGGATGCCACCTGGTGAAGGGAAAGGTGTGTCGGTCGGCCCCTGATCTCGGCATTCAGCGGGGAAAGATCACCACCCCCTCCGGAGAAAAATTTGCACTACTCTTACATGACTAATGACCTGAGTAGTTGACGCGCCCGGAATCATTCAACCATTCAACCATCAAAATTACCAAACCCATGTATCAAATTGCAGTTCATAGTTTCGGCGGAAATGAAAAAAATGAGGACTTATTATAGCGCGATGGCGACGTCTTTCCAAAATACAAAGCCGTATCAATCGCCCAAATAGGATGAAAATGTCGTCGTAAAATGAAATTTTAAAGACTATAATACCGCCGCCGCCGCTGACAGCTCGAGATCGCGCTGCATGCTCTGGGTGGCTGCAGGGCGAGCACGGAGGCACGCAAGCAGTCGGGCCAACTGAGTTTCGTCAGTGCTTTCGATATTTCACGCATCTCCATATTAGTTTTTTACTTATCAATTTAGTGGTATTATAACTGGGATAGTTCCAAAATTCTGTCATAAAAATGTCTAAAATTTAGAATGTTTAATGAAAATAAGACCTGTACCATATTTTAAGTGTCCTTCGCTTCAACCGAAGAAAACTTCAATCCAAAAATGTAAAGCCATTTTTGAGAAATTTTTATTATTTTAATCTACTAGTTGTTTTAGGACACAATTTGAAAATTTTCTTGCTTTGTGAACAAATTAAAGTGAAAATTATAAAAGAAAGAAGTTTGTTAAATAGAGCCTTGTGTTCCTGATAAACAACTTATCAATCAAAATTTGGTGTGCATGCAGAAATTATCAGTTTTTATTTTGAATTCCATTTTAGAACAATGAAGGGTAATGGTTTAAATGCATTGAGTGAATAATAGAAGTGCTTAAAAAATCCCCATTGTCACTATTCAAATTTGCCCTCATTGCTGTGCGCACAATGATTATTATAATATCGCGAAGGACGTTTAATATTGCTTACGTGAAATATCAATGTGTTTTATGGAGAACTAGTCAAATTAAATTATCTAAAATTTTAATCTTTAGCTTGCCTGAAAATAATAATTAACTGATCCTATACTGTAAGATAGCTACCAAGAGGCAAACGCAAATATATATGACCCTTAAACATATATATATTTATCACCCTGAAAAAGAGGCAAAGAGGCAATATAAATAAACCCGTGTTAAATGCAGTTTTCTGAGCAATTAACGGTTCTGGAAGACTTTTTTAAAAAGGCAGTTACTATAATTAGTAACAAAAGTAAATTATATAACACTTTTGGAGAGACTCGATGCGTTTTTAATTTTTCCAGCAACACTCAAAATTAATGTAAAGAAACACTAAAAGCAATTGATCACAACAGAAATTTCCTCCTCCCTATAATTTTCCTCAGACGTTACAGGTATTCGCTCCAGATAATTTACTTGTTTAAAAAATGGCCATCGCCATATTCCAACCTACTTTCCATTCTAAGATTGCTCGCGACTTCTACACTAACGCTATCCCAACCGGGGAAAAATTACCATGGTTATTTCCTAATAGGCACCAAAACTATTTTTAATTCATTATCTTTGTTTGACACTACTGTGCAATACCATTTCGTGCGTTATAACTTCATCGAACGTCGACATTAAACCACCTCTAAAACTGAACTACATGTAACCTTTTCATCCAAGTTTTACATTATTATGTTAGACTTGCGAAACAAAATATCATGTGAAGACTCCTAGTTGGACATTTCACATGAACTGAATAAGATTTGTCAAACTCTCATGGGCTTCAAGAATTGAATTTTGAGAGCATGTAAGGTGGTCAGTCTTTCCAGTGCACACTAAACTGACGACAAAATGCTCCTTTAAGTCCAGCGTTACGAAGCAGTGCGCACAGACTGTCGGATTTTCCCGAATGAATGGGTGGTGAGTAGTCTAACATCAAATGTCGCAATCACAGAATTTTTTTCCCTCGTTTACACGTGAGTGTATGTTACTTTTCTTGTCCTTAATAATAGACCGTCTCTGGGAGAAATTGCTGTGAATATTTCCTGCGAAGAGAGAAAGGCATCTTGTGAAACGGTTCAAATTATTCTTTTTTAAGAAAAAATATTACCATATATAGATATGAGACGTTTTGAGGTTGACAATGAATTTGCAATTTTTTTTATTTGTAATGCTAACTTATTCTTATTTCTCATAATTCTATTACTTGATTATCATTAAGGAATTGCGAGTAATCAACTTGATAACGCTTAGAATAGGAACCGAAGAATTTGATTTATGTACTTCTTTAAAACAATGCAAGCAGGTATTATTCTGGGGAACAATTTGTATTGATTCTTTCGTCTGTTCGAGTCGCGAGAAATTTGCAGAAATTCTAGTTATTGAATTATGTTTTGTGTCTCAATATTACAGTAATTAAAAAGTAATTACTGTAATTGATTATTGCTCGACTCATTTTCATGTATTCAAATTACCTTAGTAATTACTTGCATCAAAATATAACTTTTGATGAGTCAATTTTCAATGGGAAATGTATGTGATTCGCTGAAAAGTAATTAACTCTAATGCTGATTATTTCACGTCAAAGTTCTACTCACTTTAACAATTATATTGAGTAGGATACTAAAATGAAAACAATATGATCATAAACATGTTTTGAATATTTGAGCTGTGTAAAGAAAAGTATTGTTTGATTTTAGTTACAAAACTGAATCAGCTCATAAACACTTTATTCCTTAATTCAATGGCGTTTCAGAGCTTTTTGAATATTTTTTATTTCAACATATTGATGTGGCGATAAAAGGGGTGAAATACCATTTCAGCAATAAATGTTCGCAAACGTGGAAAATAATAACCAAGGGAGACTCTATAAATAATGCATTTGATTCCTTTCTTCACTTTTCATCAATTATGGAATTTTGGTATGCGATATGAAATGTTCTAGGCGCCCTTGTTTAATGGTTTAACATGCAGGACCGTATTTTGTTGTTGTAAGTCGCATCACATGACAATCGCAACTATGAAAAGTGAATGAGCTGTCTTTGAAGAATACTTTATTCTACTAGTAATAGGCGTAACGTTTGGTCCTAATGCTTTAGAGGAGGCCTACACAACGCAGGCATTCTGCACTTACAAGCCAGGCGTCTGGCCACGAAAGCTGCGCAAGTGCAAGTAGTGGGGGTAGGCAGCTTTGGGAGGAGGGGAGAAGCGGGTTTGTTGTCGACGCGTGTAGATTGAATGCCTGGCGTCTATAATACAATGATCTATAACCGTGAAATTATTTGACCACTTATCTAAATGGTCAATCTACCGTATTTCTGACTACAAGTGCCATATTTGACTGTTGATGTTCTTCTGTTCACTGCTATGAACCGACAATTTTTATTTTATTTTATTTATTTTTTACTTTATGCTCATTTTAACTCAAATCATATTTTAAAGCTGCGGCCACATTTAAAAATGTATTATGTAATTTTAACTAACAAAAAGTTACATTTTAAGAATTTATTTTTCACCAGGAATGTTATAATCTCCAAATGATAGCAAAACGCAATAAATTAATAGCTGTCTCTCTTCTCAAGATTGATATAAAAATGAAATATAGGCAATTCGAAGAAGCGTAAAGTTTGTCAGTCCATTTATTTGTGACAATTTCCCCTCTTTATGAATCTGAATAAGGGAGCTGAATAAGAGCAATCTCTCACGATATTTTACGGGCAATCATGATAGTATTATGAGTTTTGTTTAATAGAACAAAATGGGCACTGTCTTTTTTATACGATGTCGTAAACGACTAGTTTAAATAGTGTTTTTTGATTTGAAATTGGAAATACATAATTTCGCGCCGAAAAATACTCGTACCGAAAATTAGAGCAGAAAATAATCATGATTTTTTTAAGTTTGAGATTTTTTTAGTTTTGATAGAACAATAATGTTCAATTAAAAATAGTTAATGAAAAAAATATTACAGCCATCATAAAAATGAAACAACATTACAATTTTGTATTGAGCAGCACACTAAATTTGCGATTACATCGTAGAAAAGCAAATTACAATATCACCTCTACAAGCCATCATAATACTGGTATCCAAAAAAAGTTGCTCGTGCGTGGCTCTCGAGGTGAATGTGCAAAATGATGTGCAGGCCTGGCTTAGAGCTAGCTATACACAATGAGCTCCAGATTACAGATTACAGATAGGCCTATTCGCAGCACTTTTCTGACATTATTTTTATTCCTGTTGTAAGATGTCTCGTGTCATTTATTGTATTCCAAGAGTGTGTTCATGATAATAAATTGAATTTTTGATATTCATTGATAAAAGTACAAAATTTTAATTTTGTTTGGGTTTGAAAGAGAAGCTTTTTTTATCTTGTAAGTATTAAAGAAAAAATTAATGAAAATGAACGTAATCGAAAGATTAACGACGATTACTTGGGAATGGTACTTTTCCGACTTTGTCCATGTTTCACATCAGAGTTCTCTTATTTCACCTTCCTCGTTATCTTCTATTTCCCACCTGGAAGCCGTATTGGGAATTCTGAGTAACCCCCAATACGGACTTGACTAGTTTTCTCATCCAAGTTACAGATAGTTCTATAGTTTAAGCCATTTTGCTATGAACTGAGTTCCTCCCTCGTTGAATCAACTTGCCGCTCAGCGAGCAGTAACACATACGGAATTTTTCCCTCGTACAAAACTTTTAATAGTGTTGTCTGCGTCAGAAGCAGTTCCACTTCATCCTCTGCAGACGATCGTGGGTGGGTGCGCACTCGATTCTGGGATATGCAGGCCTAGGAGCAAACAAGCGAAATCCATTAATCCGTACGAGTTTTTGTTGCTCGGGCAAACTCGCCTCTAACGTGGACGCAGCTTATCGCTGGAAACTGCTACAGAAACGATCGATTCGCGAGCATTGCATGGGCTCTTTATTCACGATTGGTTTCATTGGGCGTTGTGAAGGGAGTGTGTCTTTTTTCTTGGAATAGACGGGGTATCGTGTAAATGGACAAATGGAGAGATGGTTTTTGTTTAATATTCATTTTATTTTTTAAATACATTTTTTAAATACATGTTTTGTTATTAGTCCTTATTTATAAAAATAAAGCTTACCTTCAATTTAATGATTTAATGACTCACAGTGCCAGCGTTCACCAGATTTACAAATAATATTAAATATTAGAGGGCCGTACACTTCCAATGCATTTTAAAATCTCATTGAACCACAATGAAAAATTACTTTCCAAGAAGTTTTAAATAAAGGTCCGCCTGACGACAATGTAGATGGTGTATACCTCTGAAACCTGTTCCCAAAACGATTGAGACGCTTTTCGTTCACGTTTGATTTCATTCGGCGATGCGAAGTGTGCGTGTCAATTTTTTTAGAACATATATGGTTAATGTGGACAAATAGTGTGTTCTGGATTTTGAATATATTTATTTTGTGTAAACACAAAGCTCTGAGAATTTTCTTTTTATGTGAGTTTTTTTACAAAGAAAATGCTTATCTTACACGATTCAATGGCTCACAATGTCAACGTTCAGCGGATTCAGGATTAATATTTTTAAATTTTACTGGGACGTAAACTTAAAAATACATTTTGCACTATAATACAACCAAAATGTAAAATAACTTTCTATTAAAAGGAAAGCAAGACAACTTCTATTTGTATCTTCGATGTAAATGTCCGTATCAAACAGCTAGATTCTGCTCCCGAAAGGGGACTGTCGCAAACATTGCAAACGCTTTCATTCAAAATTGATTTCATTCGACGAGTTCGGAAATGTGTCTAATTATTTTTTAACGGGAGTCGGGTAAGGGCGTGGATGATTTGGACATGTACGAGTAGTAGACATGTTTCGATTTTAGTTTATTCTTATTTTAGATTTTTCAGCGTACACCACTTTTGCTTGCGAATTGATTACGCATTTATGACGAAAACCGTTGCAGAATTATTCCCATTATCTACTTTTCACACCCTATATAATATAAGTATGAAATGATAAACAGAGCAAACATTTAGGAGACTTATAATGTGTATTTTATGATATTAGTTGTTCCTGGTTGTTTATTTTTTAATGATACAAACACGGAATGAAAACTTTATAAACTGTAAAATCTGTCCATGACACAATACTTAAACGACGAATTATATAAATGAAAATATTTATTTAAACCCGCTCAAAATAAAAATTATACGCATTTCACTCACAAAAATAATCTCATTTATAGAAAGAAATTCTATTGCACAGTAGACAAACTGCCATTTCCCGCTAATACTCGGTTCATTTCATTTTCCCTGATTTTAGTAATACACATTTACATTTATTCATTCATTCATTTTATCACTGTTGATATTTCAAATAAATCTGTGTATGTACCTGTATGGTAATTTATCTGAACTATTAGGCTATTCTCTCTATTATATGTGAGTTCTCAATTCTTTATCTAATATGATCTATTATTGCCCGATTCCATCAATACTTTTGTTAGGTTAGCAAATATATTTATTGATTGTAAATTGTATGCACCAAACTTTAACATTGACACGTATTATTAAAATTGCATGACACGTTTAAAGCCAATAATGATTCTAATTGCTCGAGGGAAACTTAACTAACTGGAATCTATACCATTCAGGATGACGACATTCTGATGAACATATTGTGTAATCGTGCAATTAAATTCTCTTATATCACAAGAATTTATATTTCCAAATAATTTCTTCCCAACTTCCCTTCCTTCTGAGCATCGCCTCTCGCACTACCGTCACACCCAGTGAGCACCACTCGCTGCTTGAAGCTGCCACCGCGCGGCGTCGCAGCCCCAAGGGGCGTAGGGTACCGGTTCCGTTTGCCGTGGTGCTGTTGAGCCCCTGGCGAGAAATCCTCTGCCGCATTCAGACTCACTCGCCCGGCTCGTTTTCCTGTCTCCGCTCGCTGTTAACGGCGGCGCAAAGAGCGGGAGACTCCACCTCCCCAACAGCACCCGTTCGCTTTCAGCGCGTCCTGTTCCCGTAGGCCGTGAGAGCGTAGGCTTCCGCGACCGCTGTCAGTATTTACTAGGCTGTCCGGGTGACGCCGCGTCCATGGCGAAGGTGCCGACGTTTCGGTCGCCATTCTGCGACCTTCCTCAGGGCGTAATGCGATATGTGTAATGCGTAATGCATTACGCCCTGAGGAAGGTCGTGAATGGCGACCGAAACGTCGGCACCTTCGCCATGGACGCGGCGTCACCCGGACAGCCTAGTAAATAAACCCCGATGACCGTTTCTACTCGGACATTTGTCTTCGCTGCCACCGCCACGCTCACTGCTATTAATACTCACTGAGGCCGTCACACCGACACAGCTTCTGCTCTCAGACATGCCGCCATCACCACACTTTATCGCTACTTCCCCATTCCACTACCACAAGCATCCTTTCCACCGGCGTAGTGACACACTCACTGTAACAGGCACACTACACCATCACCGTTTCTTCTCTCACAGACGCCACCACCCCCGTCGCTACTCTCCCATTCGAGTACCACTAGCATCCTCACCACCTGTGCCCCAACTCCTACTGTCATTATTTCCAGTACCATTCCCCTTCCCTTGACGCTGACACAATCATCGTCATACCACTGTCACAAACATCGACGTAGATAATTACGATGCTAAAGATGCTGTCATCACAACTGCTACTGCTCCCGATAAAAAAAAACATAATGAAACAATTACCTTAGCGACTATCACCGGCACAACTACATCACAAACGCCACGTCGACTACTGCAACTACCAGGCCGTCACCTCAGCAAACGCATCTCACAATGTTCCCTACTTCGACACAACTCATCCATCGCCACACTCGCAATGCCACATTGCTCCCGCCACTTTGTCACGGACAAATCGTCTCTACGCATCGCCAATTACACATCACTCCTCGCCACCCGTACGCCACACAACAACCATTGTCGCCGCGATCGCGACCACCTTCACCTCAACTTATCCTTCACCACATCCTTCACCACATCCTTCACCACATCCTTTACCTCATCCTGCACCTCATCCTTCTCCTCATCCTTCACCTCATCCTTCACCTCCTCCTTCACCTCTCCTTGCGGACACACACCTCCACTGCCTTCAACGCCGTCTTTGTTAGGCTGGTCGTCGGCGTTCAGCGAGACCCCACAACTTTCAAGCTACCCGCCCGAACTCAGCGGTTCCACCTCTCTGCCCCTTTCACATTTATCTCCATCTTTCTCTTTTCATTCTCTACCTCTCTCTGTCTATTCTCTCGTTTTTTCTTTATCCACATTGCACCGCAGGCACTAATTGCAGCGAGATCCCTGAGGAACTCCTCATTCTCACCCCTTCCCCCTTTTTGCGGAGTAAGACCATTTAAATGCGCGCCTAATCCAATGAGAAGCCGTGCACGAGCCTCCCGCGACGCGACGCGGTTCCCGCGAAGCGTGTTAATTCAGCGCGCCCGCGTGCGTCAATTGTCGTGGTTGGCGCCGCTTGCCGCTAGGGGCGCTCGCAGCACCGCGTCGGCAACCATCCTCCTCCCTCCCTGTACCTTTCCGCGAAAAAAAAGTGACTGTCGGTGAGACCTACCTTTGTGCACGGCCGCCGCTTTGAACCGGTGAGGCAGGGGCCCGCGGAAAGAGGGGACGCAAGGGTGGTGGAGGGGGGAGAAGGGACCGGAGGGGGCTCGAAATTGGATCCGCAACGACGCTGCGCAGGTGACGGAATTAAAAGGGCGGCGGGCGGGGCGCGCGGCTGATGATGAAAGGCTGCAGACGAGTCAGGGTGGAGATTGCAGCGCCCCTCCCCCCCCCACGCCCCTCTCACCTCACCGAGGGAGGGGCGGAGCCGGCCGAAGGAAGTGCCCGTCACGCACTGGATCAGGGGTCGCGAAATTATCGCCTGACACGGGATTTCAAAGCGAATACATATTTTTTCCTTGTAAGCAGAACGTATGCTCGCTTGATAATGGTACGAAACTCCCACTTTAATATAAAATTATTTTATGATTGATTATTTCCAGATTCTAGGCACGTCAACTGTTAAGGTCATTAGTCCTGAAAGTAGAGTGTATGATTTTTCTCGGGAGGTGGCAGTAATCTTCTCCGATGGATGAAAATATATGAGCTGACCTCATCGGCTAGTGCGGTTTTTCTCAACCAGGTATCTCCCAGCAGCGGGCACCGCACCAGGAGGAACACGCTCTAGGCTACCGACATCTGTGGTAGTGTAGTGCATGTAAGTGTGAGTAAGTAAGGGATGAGAATAGGACAAGAACGGGGAAGAAAAGATGGCGTACGAATCGTGACTCGGTTTTAAGGTACTGCCTTACATGTGCCTGATTTTGAGGGTCATGATGAGGTGATGAGGGTCTTGATGAGGGGATGAGGGTCTTGATGAGGGGATGAGGGTCATGAT
>BOPP01000006.1:9685446-9697694 GCA_017312745.1 Gryllus bimaculatus
TGACACGGGATTTCAAAGCGTATGCATATTTTTCCTTGCAAGCAGAACGTATGCTCACTTAGTTATGGTACGAAACTCCCACTTTAAGATACATGAAATTATTTGATGATTAATTATTTAAAATTGTAGGCACCTCAACTACTAACGTCATTAGTCCTATTAGTAGAAAGTAGAGTGCATGATTTTTCTCGGGAGGTAGTGGTAATCTTCCCCGCTGGAAGAGGATAGATTAGGTGACCTCGTCGGCTAGTGAGGCATTACTCAACCAAGTATCTCTCAGCGGGCACCGCCCCAGCAGACACACGCTCTAGGCTCCCGACATCTGTGGGAGTGTAGTGCATATGAGTGTGTGTAAGTAAGGGATGAGAATAGGACATGGAAGGGGAAAAAAGATAGCGTACGGATCGTGATTCGGTTTTAATGCCTGATTTTGCCTGATTGCCTTACTGCCTTACATTTGCCTGATTTTGAGGGTCATGATGAGGGGACGAGGATCTTGATGATGGGATAAGGGTCATGTTGAGGGGATGAAGGTTTAGATCATGTGTGTCTGTTACAGTGAGTGGGCAGCAAGAATTACCCCCTAGACACTGGGTGAAACTATTTTATGATTAATATAGTACTTATTTTGCCAATTTTCTTATTAAGCACGTTTATGAATCTACATGTTTTTTATTTCTATTAATGTAATTTATTTTCGAATTTGTAATGTTTGTATGTCATTCTTTGTAGCAAATTCCGATTTTCTGTATATCAATGACGAAAGAATATTGATTTGGGAATCACGTTCCATCAAATCAATCTTGAAAGTTGCCAATGATCATTAAAGTACAACTTCTACTTGGTCGAGGATAGAAAATGAACAACCCAGCAGGTCTGCGGGAGTTTACGTTTTGAAATTGATCTGGTCCATTTCCTCTCAGCCTCATTCGGGTTTGGATTAAATGTCAAGCGTTCGCTTGAAATACTACAATTTTATGGTTGAAACAGCACTTTTCGTTGTTTATGGTTGTGGTTGCAACTAAAATCCTTTTGTGTAACGAGATGCGTTGACGAGCACCCGCATTTGGAAGGAACTATGTCCAGTAAAAAATCGTAAAACTTTACGTGAGAGGTACTACAAGTCCAAATCCGCACTAGATCAGCAGTCGTAATTTGAAACGTAGATAATCTGCATGAGTTTACTTTTTGAAATTGAACCTCACCCATTTCCTCTCAGCAACCTATGATTGAATGTCAGCTGTTCGCATGAAATAATACTTTTTTGCCTGTTGGTATAAGAAATCATTAAAACTGACTACATTTTATGTTGCAATATGCATTGCCGGTATTTATGCTCCAGTACTGAGAAAGAACTTTGAACCTTTCAGGGATAAAACATTTTATCAAAGAGGATCTGCAGACACAATGTTGTCTTGGATTAAGGGTTGCAATGTTATTACGAATGGGATATGTAAGAGATAAGGTTGCGAATTATTGCTTTTAACCTGTTTCAAGAATACGTTTAGAGAAGTGTCAAGCTTTTTTTGGAGAAATGTCTTTTTATAGTTTTGTGCGAGATAGTTGAATATGCCAACCTTTAGTGTTACAAGTGTGTACTTATTTTTGTTAACAAAATTACTCTTCGATCAGTACAGAATTCAGAAAATTAGTCAATCTGAAGCGTAAATTTTGTTGGATTTAAACTATTTTCACAATTGGCTCTGACTTGAAAAGAAGGTGAAATTTTCTGGAGGTGACTGCGCGAAGATGAAAATCGCACTTTTTCATGGATAAATGTTAGCATTTACTGGTTCAATTTAAGGAAAGTAGGTTTTACCAGCTTCTTCTCGCGGTATTACATTGCAATAATAATAATAATAATAATAATAATAATAATAATAATAATAATAATTACAGTAATGCGTTATTTCTGCAAATGAGCTCTCGATTGTAGTTTGAAATAAAATTCACAAATACAGGTATTAAAAAAAATTCAGAACACAATATTAGTTGTAAAATAGAAACATACGTAATATTAGAAAAAATCATTAATGACTAACGTTCTTCAATATTTCCTCTTCATGTTTGTATTTATTATGCTGCTTACTTCTAGCAACAGATAGATATGTACATACATGTGTTGACCCAAAAAGTAGTGATCACTGCTACAGTAGCACCGAAGATTAGAAACGGACAAGATTGCGCGCGAAAGTCAGATTCACCGGTCGAGCAAACCAGAACCGCCGGCACGGGTGGCCAAGATTGTTAAGGCAGTAGTGTCGTAGCTATCCCGGGCCGTAGAATCGCGGGCTCGAGTCCCGCCTCGGGCATGGTTCTATTTGTGTTTATCCTTTCACCCTCTATCATTACCATGCTGTTAAATGCAATAGTGGTCGCGGTTTCTATTCTTTTGGTTAGTGAAATCGGTATAGTTCTAGCATGGAAGTAGTTCTAAGGTCGGTGTAGAAATCAAAATAATAGATTTGTAATCTTCCAATACAAGAAGTGCACAGAAACAATCTCTCTTTTTGACTCATTTTTGGCTTCATAAAAAGAAATATTACATATTGTATATGTAAAAATTCGGTTTTATTTTCTATCATGTAAAATATACTGAGTGGACAACTTTAAGAGAATCAACTATATCTTTATTCATCTCAAAACTATTTTGGAGCTTAATGAGTTTTACTTTGTTCTAACGAAATATTCAGGATCCGTGACAAAGGATGACAAATTATAAGAATACGTTTTTAATAAAGAAATCAAGTTGGAAATCGGGTGTTTACATTTCCCTTCCAACCATGGTTCCCTGTAGGAAGGTCATTCAATTTCGTATTTATGTATTTTGCGATTAACTGCCACCGAGCGTACGATTAGCGATACCAATAGCGATTGTAAACAACGCTTCAATTTTCACAAAGCCAATAAAAACAAATTACCGTACATTTTCCCTTACCATTTGATCACATATCTCGCAACTAAGACCTGGAGATGTGGCTCGGCGCATCAACTGATGTCACTGCAGTGCCTCTGACCGGAAAGTTAAATGTACGAGATCCAACGGTGGCAAGATTTTCGACACTAGCTAGTTCGACTGCTCTGATCGGTAGATTTCCGTGGTTTCTCCGATCAACATCAGGCGAATGCCGGAGGAGCACCTCAACAAACTGCCACGGACCGCGCGCGATCTTTCCTTCCTTTTCCTTGTCCTGTCCTCATGCCTTACACATACTTACACTAACATGCCCTACAGTACCACGCATGCCGGGAGACCGGTCGGGAGCCTAGGGATTGTCCTAGCTGGGGCGGTGCTCCGCTGATGGGAGATACCTAGTTGAGGAAAACCCCACTAGCCGACGGTAGGTCGGCGCCGGATCTCTCCATCCAGTGGGAAAATAAATCACCAAGTCTCGAGGAAGAACGTGCACTACATTTACGGGAATAATTTCTATAGTTGACGCGCCCGGAATTACAAACAACCAATCGAAACTCGGTCAGTCATGAACATCTACACAAAGTATCAGAGCTACGGCCAACATGGCGCATTTCCATTAAAGAGTGCCGTGTGATTGAGGTACAATGTTGACTGACTGGGCTCATTACGCGGAGTTGCGCGGTCAGCTAAGAACTTCACATTTCAAAAACGTATCCAAATATTAGTTTTTGAAACCCATTCATAAAAATTGTTTGACGATGAATGGCTTCTTCACTCGGAAAACTACCTACTTTGAAAATCAAGCAATCTATTTTTCCAACCCCTGACATTGTGAATAGGCGCCTCAGACAGCTTTGATTCGAGGGCAGAAATTAAAGAGCGGACGAGCGCGACGACGAAGCAAACAACGTGCACGGATTCGTGACGGAGGAGAGCGGAGTGGATGCGGCAAACTGAACAGAGTGAGGGGGAGATATACTACGCTGATCGAGGAAAAGGAGCGAAGAGGAAGCGGCGAGAGGGAGGAGAAAGCGGAGGGAAGAGGAAGCGGAAGCGGAGGGAGGGAAGAGGAAGCGGAGGGAGGGAAGAGGAAGCGGAGGGAGGGAAGCGGATGGAGGGAAGAGGAAGCGGAAGCGGAGGGAGGGAAGAGGAAGCGGAGGGAGGGAAGCGGAAGCGGAGGGAGGGAAGAGGAAGGGGATGGCGCGAAGAGGACGCGGAGGGAGGGAAGAGGACGCGGAGGGAGAGAAGAGGATGCGGAGGGAGGGAAGAAGAAGAAGTCGAATAGGGAATAGTCAATCTTCAAGCCCCCGACCAGTCTCCCGGCATGTGTGGTAGTGTAGTGCATGTTAGTGTAAGTGTGTGAAAGGGGTGGGGATAGAACAAGGAAGAGGAAGGAAAGATCGCGCGCGGTCTATCACCCGCTTGTTAGGTTACTACTGCGGCATATACCGGGTGTTAATCGGAGAAACCACGGACAACTACCTATCAGAGCAGCTAGAATTCACCTTCATCAAGAGACTGAATTCGACTTAGCTGACAAGCTAGTGTCGAAAATCGTGCCATTGCCGGGGCTCGAACCTAGGACCTCCCGATCAGAGACACTGTAGTGACATCAGTTCATGCACGGAAACGCCTCTCTCGGTTCTTAACAAGCAAAAAATTGACCACGTAATACTGAAATGAATGAGCCGGTTGCACGATGTTCGTTAATTGACTTGGAAAAGTCTACACATATAGTATTTCTGATCTATAGTAGACTTTCATTCTAGTTCGACGATGTACTATATTTTTCAATAAATTATTTTCATATTGTCAGTAATTTTGTTGATTATTTCTCAAAAATGTCCCATGTGTATTATTATTTTCTTTGATTTTGTTTATAACTTTCACGAATTTTGATACACGCTGTATCCTCCACATTCAAACATCTTTCTTAAACTCGTGGACTATCCTCATAAATGTATACTGTACCTCTTTAGATTAAACTGTTATGGCATTGCAAACTCTTATTATGTTGTTTGTGAAGCTGAAAATGACTTTTTTTACCTCGACCAAGCGCCAATGTTTTCTCTTCTTTGACCATGACAAATGAAATTCTGAGTGTACAAGCAAAATACTTCTTTAGAACAAGCAGACCCTAGTTCTTGTAACCCGGTCTGCGACGTCTGGGTTGGATAAAACCTCATTTTCCTTATTTTTCCTGCTTCCGGGCAAGTTCATCTTTTTCTGATGGTGGGGAGAGTACAAAAAGTTTGCGTAATGGAGTAGCGGAAGCTTCGTTAGTCGCGACGGGATTGGCTGCTTGGAGACGAAATGTGATACACGTTCGTGCGCTGGCTTAATGTTTCGCTTATTAGCAGAGTTTTCGAGCAGAAAACGCAGCGCATGTTTTAATAATTATTAAAATAAAGGTAATAACACAAATTGAAATATCTCTCTGAACTCTCGTGATCGTACACTTTTTCAATTAAATGTTTCTATTTTTAAAGCGTTGATTACTTTGACATATGATTTTTACATTTACAGAAAAAGACATGATATTTTTTTAAATTTATAATTGTTTATCTTCCTCTGGCATTGAAAAAAAATTATGTACGACTGGTACACAATACTGATTTGCAAGTCAGTAAATATATTGGAACACTTGCCATAAAGAATAAATATAATTTACATAGTACATAATTATGTTGAATAGAATATATTGGATAGTTTCCTATTTTGTATGTGAATGTAAACTTTGATGAACTTTTCTTGCTGAATTTTTTTTATTTTTATATTTTTTGAGAAAACAAGTAATTACACGAACGTAAATGTAGTATTATAATTTATTGCGTATATTGAAAAGATGATGACTCATAATTATCACAGGTGGGAGTTCCGTAATACAACTGATCAACTTCTTATTTACGTAGTTTGTCAATTTTTTAAAAAAATGAGTAGGAAAGCAATGAAGACACATCCTAACACAAACAATTCGATTCGATAAAATCTTTCAGAGTGGTGTTTAATAATTCGCAACATTTTGTGATTTTTGTAAGCAGAATATTACAGGCCTAATAAACTGCATTATACGTATTTAACTGTCGTTGGATTTTCATTTTTTAACTCCCCAAAGCGGCAAAGAATTAGTAAACCTAAAAGAGAATTTTTAAAGACGATGTATCATTTTGTCAGGGAAGTATTCTAAAAGGTTGCGTTGTTGATATCATACTATTACATATGTGAGTATAATTATTCGCATTCTCTGTATATATTTCTCTAAGGAAAGTTGATGGTTTTTTACACTTTATAAGAAACATTTGACAAAAAACCACGTATGCGTGCTACAGCAGATAGCAGCAGACCTGTATGAAATATATTTGAGGTGAAAATCTCTATGTTCGCAGATTATGATTTATTAAACTATGCGCACTTGTGACTTGTAACACATATTAAGCACAATAAACATTATCACAACTGGAAAACGATGCGATTTGTTACCTTAAAACTACCATGCGAAACCCAATATTTTTATAATGCCGTAATCTGCAAAATAAGTCCTTCTTGGATATTCTATTACAGTTTTGGAGGGTCACCCCTTCACCGCGTATCACAGACAGCCTGAGAACCTGTAAGTTTGGTTCCAGTGTGAGGCTATTTTCAATTTTAAAACATTGATTTAAAAAGTGCTTTTTTTAAATTCCATATTTCGCAAAAAATCTGCTTGGCAATTCTATTACAAGTTTTGGAGTTTCAGCTCTTACAATTTCTCTTGCTATTCATAAGTTTCCGATAGGGGATACAGTGTAGTATCCGCCGCAGATGCGTTTATAAAAGTATTCCGAAATAAAAATCCAACTCCATTCCTTATTTAGTTTCTTCATTAAGGAAGCTGTCTACCCAAGAAAAAAATCTATAGCTTTGTATCTATTTTAAATTCTTTTGTGTATTAGATTTCTTTATGAACTTAGAGATCAAATATTTTTTTAAAAATATTTTCAATTTGTTTATAAATAATTGTCAAAACTGCAAGATTTTACTTCAAACATCATAACACTTTAACAAATTCATGTATTTTGATAATAATATTTTTAAATTAATTACAATCAAATTATCTAGTGAATGAAGTAGAATATAAATATACTATGAAAACTAAAGGGTCAGGGCCTGTTTATTTGAAAACAAAATTGTTGTTAAAAATTCTCTGGACATTTCAGTTCATAAACGTGACAGATTAACTATTCTAGTTCATTACCTAGATAAATTCATGGCTTACATGTTGAAAAGAGAAATGTAATTTTATCAGTAATAGTTTTTGCTTTATGAAGTTTGAAGTGCATGAATGTGCTGAAAATTCCCAAATCGGGGAATCGCATAACAAAAATAAACAATGTAGCTTAAAAAAGTATTTTCTCAAAAACTAAGAATTATGGCAAGATACGGCTTGAAGCATTTAAAAGAAAATAAAACAGTGCATTCGACCCAATAAAAATTGAAAAACACGAAATTTCACGATTTTTCGTCACTCTTGGGTAGACAGCTACGGTATAGGGAGCGTGTGATAAACGCGAGGAGAACGTGCAGGGAAGTAAAAGGGGAGGTGGAACCGGGGTTGTGTTCCTTAGCAGTATTTTAAAGAATGAGACCTTCTGTTACGTTTGTGAAGATTGAGTATATTTCCAAGAACAACTTAACATTGAAGTTCAATGTTATTAAAAGAAAATTGTACTCTACCAAATGGAAATTGTCTAATAGTGAATAGGAATCGCCTGCGCAACGCACCAATCAGCGGTTTGGATAAAAGAGTACTGTTGCGAGTAAATTGAATAAATGAACATCCGGTGTAATTACGCCCTCCGAATGTAATTTGAGAAGCCTTGGTACCCCCACTCCCTAGTAGGCATGAACTCGAAATCAGAGAAATGTTAAATAGTCGCGTTAATATGACGATTATGGCGGGACTTTAATATTTTAAAGCACAATTAGGGACTACTAGGTCGAAGTTAGAATTCTATATGAAGATATTTTAAATTTTAACACAATGCTTTAAATAGTACAGAATGTTTGAAAGGATCCAGCTAGATCTATTATATTTTATTATTTCGGTTCTCCCACCCCATGTAGCAATGAAGGTTTTAGAGGAGTCAGTGGTTGTCTTTTCCGATACCCGACGATTGTCGGAGATTTTGTTTTCATGAATCCCTGGAAAACTGACGTGATGAGTGTAGGGCATGAATTCATCATTAGCGACCCATGGCCCGTTGTCTCAGGTATTTGCTCACCGTCCATCTAGAGTAGAAATGAAAAAATCGGAAATAACCCGCTTAAACATCCTATTCTCTATAATTCCCATCCAGGTAGAGGTAACACTTAATCAAGTTATTTTTATTTGATATCGAATATCCTACCACCAACGTGACTTAAACGAGGGATCTGCCGGCAAAAAAAGGTTCAGTTACTCACCCTCCAACATATGTTATAGCAGTCGATCAATCTTATGTTTTTTCAAGATTTTACCCTTATACAAAACATAAGTGTATCCTATGTGCGCGTATCCTTCCTTGTTGTAATTCTAGACCGTCTGCACACTCCTCAGAATGAGGAAGCAGAAAGCTGAGACGAGGGTTGCCAGGAGGCGTAGAGGTTCAGGGGTGGCGAGTGCTAATGGATGGGTGTGATCGGCTGGGAACAAAAGTGGCTACCCTCTTACAAGGTGACCTTCGTCGAGGGAAAGGCAAGGTGCGTGAAATGGTAATGGGGTTGAGAACGAGCGTAAAGGAAAGCGAGGCGGGGAGCGAGGCGGGGAGCGAGGCGGGGAGCGAGGCGGGGAGCGAGGCGGGGAGCGAGGCGAGTAAGAGGGCTTCTGGGAGTGAGGGGAAGGAAAACGTCTGGGGAAAATAGAATTACAGGTCGCGCGGGGCACCGCCCCTTCATTCGCCTTGAGGATTCGGCTCCTTTGCGGGAGCTTCATATAACGAGGGAATTAAAAGGAATTCTGCAAAAGGCTTCTCAAATTACATTCGTAGAGCGTAATTACACCGGATGTTCATTTATTCAATTCACTCGCAACGGTACTCTTTTATCCAAACCGCTGATTGGTGCGTTGCGCAGATTATTCCTATTCACTATTAGACAATTTCCATTTGGTAGAGTACAATTTTCTTTTAATAACATTGAACGTCAATGCTAAGTTGTTCTTGGAAATATTTACATAAAATTAGAAATGTAATATTTTAAACGCCCAGTACACCGCCTGTGATGGCTCAGGGCATCAACTGATGTCACAGCAATGCTTCTGCGCGAAAGGTCTTAGGGTTCGAGTACCGACGGTCACAGGATTTTCGTCACGCTACGTAGCTAGCGACCGGCAACTCTGATCGGTACTTTTTCCGATCCGATCGATTGTTCTCCGATCTAATCGAACACCAGGCGAATACTGGAGCCTAACAAAATAATCTAACAAATCGGCCATGGACCGCGCGCCACCTTTCCTTCCTCTTCCTTGTCGTATCCTCACCCCTTATTTACACACACTTACATGTCCTGCACTTCTCCACACCTTTGGAGACCAGTCGATACCTTAGAGTTTGTCCCGTATGGGGCGGTGCCCTGCTGATGGGGGATACCTGGTTAGAAAAATACCCGTACATCGGCGCCGGATCTCCTCGTCTACCGGGGGAGATCAACACCACCTTCCCGCGATAAAAAACATGCACAATCCGTACGGGACTAATGACCTTAGCAGTTGACGCACCCAGAATCATTAATCATTAATAAATCGAACAAGTAGCAAAATCGATCATTTCAATCGCACCATGCAAAGTTCTGGTAGATTAGGCCACATTACACCATTTTTAGTTTTATTAAAGTGAATAGAAGTGTGCCACATTCATATCTGATAACAGTTAAGTTGTCACGGAAGAAAAAAAAAATCAATATTATCACTCAGAAAAAAAAAATTGTAGATCTTGGTTCCTGAGTGTTGTATCACTTAAGTATATTATTCTATTTTCTATTTCTTCTTCTTTTTATTTTTTCTATTTCTTCGTCTGCACTTCAAGGTAAGGTGGCTGCCTGTTGCGTCTTTACATATCAAACCATCTGCCTTCCTACACTTCTTCTTCCGGTTGCAGCACTTGTTTAGTTAGTCTATTGTGCTCCATTTTTTTCTAAATGGCTTTTCCAGTCTTGTTTATATAGTAGTTTAGAATCATTTACACTAAATATATTTCATTTCTTTCTATTTATTCAAAGTACATATTCTATTTATCTACTGATTCTATGTATTTTACATTAATACATGTCTATCTCTACCACTGAAATATTCTAGTGTCATTTGATAACTTAACAGTTTTATATTTACTTCATTTTAAATAGTATTACATATTCTGTATTTTCATTAACTCTCTTCTTGTTTTATTAAGTTCACTTTCAACTTCGCGTCATACATTTACCAATTCTGGTAGCAAGTGCAATAGATGTTAATTCCACCAAATTTTGTAGTTTTGAACTCAACTTAAATATAAATCTTAATAATATGCCTTTTCTGGATTAATTTATTTTTAAAGGTTTGCGTTAGAAATGCAAAATAATTATTTTTGTTTCTTTTTGGACAGTAATCATCTTTCTAAACTCACCTCCTAGCGTTACGCGCAGTGCACATTTAATTTTTTGATATACCAATGATGTATTGTTTATTTTTGTTATGTAAAGAACTTCTGTACTGTGTGTGCATTGAACAGAGTACAAGATAAAAATAGTTTTTGAGTGGTTTTTGTTCAATAAAGCGTTTGCTTCTGTGGACCTCTAGTTTATTTTTAAAATAAATAATTAAATTACATATGTTAATGGTATGAGCTACTGTTTTCAAAGAACGCACACGGAGATAAACCTGTTACTATATATTTCCCCCAAACTCTTAGGGAATGTTATTCCTGGTGTGGTTTGTGACCCTAAAATGAAACGCATTCACTGGCAATAACTGGCGCCGCCTCTTATGAACTTTTCACGCACCGCTCTCGCTTTTAAAATTCCATTTAAATTCACATCCATTGTTCGCGGAATGTGTTATTTTTCACGCTGACTGCAAATAAAAACTTCCACTAGAATGTAACGTGCGGCAGATTACGCATATTGTCAATGGACATGTGCTAAAATACTCTTTGTGTGGCCTGCTGGACTCTGTTGTTAAACTGTTTCCTTCCGACAAGAACGTGTTTTGAATGAAATGAATGTGATTGATGTATTGTGTAAATGTTAGAATGTATGAAATATAGCAAGAAATTATTGTTCTGTGCTGGACTGACATTTCATTGAATGTTAGGCAAAGGGAGACGTTTCTGTTACGTTTTTCTCCAGTTGTGCAACTTCCCGTGATTAGTTTTCACATTATGACTGAAAATTTCTATTCAATTCATACTCGAAAACTTGTAAGTTTAGATATTTTAAGAATAAGCGTCGTAGTTTTCATCTCTTGCACATGTAAAACATCATTACATTTAGCAGAAGACAAATAACATGACGTGAATAACTGAACTATCCACATATAATGGTGTAATATGTTTCAAAATAAACCTATCTACTAGTAATATAGCTAGTGAATCATTATTTCTGTTCTGTGACACATAAAATATTTAATTCATAATATACTTTTTATTCTGAAAACCATTTAATTATACAATTCATAAAGAGAAATTGAGGGTGACAATAAGTGTATCGACTCCACACCTTCACGTCTTCATGTCTGCGTCCACTTACATTTTCATGTCTGCGTTTGCACGCTTCCCCTTAGACCATCACTCCGCAGTCCTCAACTCTCCCGCTCTCCCGAGACACTTTGTCGTTTACCTACCGCTCACTGGATTGCAAGCGGCGCTGCGACGCATCGTCCTGCTACCAGCCGCCGCACTGTACCTCCTCGTAGCTACGATGTCTGCCTGTAGCTGAGGTCTTGCCAACTCCCGTTCCTTTACCCCTTAGTTCAGCCCTTCTCAACTGTCCCGCCTTCCGTTATTCCGTCTGCAGTCCACCGTTTCTGCTCCTTGATACATCTTTCCTTGTCCCGACTCTCTTCGGCTCAGCTCTCTTCCGCATCTCTTGATCTCGCTCCACGACTCGCTATTTTCCGCCCCACGTCTCCTCCTCGATCTTCCCCACCCACGTTTCCCCCACATCTCTCCATCCTCCTCTCTCCACCCGTTTCCCTCCATCCGCTTCTCTCCACTCGCTTCCATCTATCCGCTTCTCTCCACCCGCTTCCTTCCAGCCGCTTCCTTCCACCCACTTCCTCTACCCGCTTCCCTCTACCCGCTTCCCTCTGCGCGCTTCCCGCTGCCCGCTTCCCTCTACCCGC
>BOPP01000006.1:9699234-9725935 GCA_017312745.1 Gryllus bimaculatus
TGAGGGGGGGGGCGCGGGGGAGGCCGGGCCGTGAGGTTGCGCGACCCCAGATAGAAGCTGTTTCCGCAGCGCCCGAAACGCGCTGGAGAACCGCGTGCGGAGTGAGACGGAGGAAGCGGTGAGATCTGGAAGAGGGGAGGAGGAAGGTGGTGGTAGGTGGTAGGGTTTCGAGCTGGTAGTGGTGGCGGAGGCAAAATCATCGCAGGACGATTCGAAAGGTGACATCGGTGAAGGATGAGGAGGGAAGCGTGAAAGCGAAGAAGGAACAGAAGAAAAGGAGTAGGGGAGAGTCGAACTCAGAGCTGGGGAAAGAGAAAAGGAGAGGAGAGAGGGGAGGCAAATAGAAGAGAGGGTAAAAATATGGAGTGAAAGATGATGCGGAGGAGGATGAGCAATATAGGAAAAACCTAGGAAGAAAATGTGATGATGAGTAGCAGAAGTCATAAAAAGAGTAAAAGGAGAAGAGAGAAGGGAAAGAGGAGGATAAGGAGGCAGAGAAGAGGGAAAGGAGTGAAAACTATAAGGTAAAACATACAAAACAGAGGGAAAGATGTGTGACAAGAGCTAGCGCAGTTATTATAGAGATGGCTGAGATCAAGCAGAGGACGAATGTCTAAAGGTGAGATGAGCGTCAGGAGAATATAGAACAGAGGTGCGGTAGTGAAGTGCACTGCGTTTTTGGGAGAAGAGACTCAACAAAAACACGCGAAGTGA
Organism: Gryllus bimaculatus; assembly: GCA_017312745.1. NCBI lineage: Eukaryota > Metazoa > Arthropoda > Insecta > Orthoptera > Gryllidae > Gryllus > Gryllus bimaculatus. The sequence continues at coordinate 9,699,949 of BOPP01000006.1, forward strand.
AAACTGAAAATATTATTAGGCATGGGTGATCGAGAGGGAAGCAAAAACATGAGTCGCGATGAAGATATGAAAGGTAATGGGTACGCAGGAGGCGACGTGGGATGATTCAGCAGCTGAGGGTTGAGTTGCTCTAGCGAAGGCGAAGTTGAAGGTGGTAGCTCCGCCGGGGTTGTAACCGGTGCTGGCGTAGCGAGAAAACAGAATTTGGGAACAAACAGGGCGGCAAGGAACGCGAGAAAGACATATCATTTCTGCAAAGGGGTGGTGTGAAAATATCGACGGAAGTGCTGCAAGTGGCGGCGATGCCAGCGGTAAAGTCAACGGCCTTGTTGCCCTGACCTGCGAATCAGCCCTCTGCGAGCGCAGGACGCTCAAAGTCTCGGCGGTCGATTCTGAAACGCTCGAGTGAGCACTGCGAGCAAATGGTACGCGTGGAAGTGCTCGAGAAGAGAGTGGTGCAAAGGCTACGAAGCATCAAACGTCTCCCTCGTAACATGTGTTGCTATTGTATCTCGTATCCATTATGGTATTTACGTCTCCATTAGGTATGTGAAAAACAGTTACTTTTTGTTAAGCCTTCAAAGTGATCAGAGGATTTCCTCAGATATTACTCAATACTTACAACTGATTCCTTCACCTACGGATAAATCTAGCGGACATAATATTTAAATAATATCGCATTTATTGGTAGAAATGTTGATAAATAATAAAAAAATGATTAATTTGATTTTGAAATTTAGGGAATATCTGATCTGGTATACTAACATAATGAATCTCTTACATTATAGAGTATTTGTTTTTTTTAGATTTAACTAGTTTTTCGATAGAGTTGTTGAGTTTGCTGAGTTTTTCGAGTTCTGTCCAGTACCTATCGTGCTGATACAGGTTTGAATACAAAAAACAAAAAAAGCACTGGGTAGAGATGCTGAACATCTAGTATGCTCAGGCGATTCTAAATTTCTAAGAAAATTAATAATAAGAGAATTGTTCATAAAACGTTGAGATAATGTATTGTACATTTTCTACTTGTATGAACACGTGCAATTGGTAACTTGTATTGTCACAATTTCCCTTCCCTTAGTTTCTACTGTAGCACGACGCGCCACAATTACTATAAATATGCTTAATTATTTTAAATGAAGGGAATTAAACGTTTGGTGTCTTTCAGAAACGTTTGTACTTATTATGAAGTATTAAGATACCTATCTCAAAACGTTTAAGAGACAAAGAAAGGCCAAAAACGATGCAGAAAAGCTATTTTATAATAGACTTAAAGAGAAGGTATAAAAAAGATGTAATCCCCCAATTATTGAATATTAGTGAGAACACTTTTTAACCTTTTCTAAATATATCCAATTCCATGCTGCAGTTGTGCGAAGGCAGTGTATTTACGAGTTTGTTAAATGGTAAATTATAGAAATTACTTTGAAAGACAAATGTTTGTTGAAATTTATAATATATTTGTAATGCGACTGCTGCACAATTCTTGAGATCTATCTTGGTTTCTATGATCAATAACAGCAATAAATGCATCACATGTCTCTGTTGACTCCTTTATCTCTGCGTTGTTAATCCAAAAACTGCAGACATCCAAGGAACCGCCTGGACACTGCTCTAAAGCTGCGAAGCTGTGCTTTGTGTAGAAAGTGTTACACATATTACAACCTCTACAATTCTTAGGTAGTACTGCATTTGTTGCTAACTGGAACTATTAAGAATATAAAAAAAGTATCAATAAATTTTAAGAACCCCATAGCACACAAAATATTCTGAAAATGAGAAGTAACTTATGTCTAATCTTACAAAAAGACGAAACAATACAAAAAAAGAAAACAATATGGAATGGTGGTCTACAATTCGCTGTCTATATTAAAAACACTGAATATGTTGTTTCTGTCTGAAATTTTAATTAACTTCACGCGACGAGAGACCCAGTGGATACAGAAAACGCGGAACCCACCCGTGACAGGGCGCGGCCTATGACAATAAGAAAGTAAAGCGGCAGCAAATTCCGAGGAAAGTGGCCGTAGGAAATAAACGGAAACAGTAACAAAGATTCATTTGCTTGCTTCGTTCATCACTCCCACTGCACCTCTCTCACTCTCACCCGCCCTTCGCGGCATCTTTATTTTTAATTGCACTTTCCCCGCTTCTGTTTTTTCTTCACACGCCTCGTGACGTTCTCTGCAAACACACACACAGGAAAACGGAGAGTTGTTAAAATTTCCGAGCGTTGAAATTGTGAGAGCTGTGTCCTCTCCGAATGTTCCGGCGCGTTGTTCCTCCGGATTGTGAGATTGCGTCGGGGCGGAACGTAAATTTTTTACTCTGATTAACGCACAGACGCTGCGGCCAGGCGACGCGTTTTTGGAAGGGGCTAAGCAAATCAGCTTGCAAATAAAGCCCGTGTACTCAAGAGTTGTAGAAGCGCTGGTAGATTTAAACTGAATTGCGTTGTTTGGAGAAGGTTTCTTTATGTTCTTTGGGAACACGAGCGCGTTTCAAAGGTTTTGAGCGGTGTGAAATCTTATTAATGTTGCATATTTTAAAATGCAATTGTTATTTTACCGTACCATTATTTTGTCAATGCAGTTGATACTATTTTTTCCTACTAGATGTTTATTTTCATTTAGCTGTAGCGTATGTTTATTTCTGCCATGTATTTGGTTATTTCAATAAGATATACTTGTAAGTTATAGCTTGATAATTCAATAAAATAAATGTTAACAAATATTGTAGTTACTCTTGAAGGAAATTAATATTCAGCCACACGAAACTTGAATCAAAGTTTTATACAAAGAATATTATAACTGTATGAGTTCTACCTCTGTACCACCTTCCTTAATTTGAGAAAAATGTCTGCCTGAATTGGCAGTTTTATCTGAATTTCGTAATTTATTGCCCTGAGTTGTCTGAAGTAACTGCGTACGCAAAGAACAAGACACATTCTACAGTTATGTATACCATGCTTGAATAAATCAATGTTTTTGAATAGAATAAACAAGTGAGATGTATTAAATGAAACCTATGTGGTGTTGAAGTGTACTTTCATCTTAATAATGGCAAATCTGTTAGATATAAAAATGAATATATGGTATAAAAATCTAATGTAATGTTTCCTTTTGAACACATTTAATGATCCTAAAAGCAAGAGTGGGTTTGAGCGTACACTGCAAGAAATAAAATTGAAAGTTAATTTTTACAGAAACGTGAAAAATATGAATATGTTAATTCATTACAAAACGTAAAAAACATGCTACTATAAGACATTATTTTCCTTCACTAATTTTAAATAGATATTAAATATATCTTCAAAATGTCTGTTCTATATTTATCTATACTAGTTTACAATTTTTTTAGTTCCTGTCAGGAATTATTTAATAAATACGGACAATGAGAATTACCACTAATATTTATCTGGAATATTGAAAAAAAGATCGGAATATGAATATTTATTAATACACGAATGAAGTGCATAACTCCACGACATTTTAAGCAAATAATAATCAGTTCAAATGGATATGAAATGTCAACGAAAATAACAAGACTGTATTGATTTTATGTATTCAAAAATAGAACGCAGAGCAATACATAAAAGTCTTGTCATTATATTACCTAAAGCATTTTTTCACATTCAATAAAACATCACAAATTTTTTACTGCAGTGGAGATATTTAAAACAGTGACGCCCCACCATCCACTACAATTATTTGCAATATAACATTGCAAGATGTTATTCGCTTGTCATGCAAAGATAATACTCGTACGAACAGATATAGTACATAATCAGAATAAACATAAACTTATGGAGCGTGTACGAGGGTCGGAGATGAAACATTTTTATCAATGAACATGCAATGTGAAGTTTCATGTAACTAAGTTACACATGACATGTCACATTGGGACGTCTGTCTGTGACTAGTTGGCAAGTCATCACGCAATAGTTTTCGATGGACATCATTGAAATGCAGTCAAAGAGATTTCGGTTTCCCTCAAACACCAATAAACCGCAACGTTTTTATGTGAAATTTTCCACTATATATTTTCATTACCTAAAAGTGATAATCTTCTGGCCTTTTAACGTTGGCATAAACGTTGGCAACATTTATTCACACACATGTATTTATTTCCAGTAATTCAGGATCATGGGAAATTTCCACAGAACATGATGGGTTATAATGAGCTGTAAAAAAATATTTCAATTAATAATTTGTTCTCCTCTACAAATGTACTCAAACCTTTTAAAAAGGAATTTTGTGGAACTCATACGAACCATAATACATCCATTCCCGACGCAGAAATCAATGCAAACTGGTGTAATTAGTTGGAAGGAAAGAGAATCCTCGAATACATTTATAAAAGCTCTCTGGTGTTGCCGAGGTCGATTGGTTTTGTAGCGAACGAGGCCTCCGCCGCGCCTGGCAGTTGGAGTGGCAAATGTCCCAGAAGAGACCGAAAGCGGGGATTGGGGCGCGAGCGAGGGCGCGGGCGGACGGACGGAGCGCAGACGAGGACAGCCGACACGGACGAATGCGCGGCTCTGTCCCGCAACCCGTGCACCCACCTGCCCACTTCCGTCACGCCGACTCGGTCCCCCTCCGGCTCCTACCACCTCCTCCGCCCCCTCGCTCGCCCCACCCCTCCTGCTCCATCCCCTCATCCTGTTCATCTCCGCTCCGTCGTCCCGCACTCTGTTCCACACAATGTCTCACCCCAACCTTCCGAGTCGTTTTGCCTTCACTGTCCCGCCCCGTGCCCGCCCCCTGTCCCCCCCGCCCGCCCCGATGTCCCACCCCTGTCCCGCCCGTCCCCCCCCTCCCGCCCCTGCCCCGCCCCTGATCCCACCCCTGCCCCACCCCTGGTCCCACCCACTTCCCGCCCCTGTCCACCCATGCCACCCTGTTCCCCCCCTGTCCCGCCCTGTCCCACCCCTGTCGCCCCCTGTCTGTCCCCGTCCCGTCCCCGTCCCGCCCCTGTCCCCCCTGTCCCGCCCTGATCCGCCCCTGTCCGCCCCTGTGCCCCCGTCCCGCCGCCTGTCCCGCCCTTCCCGCCCTGTCCCGCCCCGTCCGCCCTGTCCCGCCCCTGTCCCGTCCCCCTGTCCCGCCCCTGTCTCTTCCTGTTCTCGTTCTGTCTCTTCCTTGTCCCCCCTATCCTCCCGTCCTGCCCCGTGCTGCCCTGCCCCCCTGGCCCCCCCCATCCTCCCCCGCCCTACCCTGTCCTGCCCCTGTCCCGCCCCTATCCTGCTTCTCACCCGCGTCTCACCCGCCTCTCACCCCCCCCTCAGCGCCCCTCACCCCCCCTCACCCGCCCCCGTCAAACCTCTTAACGCCGCTACCAGCCTTGCTCACACCATTCATACCGTCCCGCCGGTGCGCGCCTGTCCTCACTCACCCAACATAAATCCACCCCGCCCCGCTCCTCTCCAGCCTGCTTACCCATACTCTCGCTCTTCCCCAATCTGCCTCATCCATCTTGCTCAACCCATCGCGCCTCACCCTGCCACACACGTGTTCACCGCTGCTCGCCCTCGCTCTACTCGGATTCTCCTTGCTCCAGCCCGCTCCCACCCCAACCACACTCACGGGGCACTCACCCCCTCCTTGTCTCAATCAGTGCCCACCGCTTCGATATAACCATCATAATCCCGCATGAAACACCCCACCATGTTTCATCCCCTCACCCCACACCCGTTGATCCATCTCTTCTAAATTCGCCTCCCACAGATCTTCCCAGCATTTTCTTTCTCGCACGCAGCCGTCAATTCGTTCGCCACTGCTGTCTCGTTTTTGTCCCCCCGCCTCTCTACTCCACGTCGGCGGTGTGACGGTCCCGCCTTCGCTTGCGGAGCCGCCGCCGCCGCACCGTCGCCCCCGACTCCGTCGCCCCCGCCCAACCAATCTGGCGGACGGGTGCGACCGCAATTGATTGTCCGGTCAATCCCCCGGGTCAGATGCCGCCCTCGGGGCGGCGGCTGCCTTAATTGGTCCGCCCCGCTCGGCGGCGCCCACTCATTTTTTCCCGCGCTCGTCCCTCGAGCGGCAGCGCTCCTCTGTGGAGGTTCTTACCCGCTGCGCCCCGCCCCCCGCTCTGCATTCACCAACGGGACCACTCCGGCGCCGACCCTTTTCGTTTTGCTTCCACACCAATCCCTCCCCTGATTTGGTTCCAGGTTTCTGATTTAAATGTCCTCTTTCACCTTGACCCCTGAAGGATCTTACTGTACTCGGATTTAAACACTGAGGTTACGTTTTGGTTTTTGAGGTTACGAGCTTGTCGGAGAGGGGGACACTCTCATCTAATCGAGAGTTTCGATACGACTTAATTTTTTGGTAATGGAACTCTCGATTGGATGACAATGTCCCCCTCTCGTTCCAGTTCACCACTGTGTTTAAATCGTAGTATAATCCAGTGTCTTTACTCCGCTAGACAAAGTATCCTTCTGTTCCATTCTTACCTTTTCGTCTAATATGTATTGTATACGTAGAAAAGCGGAAGTATTGTAACGCTGCAGTGGTAAGTGGCGATTTTTCGTCATAACTTTATTCGTGTTATAGATGCCGAAACAGTGGATAAATATTGATGCTCTATGTAGTAAATTGCTTTCTCTAACACGTTGTGAAGTAATAATGTAATATCAGAATGTAATAGAAGTCATTAATAGCAAAAATTGGTTTGGGGAAAAAGGTCGGTCTGTGTCTGCTTGCGAATATGTCTGTTTGTATCTGTGACTGACTGCCTCTCTGAATCTACGTCCGATTGTGATCAACTCTATACACCGACATCTCAAGCCCACAACATAATTTGAGGGGAACACTGTCATCCACTCGGGAGTATCATTACGACGTAAATTTGATGAAAAACGATTGAAAAATACTGCTGGCTCATTTCCGTTTAAATCCTTAAATTTTTGAAAATTGTTAAGGTTTAAATTTTAGCGTTTTCCTGCAACTACTATAAATATAGAGCGTGGTTCAGTAATGTAAAGGGTCAAAGAAAACATTTTGTTCTTTCATGAATTCTTTTTTAAAGATATGTATAAAGTCATATACAATTGTTCTAGAACATATAAGTCTTGAATTTAAATATCGAGCTTCAATTGTTCTGGTCCGACTAAATTGTTGAGAGCATTCGATAATGTATGAAAATTAGTTTCGATAATGTATGAAAGGTAAGTAAATTAAAGATATTATTTTAATTAAAATAATATTACTTAAATAATAAAAACATAAGTAATAATTATAAAAATGTAACCTTCAAAATAACAGATGTATTTGTAAAGAAGATCAAATGGTTTGGTGGTTCTGAATGACAAATTATCATCTCAGGCGGAGATATCCAAAAATATGTTTCCACTCGTCATCATTACGAAATAGATAATATAATCCCATTAATTATAACTTATTTCGTCGCAAATTATACATACTGTGAACACGTAACTGGGCTATGTAAAACTATGTAATAGGCAATCGAGAACACTAGAAGATATTTGTTTTGCCTTTAACAATGTCATGTGTTTGATACGGAAGACACTACACATTGAAAACTCAAAATATTTATTAAATCTTCTTAATTTTTAGATTTGCAGAAGAAAGAATTATGTGTAAATGAACAAATTAAAAAAATATTACAAAATGAAAATCTAATTACAAAAATTAATATTCAAGGAAAACCTTTTTACTCGTATGCTAAAAATTCATTTTGTCCGAAACTCTCTCTGCAAATGCATTTTTTTACAACACGTAGCCACGAAAATGTGGTCGCCTGTAGTACAAGAAAATTTATTTGATTCACTTGTGGCGCTTTGCAATAAACTACGAGGCGGTATATATAAATAATCTTGGGAGTTCGCTGCTCGCCTACCTTCGATCCTGCACGCTATTTGGAAGCACGGCGTTGATCTTTTTTCGAGCGGCAAACACTCTTTCACTATCCATCTCTCTTCCTCGTAGCCTTTCTCTCTTTCTCGCGCGCACTCCCCCTCGTTGGGCCCGCTTCGTATTTGGCTAAGCGGAACTTCGGGGAAACGGGATCTGTAAAATGCATGACGGAATTCCGATACGAAATGCGCGCGGGAAAAATTTACTAAAAAAAAGTAGAAAACGTCGAGGGAGAGGGAAGAACCGCAAATGGCGAGCCCGTCCACTCGTCAGATCAAGAGATGCTGCTAGAGATTGGCGGGAAGGAGAGGGTGGCGAGGAAATGAGGAGGGAGAAGTAAAGTGGTTCGGCTGAGAGAGAGAGGGAGAGAGAGATGGGGATGTATCGGATTTCCGCTGAACAGGTGGACGGTCGGCTGCGAAAAGCGAAGTTTCTTGCGATGTTCAAGAGGAGTAGCATCAAAGTTGGAGTGGAGTAAAGCATTAGACGCTGTTCCATTTTACAGGAAGCAACAAACGTCGATATTGAATTTCCGGTGCTCACGACATATGTTTAGCTGTGGAAACTGGTACATCTCATAAATATGAGATTGAGCTGTTTAAGATCCTGTAGAAGTAGGTTTAAAAGAATTACCATTACATTTCGGAATCTCTGCAAACATTTGAAAATATTAATTTTTAAAAGATTTCAAATGATACTTAAGAAAATTCAATGTACATTAAATTTCTGTAATTTTAAAATAATTGTGGATTAATTATTTTCAAAATAAAATTTTTATGAATAATTACGTTAGTTACAATCTACTCATTCAGTGTGTCAGTATCGTTTTGCGTAACACAATAACTACCATATAAAATTGTTAAAACTTATTCTCATAATAAATGTCATTCAAGTCTTCACAATTTTAAGACATTTAATATATTCATATATTATTATTCCTTATGCTATTTGAACTAAATGGGTATAATAAAGCCTAAACGTTTATATTTTGAATATTTCTCATATAGGATACGAAGATTTACCGCAAATAAACCAACACTTCTAGAAGGCTTTATTAGAGTCTACAAGTCTTACTAATTACTATTTTAATTCTACGTTAGTGATGGCAGAGAAGAATCTGCCTGACAATACAACAGCTCATGCTTTCCCGTATCATTTGTAATGGTTACGTAATATTATAATATTGAAAATTCTCATCTACCAACGTTTCAGCTATTTCAAACGCTGTTAATCAAACGATAAGCCAAAAATTCAAAAGAAGATACGTACATTTTTTTAAATTTCAAAAGTTCTAATGAAAATAGCGTTCTGCTATTGAATTATATCAATTGAATGCTATTCTTACAAACTTTTGAAGAAAAATAACAAAAAACATCCCATTAGGCTAAAATTCAGGTTTAAACGTATGATGTCGATGAAAAACTTGTTGAATTTGTTGAAATTGAGACTTAAAATAAATATTTTAAAAATATTTGACATTTTATATTCTGACCACCTTGCAGCATTTGACCACATCCTGATAATTCAATTATATGATAATTATTACTATTTATAAGTGATATAATGCTTATACCGTAAAAAATAGTCACGTTTTGACCAAACACCATAGAAAACCATAGATATTAAGCGATAGTAGGGCTGTAAAACAAAGCCCTGAATAAGTTGAAAGAAACGTCATAACATTGACTGGGGGTTATAATTCAATTACAAGAAATATACTGAGAATTCATTTCCACATATTTATAGGAAAACATAAATTGAACTAAATTTCATTCAATGGCATCGTTAAGTCATAAAAATATGTTAATTAATTTCAACCATATACGTACGTCTATAAAAAGTGAAATAAGCATTTATCTAAAACTCCGACGTGTAATCGTCGTAAGATGCTTTGTATTTTGTAGTGCTTCCACTATTGCGAAACATTAATTTTACATTTTTGCTCTTATAGAATTTTTTAAAATCTTAAAATAAAGCCGAAAAAAGAACATGACGGACTGCATATGTTAAAGCGTTCTGAAAAAACGAGGCACATTTTCTTAAGACTTCCGTAAATTGTCTTCGAGATTTGTATGAGATGGTTTGTACTGCCACCTAAATAGTTATTAACGAAATGAGGGATAAATCGATTCATAATATTGACTAAGCACTACGAATTGCTGTCATTTTTCATTTGTTTTACTAGAATGCTCACTTATTGTTTATGCCTTTCCCACTTATTATTCTAGCTACTCTTACAATTGTTCTTCTGCTATTCCCCCCATAATAAAAACGTAACGCTTGCGACACACCCATCCCCTATTTAAATGCAAGAAGTGAAAATAAATTATAGTTCAGTAAAGAAAATATATTAATTTCATTCATTCAGTAAGAACTACTAATAAATGTAAATAATTTTGCTTTAAAAGAAATGAATTAGATAATATTTTCATGTGTTAGTGAGACAAAGAATGAAAGTATTTCAACAATTGTTAAAAATGTTAAAAATGTCAATGTTACATAACATTAATGGAATACCCCCTACTCCTACGTAACACAGCGTATTGCTGCCTCGAACCCCCTCCCCCTCTTTAGGGTTAGGTTAATTTATGGACAACCCCTGGTGTTTGAGGTCGATACATCGATGTTGTGCAACAACAATGAACATGACGATTTTTACTAATAAAATAATGTTTTGAATGGCGGCACATTAAAGAGAGACGCGTTGATTCTTAACCGAAAAATCAAAAAGCCTGGGTCTCATTCATATGTAAACGGTAAGACGAAGTGACAGTCAGAAGAAAGTATAGTGAAAAGTAACTTTTTCAGGATCTACGGCCTCCTAAACATTTCCATTCAAATCCTATAATCGATTTTGTGTAGGTTTTCATTACTGTCTCTATACGAGTATACTTGACAAAGCAAAAATAATCGTATTTTGTTACGTTTCGTTAAACAGTTTCCGGCTTTGCCGTCCGAAGTACTCTAGGAAGTACTTCAAAGAATACCACTCGCACAATAGAACGATTCACTTGAATAAAGTTTTATTAACGAGAAGCTCTTTACTCTGAATAAAATAAATACACTATACTTTTGACTCTTCCTATTAGATACTGAGAGAACCTTCTATAAGTATTTCCGGCGTTCCACAGCGAATGTGCCTGCTCAGTGTTCTCTAACACGCCGACTGAATGCTGGAGCGTTTCCCGCATTCCAACAATAGCCCACGCATTCGGGCTTGAATGGCTGTTGCTCAGCAGATCGAACAGCCAGTCGCGACATACTCATATCCTGCGTGTTTCCGAAGCAATGCGGTACGCGTCAGCTGTATTCTGGGAAGGGAACGCGACTTTGTTATGCATGGTATTGTGCCATTCCATCACGATTATTTTACGTCAACTTTGTTTTGATGTTAAAAATTGTTCATGGTTGTAAGTCGTGTTTTGAGGAAGAATAAATTTTTGGCTTCTCTGAGGAAAGTACATATACTTGATTTTTACATGTGATCAAAAATCTGCTTTTATCATGTTTTTCATTGACTGAAGTACATTTGTATCCCCTCCGACATTATTGGGTTAGATTAGCATTGCCGGAAATAAAGTGTTTCTTTAATCCCGGTGGGATTACAGTTTTTCCCTAGTATATATGCAATGTCAACAATTTTATTTGCACAAATAGAGTTACTTGCAGATGTTAGCCTTTCATTTTCTCATTGTGTTGTCCTACACTCAATTTAATTCCGAAGTATATCATTTTTATTCCCTTAACCAGATGTAATAATTGAACATAATATAGTATTGTGTGATGAATGGATCCGAAAAGGTACTGAAGTATAAAGAAATATAATTTTTGGTTACAGCGATATTAATTTTACCTGATCTAATGTGCATTTTGATATTTTTATCCCTTATAATATCCAAGTTTTTAATTAAGTCTTTCTAAAAATGTAAAGCAGAAATTAAAAGCAATTCTCGGGGCTTCTGAGAAACTGGGAATTCATTTTTAAATTTACAGTTGTCAGATACGCTTGCCTTTATGAAATAAATTTTTGAACTAATGGAATATCACAACACTTAAAACATAATTTCTATCTCAACACTACAATGTTTTTCCAGCAATATCAAAATAACATTCAAAATATATTATAATTAAAACATTGTATTGAATATTTTTTTAGGGCTTTCCTGTCTTCAAACTTGAAAATCACTTACCGTCATATTTTGCACTATTAATTTTCATACTGAAAATTCTCAATTTCACAGGATTGATCTATCGACGGAGTATAATAAACAAATGATCGATTCTTTCTATAAAGTGACGTGCGGATGCTTCTCAGAATATTCATGACATCGAAGAAATGAATTTTCTAGCCACAGGAAATAAAAAGACGCAAACCGCTATGTCATGTTGCTTCACAGGCATGTCCTCAATTCAAGGCGGCACAAGTGAGATACCTTTAGTAAGAATGGAGAATGGAGATTTTAAAATGTCGGTGAGAGGATGGGCCGAAAAGAGGAGTCATCAAATAAAAAATAAATTTTTGTATGAAGAAAATACCATTTTAGTAAAAAAGCGTTCATTGAAAACATTGTAATGTAATACGGTATACATGATCAAATACTAAACGCCACACGGGGAACTGACTAGTTTTTAATAGGAATTTGTCATCAATATTATTATTTTAATATTAACATTGCGTAAAAGCAAGGTGCATAAAATTTAATAATATCTTAATTGTAATACACAACACATTCCCAGTTCAAACATTACATATAAGAACAAATGAAATAGTATGTTAATTTCATTTATTTTGAAGATTAAGCTAATTATTTTGTGAATAAACATTTTAAGAAGTAAACTTACTACATTCTTCGGAGATTTTTAATAATAAATCAGAGCTCGTAGAGTATTTCTTTGATCTGGAGTCTTAGAGAGAGCACCAGAGTGATACGCCATGTTTAGATTACGCCATGTTTCGACGCAAATTGACTGCAGTTGACACGGTGGAAGGTGTGCGCAGGGTCTCTGGAAACGCACAGATCCAGAGACATGTCGCCTGCAGCGGCAACGTCACTCGTATTACATACGCACGTCCGATCGCCCTCTCTTAACCGTCCTTCCGTCCCGCCTTGCCATTCCAACTGGGAATGGGATATTTTAATTAATGTAGATATGGGTTTTTAATCAGGATACTTTAATAGAAGAAATATAATACGCCTGTGTCGCTATATGGCAATTACTGGGATTGAAAGAATAATAGTACTAGTTGTTTTAGTATCTTGTTTGATATTGCATTGATTCTAGCAATGAAGCTCCTAGGCAGGTGATCAATAGACGCAGGCTCTCCTTTTAGTAATTGAACTAAATGGTATAAATAAGAATATTTAACATAAAAATATAAAATAATAATTTAATAATTGTTCTATAATTCTCTTTTATAATTTCCTTATTATTACTAGTTATTATTATTATTAAATATTATTATTATTATTATTACTATTATTATAGTAATACAAATATTTTACCATCTTAATTAGTATATTTAAAAAGCTGAATAGCTAGTTAAGTAGTTAAAAATTACTTTTACATATTTATAAACTAAAAATATTTGGGGCCCCATCCTGTCAGGTCACGTTTGATGTTGGGCTCCTACGCAACTATATAGTTTGTCTAGAACGACGTCCGCTCTTCCACACACTTCAATAAGATACTAAATTACAAGAAACGATTGTTTTATTATCGTAACATCCTTGATACCCTCCCCACCTCTACTGAGTGAAGATATGAAATCTATTGCAAATGATACACCATTTCTAGTGCATTTGTGTCTCTTCGAAATCTTACTACAAATAAATACACTTTTACTGAAGGAGCCAATGAAGCTGTACCACAATCAGAGACCGGGAGAGGTGGTTTTGGGCATCGTCTGATGTCAATGCAATGCCTCTGACCGAGAGTTCCTAGTTTGGAGTCCAGACTGTGAAATAATTTTCGATACTAGCTACATAGCCAGGGCAAATTCAGCCGCTATCTGGACGAGAATCCTAGAAGCCGGTTGTTCAGTTCAGCAGTTATTCGTGATTTTTCCAATCAATAGCACGCGAATGTCGAAGCAGTACCCAAACAAACGATTAATCGCGATCTTTCCTTCCCATTCCTTTCCTTTCCTCACCATTTCCTTACACACACACATTCACTCAAATGCACTACACTAATACTAATGCCAGGAGACCGGTCGGGAGCTTAGGGCTTGACCAGGCTGGAGCGGTGCCCCGCTGGAGGGAGATACTTGAAAACCCAGCTAGCCTACAGTGCCAGATATTACTAACCAGGGTGGGGGATATCATCGCTACCTACCGCGATAAAACATGCATTACACTTACGCACTAACAGGACCAATTACCTTAGACGTTGACATGAGCAGAATCACTAATCGTCAATCAATTAATTAATCAATCAATCAATCACAATCATGGACGACACGCCTTTTCTAAAACTTGTCTTTTCGCTATTATATATGTATATGACACGTAAACACTGAAAGATGGAATCGGTTTGTTGCTTTCAGTTCTCAAAGCAAGAGAATAAAACTTGGTATAGACACAACTTGATTTATGACATTTTAGATTCCGGAACTCGCCCAAAATTATTTAGTAATTTAATATAATTATATATTTATAATATAGTTCAATAATAATAAATCATTCTTAATAAGAATTAGTAACATTGGTAACTCTTGTACTACAGAAATCTAAAGATAATAGAAAATAATACATTTGTTTAGCAGTAAAAACATTTAAATTTTATTACGTTTGTATAATTGATACAATTAAGTGGATAATAATATTATTACGTGTTTACGAAAGTTGATTGCAGTAAAAATCGGTACGCCGTTCCATCGCGTTCCGCCAGAAACCAAGCCCTGGGTGAAGACAACAAGATGCAAATACTGTTGAGGTAAAAGAATATACTGCCGTATGGGAGGATTGGTGTTTTCGTGGCTGCCGGTTGACACATTTCATGACGCCCTGAACCAACCACGCGTTCTCTCGTGCAACTTCGTTAATACTGCACCGATGTTGCCGTTGCACGTTACAATGTCAAACACCATGACATACGCTATGTGTCAGCCACGTCTCTTGATGCAAGTCTGTCATCTCCAGTTTATTTTCATGAAGTAGTATATGCAGTCTGTTTGATCTGGTAGTTTAGTATGCACTGAGTGCCTGGTTTAATTCGTACCTTCAGTCGAGTCAACGGGTCAGAATTATGAAAGTATTCGTATGATTGAGGATTGATATTTTGCGATATTTTTCTTAGAAAAAAGATGCAAATATGATGAATAAGAAAAATACTCTTGACGATTTCAATGGTCCAGTAATACAGAATGAGTCGTTTAATGTAGAAAAAACACACTTCCGTCTTTTTCTTAATTAGATGAACATCTTAAACGTTTCTTATGTCATTTTGGTACCACACATCAGTTTTTTGACAATTTCTACTCTTCAATAACTGTTTTTAAAATAGCGTCAATGGCTTTCCAAGTCTACAGCACCCCTTGTGTTAGAAATGCGCGTAAAATTGCGCAGATGAAATTGGAAAATTACAAAATATTCTTATATATTATATTCTTATTCTATATTCTTATATATTATATATTCTTATATATAATATTCTTTCGAATATTCTATTTGGAAATATATACTTCTCACTGAAACCGATTTGAAACTGAAATGATTTGCTAACATTATGAGGGGCAAGCTGGAGTATATTTACGCATGATATGATTCATCCTGTATATTCAGGTATACATTAATGGTTGAATCTCGTTTGGTTTGAGCAATGGAAAACAGGTCTTTCCGGAATTCTATGTGCTGGATTCCTTTCGTATTCAGTCCTGGATTTGAATTAATCAATGCAAATGGTAATTTTTTATTTGTATAAATAATGCTCATAAAATAATATAGGCCTTTAGAATTTCATTTTTTCGAAACACCAACAATTGTCTTTCAGAAATAAAACAATGTTATTGAAGCAAGAAATAATCGCGGTAACATTTTTATTTTTTTCATCATTAACTTATAACGCTCCCTCGTAATCAGTAAAGGCTTTGGGAAAAACTAGATTTATCAATCAAGCTATGATATTTCTTTTTCTCTCACTAAAAAAATGCCAAAACGAGATCGTTGAAAGCTTCTAACTCTCATCAGCAGAGCACACAAGTGTAGGTCTTCCTCTATGCCAACGAAAAAAAGCGCGTGGAAAAATGACCTAGTAGGATTCATCAGAGGACTAACGAGGAAAAACGCATTTCACCACTCCCGACGTAAACATGATTTCAAAAGCAGAGGAACATAAGGGCTGCCCAACTCCGCACTCAGACGTCGGCAGAAAGGGAATCTCTCAGCTGCCCGTAAGTGCGAAACATCAACCTGCCGCGAGAAGAGGGGGGGTGTTGGCAAGTCCGGCTTCTGCAACTTGCCACGTGCTGAGTTCGGGAACATCCTTTTCTGCAGTGAATAGTAAATTTAGCCGGATTTCCGAGCACCGGAAATGTTTTAATGAAACGCACCCTGCACCGCGTCAGCGGTGGCGGCGGCGGCGGCGGCGGCGGCGGGGGCGGCGCCGGGACGCGCTGCGTCGCGCCAAAGGTAATTTCGGCGAAAGTTGGCGCCACCAAAGAGCGCAAACGCCGCGTTTCAAATGCCGTTTGAGGGAACTGCTGCACGAGGAAGGCGCGGTTGGGGGAGGAGTGACGGATGCTGAGTTAGGAGCAGCTGTGGGTTGAGAGGGGGATTAGTAGATGGAGACGGTTGCGGATTAAGAGGCGGAAGGTGAGTAGGAACAGAGCAGAAAGGCTTGGGGGGTGGGGTGGAAGTGAGAAATATATGGTAAGAGTGAGGAGAGAGACATTTAAGGGAAGAGTGAGGAGGGATACATGAGAAAACAAGAATGACAAATGAAAGTGAAAAGGGAAAAGGTCGAAGAGGTTGTAGAGAAAGAGAGTAGGGAAAGGTACGTCAAAAGGGGAAAGGACGAATTTCTGAATGCGGGTCGCGTTGAAGTAGGTAGACGCTATGGTGACACGCGACTGTAGCTCACAAGAAAGGAAACTTTTGCTTTTCCGCGGAGGTGCTACTTGCTTGTGGAGCCGTGTTTGCAAAGAGCGTTTGCAGAGCCGTGTATCTGGACAGAGCAGAAGTTGCTGATTCACTGGGAACTTCAGCTAAATGGAGAGTGCAACGATTCAAATTCTGTATTTAGAATGAATTGCCGGAGTAAAAAAATATCAATAGACATCTTCTAGCTTCTACTCGTAGATGTTCACAATTGTTTGTTGTTTAAAAAAACGAGTGAAATCTATTTACCATTCGACCCACATTCTTTCAACATCGTGGTGCCTGTATCATGAAGTTAAATTGAAAAAGCTTTATTTCTACTTTTTCTTTCTTTTTTCTATGCTATTTTCTTTTTTCTACAGAATATCTATTTAGCATAATTACGACATAGTTATGCATTTTATCAATGTGGCTCTTTTGAAATATTACGTCTGATAAAAATTAGTTTCTATGTGATAAGAGATATATTTTCGTAGATTGTATATTTTTATATCACTTGCTGCTAATTTAATGCTAAATACTACCTTTTATGGCAGAGGGCATTTTGCTGAATAATACTTGTATTTAATGATACCAGTATTTAATACTTGTTTTTAATACTTGTATTTTATGTGTAGTAAAATTTATTTTTCCACAATGATGACATAAAATATTCATGTATACCATTATACTTTAAGCTGTACTTTCTTGTATATTGCTTACTCGTTTAGAGAAAGTATTGTTATACTGCGGCAAGAAACAGCGATTTAATGCAAAAAGTGGATTCTTCCTGTAACGGACGAGTAAATAACTTTCTCTAATACGTTGTGTACTATTCACATTTTCTGGGTCCTTTATGCCGAAAAATTGGTTTAAGTATTTCCGTCTACCTGTCCGACCGTCCGTCCGTCCGTCCGTCCGTTCATCTGTCTGTCTGTGAACAACGCTAGCAGCAAAAAGCTTAAGTAGGATTTCCGATCGATCCGTAGGATTCCATTCTCCGATCGATCTAGACGAGATCTCTGCCCCAAGAACATGGAACAAATATTTTGAAAGTGGTGGGTACTCGACCTGATGCTCCAGTGGCATTTTCAAATTTGTCTCAAAAGTAGCTTCCAATTTTTGGATTTCTTTTTGCAATAGAGCAATACGAATACGTTTATGCCTGTTTTTATTGAATTCACTGAAGTTTCAAAAGTTGAAAATGTTAATATTTTTCTGACGTCTTCCTAGAACTACAATATTGAAGATAGAGATTTGTTCTTATTGAAATTCTCTTCAAAGTTAGATAATTAAATGAGTTCATATATCATTTTTTCAAGATAGGAGTTTTCGCGTAATTTTGCGTGAAATGAAAACAGATGTAAAAGCAATATTTTCTCAAATATGACTTTAAAGTTAATCAGTATTTTTCTCAGATATGGACAAGTAAGCTTAAAAGGTGGCCTAACTTGCGTTGAATCTCTCAATTTTTTAAATTGCAAAAGGTATAAATTAATGTCAGAAAGTTTGTCCGAGAAGCACACTTGCAGAACTAATGCTCCTAGTTCTTCTTTGAACTAAAGATATTTTATATTAATCAATGTATTAGATGTAACAAAAAATGTATGTGTTTTCAGAGCAATTTTTGCCTTTGATAGAATTACCATTGATAGAATCCATCTGAACTCAACATTCGAAATGACAGATTCTAATATCATCATAAATTGTGGTCCAGAAATTTCAGAGTTCATTTCCTTCACATGCCACAAATTATTTAAAGTAACATGTTCCAATTTAATTATATATAACGAATATACATATAACATATAACGTATTTTAAATTTGCATTTTCAGTGCAAGTGCAACTCTGCCTTCACTTCGAGTTAAATGTCATCAACTCTTGAAAATAATATGTTTATTATGTTGATGCTTTTGAGGAAAAACTATTTTCAAAAACTTCACCAAGGAGTTCGTATATAACTTAAACTATTTACGATAAATTTCACATTAAAATATTAAACTAAATAAATTATTTTGCTCCTAAATGTGTTCTCAGATGAAAATGTCAATGCACTTCCTATGTTCTTTAATGGGTATGTATGGTGTATTTTCGTTATTATTATTATTATTATTATTATTATTATTATTATTATTATTATTATTAGTCAATACATATTTTATTTAAAAATTATATTTTTCTCGTTTTATTATTTTCTACATAATCTTTCATTCATTTTCCCCCTGTAACAGACAAAACAATTTGATCGGTAATTAGCATTCATTTTCCCCCTGTAACAGACAAAACAATTTGATCGGTAATTAGCATTGAAGGTTTCGCTAACTTTGTTAACAATTGTTATTTCCTCTTGAAATCCTATTATTCTGCTTCGTCCTTGCTTTCGAATGGAACTGCTTGATTAAAACTCTTATGCTTCAATAATCTGTTTCGTGCTTTCATTCCCTAACAAGGTACTTGAGTAGGCCACAAAGCTTCTTTTCTTTCCGTGAACAACAAACTTCTTATCTTCATTAGTGTGTGATTAATAGGAAACTTTAGAAAGGAACATTTTCGAAATTAAGCTTTCATTAAGTAGATTCGGAAGGATTGGCGTCTTTTGTTGCTCGACAAAATCAAATATTTTATCTTAAATTTTGTGAGAGTTGCTCGTGAATAGGGACCATTATGACGGGGTTAGAGTTACTTAAAAGAAATTCTCTGGTTCAACGAATTCTAAAAATACCAGTCAAAGGTTGGCTTTATAACGAACTTGGAGAAGATATCGTATGCGCGCGCGCATATTTGTAACGAAGAGAGTGAGAGCGTATTTCTTGTGTAGTATGTGTGGGGGATATGATTTAGAAATATTGTATGAGATCATAACTTAAATATAATGTAACATATTATCATTATATTGTGAAGCGTTTATCGTTTCAATCGTTGCATACTTAATACATGTTATGAATTATCGCGAGTTTAATCATTTTTATCATCTGAATCTATAATATGCTTCATAATAATTGTTTTAATGTGATTGAGAGAAAACATCTATAATGACATATGCGTTTTAATCGAATTGTCACATGCAGGTGCGTATCCAAGGCAGGGATGAAAGATATTCCCCCCTGTGAAATTGTTTTAGGAACTATTAATTTTAACTTGTTATGAAACTTTTAAGCAAAAGTATTTTAGGATTATCATTAAAACGAATAAAATCGTATCGCAGAATAAGCTGAGTGTAGCCTGCGATGTTTTACAAAATATGCAATATACATATTTGACGAAAATATTTTTAATTTCCCCTCCCAAAATTCGTCTCGGAATCCTCCCCTGTCTCATGTATATATAATTCTCTTTCAAAGATTCCCATGCATATTTTTTAGTATGCGCCTAATTTTAACTGACCTTCCTTTCATTTTGTATTCCATTCAAAGTATAGAATTATTTTAATGATGCACACACTTCATTTCAAATAATTTTTATTCATTGCTTATATCGCGTGAAATAACAAGAATTGAAACTTATGATAACATATTGTGAAATACCCAAATGAATCTCTGTATAATTAAATACAAATATCTCTCTTTATTGTTATTTAATTAATTTAATCCTCGATTATTAATACACTACGCTTGGGCACGCTACCAAAACTCATATGACATTAATTTATAAATATTTCTATCTTTGATTTTCGCTGCTATGCTCATAAATTTGCCCTATACTGGAATATTTATTACTTTCATTCTACTTCTATTTATTTCTGGGTATCGACATACAACATGCGGCCTTCTTACCTGCCATATGTGTATGGGCAATCTGTACAAAATTTCGAGCTCTAGATGTCCTGTTAATCAATAGATTTTTATAATTGATGGCAACTAACTGTAAATTATCAGCTCTTTTCCAGTAAAATGACATTTATTAACAATTTTGACTTACACCTTTAAAAAAAGCTCATTAATTGAAGTTATTTCTCTTGTATACAATTATTACTCTCCTGTACAGGTGAAAAATCAAAGTTCGTGGCTTACTAAGATCTTTTCGCGCATCGATGACTTCTCGGAAGTACTCCAACTGAAACATCCATGTTCTCTTGATGCTGCCTGCATGCAGTTACTGTCCCATCTACAGTATTCTCTACCAAAGACAAATTCTGGTAAAAATGTCATTGGGGTATTGTCAGTTTGTAACCAGTTTGATAAATAATTGCAATAAATTATTATGCGTTTGTCCCTATGCTCTACCACGTATTCATACCTTTTCGCGGCTACCTACGATCAAAACGAATTATTGAATACAAGGCATGTCTACGACAATTTCCTATCATAAATTTCGTTCGAAGTACAAAGTCTATTTCAAATTTCCCTTAACATTCAAAAATACTTTTAACATATTTAAATTACTGACATTTAAACACTGACAATATCGCACCCAATTCCGTATTACTGACTTCTCTCTGATTGAAATTATATTCCCGATCGTAACACTGCGCATCCTACTGAATCAGTCAATCGTCAACCGCTGGAGATAGAAAGATAATGAATCCGCCTTACTATGCCTCACCACGCTTACGCCACATACATATTATTTTATATTACAAGAGGTTGTGCTTCCTTTTTCCGGCATATTACCATACACATGACCATGAAACCTAGCATTTTATGTACTGGTCGCCCTAACAACCTGTATTCTTTGACCTAGTTTGCATTCTGTTTGCATTAATTACATATGTTGTGGTGCCAATTACTATTATCTCGATGCCATTCATATAAAATAAAGCGGTAGCTTTCTGATTTATTACGATATGTGTACAACAACTCTCCTTCAGTCGTTACAAAACAGTTTTTATGTGAATATACTTCATGCACATGAGACAAGAAATCATTTTCTGACCTATGGGTGCAAGGGAAAGAATAAAAGTGGCAGTTTATAAGCTCTTATCGATCACTTAATTTAGAATTCAAAAAATAAAATTTAAAACATGGTAAAGAAGAAGTAGTTTTTTCGTTTGAAATTGCATGAATCCTCGATCTGTTGTCCAACGCTGTACTTACAAATATCCTCCACCTCATCAAATAAGGGGAGTTTAATATTGTACGAGTATTTCAGTTTGTGGCATATTACTCTCCAAATTTGTGAGTGATCTCACAGAAACGCGAAAGTTTATCGCATTCAGTCTATCGGTCTTTATATTAGTCTTATCGATCACTTACAGTTAGAATTCAGAAAACAAAATTTAAAACATGTTAAAGAAGAAGTTGATTTTTCGTTTAAAATCGCATGAAACCTCGATCGGTTGTCCAGCGCTGTACTTACAAATATCCTTCATCTTATCAAATCAGGGGAGTTTAATATTCTACGAGTATTTCACTTTATGAATTTTATGGCATATCACTCTCCAAATTTGGAGTGATATCATATAAACGCGACAGTTTATAAATACTTATCTGCAAGGAATTTCAGTAGCTACACGAAGCGCTGTATAACGCGCTTCCTGACCTAGCAACGGCGCGCTAATATCGCTTAAGATAGACCGTGTAATGGCATCGGAATCTTATTACCCAAGCAATCTGCCTCTCATTACGGAACGGATAATGCAAGACATATTGACGAAGGAAATAGGCAATTATCGTGATCGTGCAGGGGCCATGTATTTCCGTTGGCAGGCCTGTTGGCCGGCCAGCCGGCCGGCTGCCTGGGCATCTTGTTCCGCGGCGACTGCCTCATCCCCCCGTGCGGCCCCCTTCGACCCCTCCCGACCCCCGCTGCGCGCCCTTTGGGTCCCCTCTGCCCTCGCTGCCCCCCTCCGGCGCCCAGCGTTGTCATCCGACCACTGCCACCGTCCGGGACTACCGAAGGGCAGGCCATGCCGGAACTGTTAACCTGCTTCCTAACGTCGGAGAAAGGAAACGCACCACTGATAGAAAACAATCTTAATGACCTGTGATTACCGGTAGTACGGTTTTGAAATGGGCTAACTGGTACGTTGACTTTTGCCTGCCATTAAGCTCCTTGTGTATAAGGTGTGTTTAAATTAGGAGGTCAGTTCACCAGTAAACAAATATTTTTTCATTATTATTTTCCCTGAGTTCGTTGGATATTAACAATTCTATACCCAAAATATTTTCATTTTATCCGCAATCTAGCTTTTATTAATTGAAATAATGAGTCGCACTTGAAATAATTACCCATACAAGGCAAGAATTTACTTATATTATAAAATATAATTAAAAAAAAAATTATTGTCATGTTTATTCTAACATGTGTTCCTTGTGACACTTTTCCACTTGTTCAACATCGCCTCTACTAATAACTTTACTTTTGAAAGTTTATCTGATAATGAGATTATAAAACATATTAATTCTTTAGAGCACAACTGACTCATAAGTCAATATTGTAAAATAAAGGGTAGGAACGTGAGTCGTACGCCCTGACATCAGTAGAAATAAATACCACCGAAAACGGTTTTGTATTGGAAAACATTCAGATTTCCATGTAAAATGATGCCGAGCACACTAAATAACAAATATCGCGGCGGAACTGGAAGAGGACGGCGGGCGCAGTAGCGTGGAGACGAGCGAGGCGGGGCGAGATGGAGCTTGAGGACTTTATGGGGGTGTAAATAAGATTACTTTAATATTACACTGTAAATAGAGTTGAACATGTTTAAAGTAACATAGGATTGGAAAAGTAAATGCTCAGATTACGTCGGATTACTTTCGCTAGTGAACCATTAAATTAAAGAAATAGGTATTTGTTTGATTAAATTGTGCAATTTTTAATTTCAAACGATCGACAAGGTAGGCATTTGTAGTATTATTTTTAATTTGAATTTTTGTAATATTTTTTTACCTAAAAATACCCGCCGGAATTCCCACAGTAAGCTAAAAGGTAAGTTTTATATTATAACGCACAGATTGTAGCTGATGTTGTAGCCGTCTGATCTTTCGTTAATTGTAAGCGAAGAGATGGGAAAATGTCAAATAACACGAGAGTTCACCAACGCACAAAAACCAATTTGTTAGCTCGGACGCGAAGCTCAACCAAACGCAACGCAATGTTCTTGCGCGCGTGTGGGGAGTCGCAGGTTGCGTGTGTAACACGCGCACGACCGCGCGTTGCCTAGGCAACGGCATGCTGCCGTAGTCGGCGTCACCCGCCCCACGAAGCGCTCGTGATCACGTCGCAGGCGTGGCACACGACCAAACAAACAAATAAACAGATGGTGGGTGCCCGATTCGTGTCAGACGGGCAGATCAGCACTGCTTTGTGGTGGCAAAAGCGTGCTGGAGAGCGTGAGGGAGAGAGAGCGTGAGGGAGAGAGAGCGTGAGGGAGAGAGAGCGTGAGGGAGAGAGAGAGTCGTGGAAGCGATATTGACGGAAGGTGGATTTGCGAATTGGGTTGAGTAGGTATGTGGGTGATTTGGCGAAGGATGATTTGGCACACATCTCATTCCAGCGCCCGTCGCCAAGGCATCGGCATGAGTGATCGCAATCGGCCCGTCATTCTTCCCAGGGCACGCGCAGTAACCCGCGCGCGATTTGACTGTCCCCGACGCGGCACAAACAAATAAACACACAGTGCGATCGGGTTTCGAACAGGCGAGCAACAAACACGTGTACCTGTGACAAGCTGCGGAGAAGAGTGCATCACCTGCGTTGCTAGCAAGGAGGCCGGGCACGCCCTCTCATGCAATAGATTAATTCTAAATTCACTTATTTTACTTGAGGACATGTTTAGTATAAGCATTTATAATGATGATAAATTGTTCGTTTAAAACCATTATGAACTGCGAAGCTTCCCAGCTTGCACGAAAAAAAACAAAAAAAAACCACCAAAAAAAAAAAAAAATAAAAAAACATGCATTTTGAGAATAAACAAAGATAACCCATAACCTCAATGCTTGTGCCCATCACTTTTCCTGAAACCTCCACCATTTTCTTCGTGCCTATATTTTCTAAGATTATTATCCAATTAATCTTATGACTGTATTAGAGCTCGACGCAAGAGTTTTTTTAATCTTACCGAGAGCAAAATAATAAGTCAATAAAAAATAGAATCACGGCTAAACTTGAAAACGTCCTGCATTTTCACACTTCTTTTTGTTTGTTCTACCTCAGAGAATCACACGAGGATATCGTGATACAGTTGAAAGGAGCCAAACTGACCACATACATAGAGAACAATGCGCGCAGTCGGCAGGTGCGCGCGAAATGAGAAGGCAGACTGTGTTGGAGAAGCTACGAAATGAGAGTTGGGCGGGTGAGTAACGTGATGGTTGTGTTGGGAGATTCTCGCCTGGCTGAATGATGTTGGCACTTAATGATTAGAGAAGTGGGTGGTTCGCAGTTGGATGCATTTCTTGAATTGTATTTATTATCGATAGCTGAAGAGCGTCGTTGCGTTACGTTATGGACACAACTGTCGCCAAGGCACGCAACGGTTTGCTGTCGCAATCGGCGTCTCTCCCAGCGCACAGTCGTGGAGCTGGTGACGCAAGACGACGTGAGAAATGCCAAACAAATAAAACATAAGACCGCATGCGTGTGTATGGAGTATTTCATGGATAAATTGATGACGACTAGCAGCACCTTTTCAAGTCCTGTACTCACCAGCTCCGTAAGTTCCTCGTCGGCTGGTGGTTGTAGACTCGCGAGAGCGCCACTAAAGGTCGAGACAAGTTAATATGAGAATGCACTTGAGTCAGGCGTTAATGATAGATGAGTACAGCGTTTAAGGAGTTAGAAACCTGTAATGAATGTTGGCTTAAGTTAATGAGTATAGTTCAGTAATAAATGAGTGAAATGGTTAGTGAAGTTGGATGTTGGTGAAAGGGTGTGTATGCAGAGAAGTTGAGAGTTATGCGTGAGAGAAACTAATATTGGTGGGTTGTTGCTGGGTAATTTCATGAACCGCAGATAAACTTTTCCAAATACATGTCGAATTAAATGTTAGCGGCAGTTGATTTGCGGATGCTAAACCTACATAGTATCAATCCTTGCCGTGAAGACCGATATTCGCGGTTATGGCTCAGCATCGTCTTCGTAATCAG
>BOPP01000006.1:9726141-9740738 GCA_017312745.1 Gryllus bimaculatus
ACGAGAGAGCGTGAGGGTAGAGAGGCCTGAGGAGAGAGAGCCTTGTAGGGAGAGAGAGCCTGAGCGGAGAGACGAGCCTGAGGAGAGAGAGGGCCGTTGAGGAGAGAGGAGCGTGAGGGCAGAGGAGAGAGCGTGAGGAGGAGAAGATAGCGATCTCTCTCTCGTTACATACCTACAAAGAGCACGGAGCAGGTGTTGCTAAGACGCAATGAAAGTCGATCAGCAGATGTCTTCGCCCGTCCAAAACCAACTATGGATGAAGAACCTTGTGATTGAAAGAGTCAACCAATGAAGTTAAGTTAGGGTAAATGGACAAACGGAAGAGTAGAAGTGAGAACAGATAAGAGAACAGATGTGACAAAATTTGAGTGAGATGTGTGGCTTAGTAAGAAAGAAGCTGAATTTATTGATGATTGGGAGGAATGACGGGAAGATGATTGATTAATTAACGGATTGATTGTTAGTGATTATGGGCGCGACAACTGCTCTCATTAGTCCCGAAAGTGTAGTGTATGTCTCTCGCGATATTGCGGTAATCTTCCCACTCTAAGTTCCTGACCGGTCTCTCGACGTTTGTGGGAGTGTAGTTCATGTTAGTGTGTGTGTGTGTGTGTGTGTGTGTGTGTGTATACATATAAAAGATGAGGACAGGGAAAGGAGAGGAATAAAAAATTGTGTGCGGTTGGTGGCCCGTTTGTTAGGGTACACCGGCCTGGTGTTTTGTCTGAGACCGCACAGAAAACTACCGATTGGAGCAGCCAGTCACTAGAAATCTCCTCCAGATAGCGACTGATTTCGACCTAGCTGACAAGCTAGCGTTGGAAATTATTCGGCCGACGGGACTCGAACCTAGAACCTCGCGGTTTTAGGTTCGGGTTCGCGGTCCACGGAGACAATGCAGTAACAACAGTTGATGCCCTGAGCCACTTCTCATTGACGGGCAACGTTCTAGCGAATGGGCAATCTCGGTCACAAAGGTCTCGGCGTGCGGAACGGATGGTTGTGTAGGTGGATCGGTATGTTTGCGTATGCGCTATTTCACCGCGCCGTAGAGTGCTCAGATGTGTTTGTGGGGAAGAGTGGGAGTGAGGAGAGAATGTTTTAACTGTCTCTCTCGTTTGGTGGTCGTATCGATCGCTGTTCCCTCCTCTTGAAGCCAGATATCATGACAGAGAGCGAGGACGAGTAGGTTGTAGTGGCAGGCAAGGGTAGCACTCATCCCCTGCGGTTGTTTGCCAGCTTCCGTGCAATATCCCGCTACCGCCAGCACGGTGCTGGTCATCGGTTGCGAACGCACACACTCGTAAAGTTTTTTTCTTCAGTGCGTTTTGTTTCACTTCACGTATTTTATGACAGAAAAAAGTCAGTGGATAAACTGACCCAAAATTCTACATAAGAAAGAACATATTACAAACTCATCGTCATATTGTATATAGTAGGAACAATATGTGTGCTGCATTATGTGTGTTACAATGTATCGTAAGGAATGCTTTTGATGTAAAGGTCCGTAATATCACCAACACAGTACGATGTCATCAATTCGAGTCGCAAATTCGCGCATATAAAAAAGGATTAAAACATATACAAAGTTAACATATTTGAAAATTACTTTTTAAATGATTAAACACGCTCAATACTTACTAGTATTTAAATATTTTTATGTTTCGTTTCGTATCGTTTTCATTTAATGAGATACTAATTTGCAAGTTTTATTATAAAGAAAAACCTGCATTTAACTATTTTCTCTCATTTTCACATTTTTAAAATTATAACTTCTTCTGTTATGGAGTTCTACTTACGTTTTTTCCGTATGGAGAAGATAAAGAAATCTACGCCTGCTGTTATAAGGATAGCTATGTGCTAACCCCACGTACCCCTTACCCCATGGCCGCAAGACCTAAACGCTGCTGGTAGGCCTTAGCTCGTGAAGAACTGTTGTGTCGAAGTACATGCACACATACATGCACACATACATATACTCATACATACACACATACATACATACATACATACATACATACATGCATACATACATACATACATACATACATACATACATACATACATACATATACATACAATGACCTGCTCCTAAGTACATGCGGTATGTAATAGACGCACAAACAATATTATTGTGTGGAAATGGATGTTATAGTAAATCATGTGACGAAGATATACATTGATTTGTGGCAACGTGGAAAGCAAATAAGATGATCAATGGGATTGCTTCAGTAATCAAGAGTTATCTTGAACGCACGAATTTATTACGTATTGTAGCAGATGCAAGAAAACAAGCGAGGTGCTGATTTATCTTGAAGGTAATTGTGCGCACTACGTCATGAGCTTCTATAAATAGGCCTTTGTTTTGTTTTCCTTTGAAGTGATAAGTGCCGTACCAGCATGGTAAATTATAAACGCCATCTGTGTGGAATGCTGTAGTCTTGTAATCCTACGAAGAACCCAAGTACATTTCAAGTTGACAAGAAACGGACAGATAGACGAAGGACGGACAGACGAACGGACGTTTTGAAAAAAATAAATAGCTTTGTTGGTATTAAGAAACCACAAAACATGAAATCTGACTACGCTATATATTAGAGAAAGTAATTTATTATACATGGAAGCAAGAAATATTCTCTTTTGCAGCACTATCAGATCCCGGTCTTTCTCTACCTCCAAATAGCTCTAATAGCATACCTCCTAGAGCGCAATCGCGACAACAAATTAATTTGGTATTGAATCATATATTAGTATAGTAAATTTTGTTCATGCTATTTCAATAACTCACTTTGTCTCTAATTACGAATGCAAGAAGTGATGGAAGGTGCAGTCTAAACTTGAAGGAAGAAATGTTCGACTAAACATCGCAGCCAACATTTTTCGACATGTGCTTCGATTAACCATAGTGTTAGACATTTGGTGTTAACTGTTTAAAATTTAAAACAATAATTCACAGTAATTTGTGATATTGCTACGCAAACTAATATAAATCATGATCTTGTTTGAAATAATTATATCATTAAAATCTAGCTTTTGTTGAACACTCCCGCATGTATCAATAATGTCTTGCGATAATAGATAGTTCTGATTCCAGTCTGTAAAGAACATCTGGTGGTCTTGTCGAGCCAGTGATTTATATTTTCACGTCATATTCTTATCGTCATCGTCGAATATCTTACGTATTATAATTACCTTTGATAAAGCCTAGGCAATACTCTGTTAGGGGTAATATTCCCAGCTATTGTAAATGGCTTGACTTTCTGTTTCATTTGTTAATTGAAAGGGACAGTGATGGAGAAGTTTTCAGACTATTTATACTGATTTACTTTCCTTTCAGTAAGCGACGCTTCTCCTATTGCTGTGAATGGCAGCATTCCCAATAGGAAGGAAATTCTGAGGTACGAACTACTGCAACCCAAGCAAACTTCTTTTGCTTCGTACTTTTAATCCACGACAGTTGAATGCATTTTCAGCCAGGTATAGTGCTGGGATGTAACTGTATAGTGCAGGGTATAACTGTATAGCCAGGTTGTAACTCTCTAAAATGCCAGTGAAAACTAGCATGTCTCTTTCACTTCCCCCGTTTCCCGCATCTAGTACGTATTTCCCCTTGC
Organism: Gryllus bimaculatus; assembly: GCA_017312745.1. Classification (NCBI taxonomy): domain Eukaryota; kingdom Metazoa; phylum Arthropoda; class Insecta; order Orthoptera; family Gryllidae; genus Gryllus; species Gryllus bimaculatus. The sequence goes on from BOPP01000006.1 coordinate 9,729,756, forward strand.
CCACAATATCCTTTTCAAATTAATAGTGTAACTTTTTAAAAAGTATTTAACTGTCAAGTAAACGTTTTAATCATAAACCATTTCCTACCACTTCCTGCTCGAAGCATCGTTCATAATGACGCCGACTGTTTCTCTCGTATTACCTTTACTTCTAATTGAGTTATTGATTAGGAATTGCACTGCTGAAGAGACGTCGTGGGAACATCGCAGACCCTGTGCCGGATGTCACCCACGGTGGAGTCACCACCAATGAAAATATCATTATTCTCTAATGAGACACAATGCTCGTTACCCGCACCGGAAGAGGTGGCTCAGGGCGTCAACTGATGTTTCGACAATGTCTTTGACCGGGAGGACCCAGGTTCGAGTCATGATGGTCCAGGATTTTCGGCACTGGATAGATAGCTAGGTCGAGTTCACTCTTTGTGTGGAGGATAATTCTAGCAGCCGGCTAATCTGATCAGTATTCCGTGGTTTCTCCGATCAACACCAACCGCATGCCGGAAAAGTACCCTAACAAACGAGCCATGGACCGCGTGCGATCATTTCTACCTCTTCCTTGTCCTATCCCCACTCCTTACACACACTTACACTAACATACACTACACTACCATACAAGCCGCGAGATCAGTGGGAAATGCAAAGGCCGTGACATCTGCCAGATTGATTGGGAAATATAAATTTTGGAGAAAATCGGCTGAACGGTTTAGCCGCTAGCGTTGTTCACAGTTGGACAGCGGACGGATAGAGAGACGTTTGGCCGTCATTCGATTTTTCGGTATCAAGTACCCCCAAAAAGTGGATTCTGGCTACACACGTGTTAGAGGATTTTTTTTAAATTTAGAAACTGGTTTTATCCACATATTTGTTCCTAAGACCATGTAAAAACAGATTTTCTATCAAAAATTTGTTTTTTTCGTGCAGTATTACATAACTTTCCCTCTACTGGGTAAGCAGTAGCGAGAAAGTAAAAATGTATTCTTCTGAGCCGCACACTGCCTGTGTCGATAAAATATCATGGCTCTACAACAGCATAATCGCTAAGATACTTGGTTGACTAGTGGAGAAAATTTATTATTCAGAAGATTATTGAGAATTCAAGAAGTACATGCGATATATCGTCTGACTAGTTCCAAGGTCATATGCATAATATGTTGAGATTTAAGACCAATATTAAGCAACTGTTATTGTATAAAAGTATTTTATGCATAAACAAAATTAAATATATTTGGTAATTTGAATTCTTATTAACGAATTGGTAGTTTATATTTAGATTGATCTCACAGTGTTTTCGGCACCGTGTGTATGTAATTTTTTCTCCACTGTGGCACTGGCTGTGCGGCTAGCATAATCACATACTAGTCGAATATACTACATGAAAGTGTGACTTGTACTAGAAGTAAAAGTGCCATATACGTTGGAAACATATCTATAACAACACTAAAACAAACAAATTTAACATAAAGGAAGGCTCCTTGATTCCTCGTAAGCAGTAGTGACATGGTGATAAGTTGGTAAGAGTGGGGTCAGAAAATAGTAGTTTATGCAAATAGTTTATAATGTTAACCTTTATTTATGAGTACATTTTTTTGAAACTGCTTGTATGCCTTAGCTCGTAAAGAGCTGTCGTGCCAAAGTACATACATTCTTTGAAAACGAACAGCGTTAGGTGCGAGTTTTCGAACTTGTACGAATGCAATTAAATAAAAATTATAAACGAGTTGCGTACTGTATTTTTGAATAAGAGCGTTTTAAATTAATAATACAGTCGAACTTAATTTAGCGAAACAACTTTCTTATGACGTCTTGGGTATTTGCCATCTATGCGTGAAAACAGTAGTCGGCAGTTCCATTTACCGTTACCTTCCCGCGATTCTCTCATTGACATTGGCTGAATATGTGATGACGCAATCCTTCGTGTCGTAAAATTCTAATACGTCATTTGTGCCGTGAAATGCCCGATTATAAACGATTTCTTGCAACAAAAAAGGTCGTTTATAATGCTGATAAATGTAGTGGTCGCCCGCGCCCCTTTGAAATAACCGGCACCGGGACGCAGCAACGAGGCGGCGGCGCCCCAGGAAGATACGTGCACAGCTCACGGCAGGTCGCTGAGGCTTTTTTCTTTTGTCCCCTCCACAGTAACCCTGTGAAGAAGGGGAATTTATTTTCTATGAATGTTTTTTATATTATGCTGGCAGCCTTGCGGCTTACGCAGCTAAGGCGGGGCTTTTTTCTTACAACTAACTTACAATCTAGACCTAAAGTTATCTTAATTGCACTTTGGCATTACTAACTTACACTAAAATCATTTTTGTAGTTTCTATTTTATATATTTCTACGTAATTTGTATTTTGTATTGTTGGTAAATTGTTATTATTATTATTTTTCTACATTCACACATTATTCATACTAGTTTCATTATATACATAACCATTCATTCATTCTTCCCATTCATTCGCACTTCACGCTTCTGCACTTCCCACTTCACTACACTGTTCGCCACGGCACTGACATGAGCTGAGGCCGGCTCAGCGGAGCCGTCACGCTTTGGTCGGGGCGATCGAGCGCGCCATCGGCCGTACAGCCAGGCCAGTCGGCTAGCCTTTAGACTTCTCCATGTATAAAACGGGGCGCAGCGAACAGTGAAGCCAGTTCCAGTCGTCCCATCATAGTGCGAGTTACGAGTGTATACGTTTGTGAGTAACTACGCTACCGGCCTGTATAACGGACTGCTATTCTGGTATTTGCATCGTGACCACAGAATTGTTGTTGAACATCTCTTCGGCTTTTGTTGGATACGGTAAATCTCCCGCTTATTTTGTGACTATGCATGTTAACGGCTTTCTCTGTAAGTTAAACAATTGGGACTAAGAAACAGTTTTATGAAATTAACTAATTTTGGTCATAATAGTATACACAAAATTCATTACAGGACGCTTGTATAAGAATAGTAATGTAATGAACAACTTTCATGCCGCAAAACAGTACAACTTTTCAGACAGACTCGAATAAATGCCATTTCTCTCCAGTGAAGCGGGTTGCCCGCCGCTGGCTGTGCGGCGACACGCACCCCGGAGCGGGTGATTGGGCGGGAGTGCGGTTCTCACTCGAATTCCGACTCGCCCTGGCGGGGCCGCCACCCGCTCACCCGGAGGCAAAATGCCCCCCCCCGCCCTCCCCGAGGCCCACGCCCCCCCAGCGAGCAATCGCTTGCGGCAGTCGGCGAGCGCGAAGGTCTGCTTAAAAGCCTCGCGGTCTGAAAGACTCTATTATTGCACGCGCACAAGTAGAGGGCCTTTGTGCTTTATGGACTTCTCCGCCAAGGAGAACCATTAGTTCCCCCTTCGAAAGAGTGGATGTTTTCCCTGAAAGACTCTCCAGCACGTTCTTCAACGGCCCCCCTCCCCTCCTTTCCCCTCCTCCTCCTCCTCCCGGCCTTCCCATTCCCTACACGTCCACCCTCTCCGCGCGGGACATTTGTCTGGCAGCAGTTGGTAGTGTAAAGACGTTCCGTGTTGACTCGTCGTAGAGTCGGTGGTGAGTCACACCTCCTTTCAAGAGAAAATGAGAGATATTACTGAGCGATTCATGAATGAACTGGCTAATGTAAAGAAAAATACTTGGCCTAAAACCAGATCGATCTGGCGAAGGCCCAAAAATATTTGGCTCGCGAGGATAAAGCTGGGTCTAGAGAATATTTATGAGGAATGGTTGCAAAGTTAGTGCTTGGCGTTGGAGAAACTGGGGCATTGATCTAAAGGGAAGAGACTCGATGTAAGTATTAGAAGAAAGCGTTCACGGTAGGTCAAGATAGTTGTAAAATAACGTTTCTCGAAAATGAATAATTTCTCATTTAAATGCAGTATAATTAATGCTTATGATGAAAATAATTAATTCAGTTGAAAATAAATGATATATTGAAATATAGTAACATTTTATATACTAGTGTATTCCATTTTCGAAGAAGGGTACTCCACCTGTGTTCCCTTCAAACTTGAGTCGTAATTGACAAATGATGCACAAATGTACACAGAGGAAACGCTGAAAATGAAGATGTTACATTTTTTTGAAAGTGATAGGTAATTATATACTCCCCGTTTGATGATTTAATTAGATGAGATGATTTTAATCATTGACTGAATCAAAATATGACAGCTTGTGTCATGTAATATCTCGTTAAAAATGTGTTGAGTTAATATTTTTGACAGAAAAGTTTGTGAGTATATAAATAAAATAGTGTATTAATAATTTCCTATACGAATTTCATCAACGACGTTCATTTAATTTCACATTTCTCATAATCATAAATCCCACTCATTTTAGAAAATACGCACGTAAATCGCACGCTAAAAATACGCACGATGTAGTTTTTCTTACATTTGAAATTGTTTTCTGGCTTCATATTAAATTTTCAATGTTTTTTAATTGAATGTGGTTGTTGAATGTACAGGAGTAGATTATATCAAATATTAGAATAATAAATACTAATTTAATTAGTTTAGTAATTTGTATGGTTCAGTTTTACCCCTATCACATTAACGTTTGACGAAATAGATCCCAGGAAATCTTATGAAAATTGAGACTGAGCTCGAGATGAAAATATTTCACAAGCAATATTGTAACTTTGTCAGCCTTTCAATACCTATCGCTTTAATATCATTTCCCTTTACAGTTAAAAAGCTATTTAACGAAAATAAAGATGTATTGAGAATTGTGTCTATGTGGTTGTAGGCACATACTTCGAACACACTTTAAATGTTGACGATGAAGCTTGGTATAGTCGTTGAGAGAACGGTGTATTGGAGTCCATCCATCTTATCGGTATGCACACAGCAGCGACACAAGGCGCATATCGAATATCTATATACTGCCGAAGGCTAAGTTGATCATAGAGGAAAATAAATATTGGTCTATCGGAAGATTGATCGCAAGTCATTGAGAACGACATGGAATTTTTATTGCGATCGTTGTATGAAATGAAAGTTCTTGGCTCAAGAAGATTATCATAAACAAAAGGAAGATGTTACCATTTTCATTTTTTCTTGAGACATTACTGTAAATTAAAAGGAAAATGTGAGTAAACTTTTGTGTTTTAATAGACTTCGAAGAAATGGGATCCTTATAAGTTAATATCAAATAAGTAAGTTTTAAAACAAGCCATTGTATAATGTGTGTGTGTGAGAGAGAGAAAGAGAGAGAGAGAGAGAGAGAGAGAGAGAGAGAGAGAGAGAGAGAGAGAGAGAGAGAGAATATATTGTCTTTAACAAGGAAAGTAGTTAAATTTTTCATGCCGTTCGATTTTAACGGAACTAAATGTTCTCTATAAGACGTAGAAACAATCAATTTATTACTATTTAGAGATTAAATTATGACAATTATTAATTTGTAAATCTTTCACTTTACAGCACCCCGTGTATCACAATTATTACTTTTACTTTACGAATTGATTTAGTAGTACAAAACCTTGATAATTTTTTTCCAGATAAATATATAGTGGAAAGTGGTAAAGAGACCAGAAAGTTCAATAGACTGAACTTGAATGACTAAAATTCTCACTTCTAGAAACTATCCCACTTTTTTTTAGCAAAGAATAATCAAAATACCTTGATACACAGACACTTACAAACCGACACATATTTGTATCCAAGATTAACTTCCATTAAGGCGTTATCGTTTTGTTGTCTTTCCAAACGGTGTCTACGGGCTGAGTTTTGCTAAGTGCCAGCTTTGCCGCTGTCTCTGTAGCGACTCTGTTTGGGGAATGCGCGAGAACTCACTAGAATCCCCTCAGTGGAGGAATTTCCACTTTAGCTACTTAGCTAGGCCGAATTTAGTCGCTATCTGGAGGAGAATTCTATTGACAGACTGCTTATCGGTATTTTCCGTGGTTTCTCCGATCTGTACCAGTAGAATGCCGGAGTAGTACCCCCAACAAACGGGCCATGGATCACGTAAGATCTTTCCTTTCTCTTCTGTGTCCTATCCTGATCCCATGCATTCACACACTACCACTTACTACTCTACACTATAAGGCGGGAGACCAGTGGGAAGCTTAGTGCTTGCCATGGGAGAGTCGTTCAGTCATAATCAAGTGAATCATTCATTTTATGATTCATGTCTTGTCGAAATGTCTCAAAGAAAATAATTTTTAAAGGGGGTAACATTTTGTGTATTTCTCTGAAGAGTTTAAACAAAATTATATTCCTGAAAAAGAGGAGATTTTGATAATGTGATACATGTGACTAATATAGGTAAACGAAGTTGGGATTTTTTATATAATTATTTTCATTTCAGCCTACATTTTTAGGAATATACACCAAACGGGTTTTATTTGTCTCTTAGTAACAGTTTAAATTTTAAGTGAGTAACATTAATTATTTTCTCTGTTTGCGAAGACACAGAATATATGGTGATTTCGGCACCCATCGAGAGTCACACGTGAACTGCTTATACTTCCATTTTGACTCTCTTTAATTTGTCGACTTTTCAGTGGCTATTTCGAAAAGAGCATCGCATTTAAAACATAACGATATATCTTGTTTAAAACGCCTTTAATATTAATCAACGGGATAGATGAAAGCACAGTCCATCAAGATTCTTGTTACGTTAATGAAAAACTCTATGAATATACAGCGCTAAGTACAGCCGTCAGTAGAGAATTATTTAAAGTGTGTGATCTTCATTAAAAAAATAAAAATAATGAGGAAGTATTTGATAAAATTAATACAAAGAGAACGTAGTAAAAGAAACACCAAAACTTGAAGGGTCAATTTACTTATGGCAGCATAATTATAACCTGATGCCGCTGTAATACGTGTATCCTTAGCTGAATGATGGTTAATGATAGGATAAAGTGGAGAATGATAGATGGAGCCATCCTGTGATTCCACGTATTGGCAGGGGCAGGGGCATATGGACAGGAAAAACTGGAGAACCCCGAGAAAACCTGCAGCGAGCCGCCTTTATCCACCATATTTTCCACTAGGAAGCGCCTGGAATCGATACTGGGTACCAGCGATGGAAGGCGTGTCGAACAGTCTACACCACAGGTCGACCTAATTAATTTTTATACGTAATTTGTAATACAGTGCATTGTGTACCTCTATAAATTAGGTGTCACGTTTGGCAATTACGGTCACGTGACCCATTTGGGACTTCTGCACACGTCTCTCGCAAACGTAGTTCCGACTGTCTGCGACCACGACATGAGGAGCACTCGCTCAGCGGCTCTTACCTGTACGTGATGAAGGCGAAGACGAGTCCGACGAGGGAGACGCTGCTGCCCAGCACGACGACGAGCGACAGCACGCCCTCCTGCGTCATGGCGTCGGCCGACGCCACCAGCAGGCCGTGGCCCGCCAGCGTCAGGTTGGGGAAGCCGTGAACGCGCGTCGTGTACACGTTCTCCATCGTGAGCGCCACGGTGAGGCCGGTGCGAGGACGAGCTGCGGCACACGACACACGAAACATTAGCGCCCCCATGCGTCACCGCTATGGTATTAGCGCTTTCAGTAGTTTTTGGACTCCAATCTCGATTTTCTGCCCATGCACAGATGCACACAAGCGGTCGCAATGGTGTAATGGTTAGCGTATCGTACTGTTATACCCAAGTATATTAATTGATATACCCAAGTTCCAAGCGGGTTCAAACCCGATCGACGCCGTGGATTTTTAAAGGCGAAAAAATCCTTCCTTCGGAGGGGAAGTAAAGCCGGCTGTCCTATGTTAGTAGATTTACTTGCATGTTAAAGATCCTCAAGCCTAAATGACACCTCTGAGCTAATTTGAAATCGCCTGTTTCGTCACACAATTTCTTTCTCCGCTAGTGGGTGAAGGAGCGTAGCGAAATCTTCGTGGTCAGACGGAAGAGCGGAACTGATGGTCCGAGTCTCGCCACGTAAAATAAGGCATTAATTCAATTAAATTCACGCAAGGGTTGCGAAATTCGTTCTGCGCATTTGCAAAAGATTGATAGAGCTGTCTAGTGTTATAACGTGTCGCCGTGTAAAAGCTTACTATTGGCTTACAAAACCCAAGTTTCGCAGATTGAATATCAGCTGGAACTGTGGTTGTCTGAAGGATGGAGAATCCTTGGTTTGGCATGTCACTATTGCGAAATATGAAAGAATCGTGGTAGATGCCCGGTAAGAGGAAATTCTCGCGGAAAGATTCTGTCCTAGTTACATCTTGCGTTTTCCCAACTAATCACATTAACTGAGACCGACAACTGAGGGACAAAGTGAGTCACTTCTAGCCGTAAAAACGTTCTCGCACTAGTCGTGACTACCCGAACGATACCCAACAGAGCGTAGAATTCAAAAGAGGTCTAGGTCCAAAATACGACTGCGAGCATCCAAATCGACGTATTTCCGAAGACATTTTTATCTATACACAAAAAAACATAGTCTACCATACATGAACATTTATTGTCGCAGAAAAATGCAAACGAGAAAAAGATCTCTTCAAACAGAAGCTGAAGAATTCATATTCTAATGGTTAGTCACGATGGAACTGTCCTCTGGGAGGTGACACAAGAACTGTGTTGTCTAGTAAAGACGTTTTTTTAGGTGCGCCCAAAACGCATCCATGGCAACAGATTCAAGATACATACATTCATAATTACAGTATCTTTCAACTTTTCGAATTGCACGAAGTTGAATTGTAAATAATTGTACTTGATTAAAAAATGCAATGAAAAAATGTTAGACAGACTCGAATACATCCTGGGAGTAATGTGATTAATACATGGATAAACTGTATTTTAAATAAGTTTCAGCAACAAGATAACAATCGAGCTTTTAATTAATGATTAAGTAAACCAGAAACACAAAGTAGCCTTGAATCTTTCTTGAAAATGTTATTAAGGGCATTGCATATAAGCGACTTTGATGTGATAAAGGATGACACCAATATATCGGTTTTCTTCTACTATTACGGTAAATGTATGGCAGATCTATATCGAAATTCTGTTTCGTTATATTTCAATACATCGATAATAATTGCTGTGTTTTAATTAGAAAGTATTGAATAAAGTTTTCCCCAATAATTTAATCTCAGAACATTAATTAATTTCAACTTCACTATAGAGTAGGGAGTTTCTTTGCAAATTATCGTACATGTCAGTTCTTTTCATACAGCATTGTTATGATTAAAAATTATTTATGTAGGATAATAACGGTTTGTTGATTTGATTCTTAAACTCGTGGTATGAGGTAAAAATGTGCAGGAATATGCATTGAAAAAGTCAGCGTTTTTATCTTTTCAAATTTTTTTGTGTATCAGGACTGAACTTGGAAATTTTTCCCAATATGATTTGTTTCCTTGTCTGGAGGTATTACAGGCTGTCTGATAGTTTGCTGTTTGTTTATAAAAGTTTTGTGGAAATGTTTTGGAGACACAGGCGTTGAGTGAAGTTCTGAACTCGAAACATATCCAGCAAAACTTTCTACGCTAAGTCAAACTGGAAGAAGAAAATATCTCGTGAGGTGTGTACACATGATACTGCTTTCTTCTTTATGTTCAAATAATATACGTTGACACTGTGGACGTTCTTTACAATTCAATTAGTATTAGATACTCAACCGTGTTAGAAAAAATAACTTTTTTCATGAAATTGTTACTTATTAAACTGTGAAATTGAAGACAAAATCTAAAAGCTAAGATAGTTATTGACATATGTGTTTTGTTTAATGTAATTTTAGCATGCTTGCAGACATTAAGTAGTTATTTTTATAAAAATAATATCACTTTAATGTAATATAAAATTTTACAGACTTTTCTTCCAGAATTTGATATATTCTACGCGTCTCTTTTGTTTTAGCGAGGAATAAAAGTGGGAGAGAATTGTATTTGTTTTATTGAGCAATGAAATGTAAACTTAATATACTAACTAACATGAAAAATGTTAACGAGTGCTGTATTGATTATTTTCTTTTTTCGGGCTCGTCAACTGATAGGTCACGTAGGGCGGAGTCGGCTATATTCCTGGGTTCCTCCCCCGCTGAATAGGGACACGCGGTGCAGTCCTACACGTCGGCTTGTGGAGTTTCTCCCTCTTAATGTATCCGCTAGCGAGACAAAGCCCCAATGGATGAAGCTCTAAGCTCCCGACGTGACGGGTAGTGTAGAGCATGTAAGTTGCAAGTGTATTGTGTACGAAGACGTGGAAGGGAAGCTCTCTTGCGGTTTTGAGCCGTGGTTCGTCGTTTCCTTGGTATTGATCGGATCAACTATCAAAACAATTGAAGCAACCAATCCAAACAATCGATCAGAGCAATCGACTCCATACAGAGATTGGCTCTATTGCAGGATCATATTCAACGTTAAAATATCGTTAACTTTGGGGCTTAAACACTAAAATCCTACTGTCAAAGAACATGAAAAATTTCCTTCATATTTCAGAGGAATACATTTGAATGTGACTGGATAGAGATGCAATAATTCCCATTAATCATAATTATGTTGCCTGCAAAAGCCGATAAACTTCTGAAAATACTTTTTATGAATTTTAAAGGTTGAAATATGTACAGTTTTACGAGGCACCATGGATAGTTCCGGAATTAGAAAATTAACAAGTAAAAGGAATATGATTTTTATGAAGCAGAGTAATATATAAAACATGGTGGTGATTAGGTGAACAATAATAGAACAATGATTTAAATGAATACAGACATGTAGTAAATGTGGGAACCGTGTTACTAACCCGTCGCTTTGTACTGACCATTTTATCTCAGGTAGTGATCGAAATTTGAAGCTCGGTTCCCAAGACTGGAAATGCTACGTCACGAGCCACTCCTCAAAATGATAAAGAATCGATACTCTGAAGGAGAAACTGTGCTTGCTCTGCTTTTCGCCGCATACCTGCTCGGGGAGATAGCGGACAGAAGGTGGTGGGAGAGGTGGCAGGAATGGGGAGAGTGCGTATGGCGGAGTGAGGCAGAGAGAGGCTGAGAGTGACAGAGTATTGTGGAAAGGGGCGGC
>BOPP01000006.1:9756165-9766764 GCA_017312745.1 Gryllus bimaculatus
AGTTCAAGATTTTCTCCTGTTTCTGGGTGCCAAACAAATCAACAGACAGCTCTTACGCGGCCAGAGGCAGAATAGATTTCTTTGAAGTTTTGCTTAGGAATTTAGGAACATATATTATCTACATTAAGTTAAAGTGTCTCAATAAAAACATTTTTTCAGGTCAAAAATAAAAAAAAATATCGTTAAGTTTATTACGTAATAATATTATCACATTTCAAACATTAATCATAATAATATAATAATAATAATAATAATAATAATAATAATAATAATAATAATAATAATAATAATAATTCACAGCGGGGACAAAGTTGCTCGCGTCCGTGGTCTATCACAAGTGTCCCTTGGTTAACGCTAAATGAGCAACAATGATTCGCCACCTACGCGCTTGACCATGTGGGCGTGCGGATCACTACAAGTTGAGGGGAAAGTCTGCGCATTTATACTGGTCGGCGCGTTACCAAATTGCTAACATGCCAAGGGTGGGCGTTGGATAAAAAAAGGTTACTACCCATTTCATGGGGCCCTCAGTACAGTTCATGTAAGGGGTATTTCTAGTAAATCTTATGACTTTGGGAGTGGGGAGAAGGTGGCGTGGCAAGTGTCATGCTTCAAGCGGATATTTTTACCCAGTACTTACTGTTAATAAAGCCAGTAATTATAAGTGTTCATTTTTATTACAGCTAAGAATGTATCATGTATATATCCTAAAGCAAATATCGGCTCATGACCAAAAAAGCTACGGAAATTTTGTGTTGGTATCCGAACACGTGCATCGTGGAAGAGGCTACTCCTGCAGATAGATTTGACTGAACTACAACAAAACATCAAATACGACCAAGTCGGATCTAGAAAAAAAAATCAACTACTTTCTTCGCAGATCTTTTCTCCCGGTCCATCTCGAGCACCGCGCCCCAACCCTTTCCCATCTCCGCGATCCTCCTCATTCCGCTCCACTGTCCACTTCGATAACAAGTTCGCTCTTCCGTGCTTCCCATCGACCCGCCCTCTCGCGCCGCCGCGACCCGCTCGCCGCCATCTCGATGCGGTGCCATCACTCCTGTCCCACGGTGCCCATTCTTCTCGGGGCCGCGTCGCGACGCCTCGGCGTCGGCGACAGAGACGGCGCTCCGCGGGTCGACCCTCAGGGTCGGCCTCCCCGCGGACGCGCCCGTCATCGCCCTGCCGCTTTGCAATCGATGGCTCCGGCGCGTCGACTGGCGCTTCTCGATAGTTTTATGTGACACCGGGATTCCCAACTTTTATGTCGTCGACCCCTTTTAAAAAAATGGTTTGTATCGTCGACCAGGAGGTCGATCCCGGAAGGATCCGGGAGAGGTGGCTGAGGGCATCAACTGATGTGACTGCATGCCTCTGATCAGGAGGTTCTGGGTTCGAGTTCCGTGGTGGGGTTTTCGACACTACCCCAAGTCGAATTCTGTCGCTGTCTAGACGAGAATTCCAGCTACTGTGATCTGTAGTTTTTGTGGTTTCTCCTAACAAGGCGAATTCCGAAACAAACGGGCCACCAACGCGCGCGATCAATCCTTTCTCTTCCTTGTGCTGTCCTCACGTATTACTACACATACACTACACTACCACACATACCGGGAGATTGGTCGGGAGCTTAGAACTTGACCGGTCGGGGGCTGTATCTCGCAGGGGGAGATAGCTGGTTGGAAAAAACCTGCTAGTCGATGGGAGGATCTACTCGGAGCCGGATGTCGCCATCCAGCGGATTAAATTAATCGCCACCTCCCGAGGAAAAAACATGCTCTACAATTACAGTTGATATTAGCAATTGACGCGCCCGGAGTCAATAACAATCAATCAATTAATCATGTGCCGCTCGCCTGACACGGCGACTGGCTCTTCTCGTTAAGATCTACTCGATTCTTAACGTAGAGTAGAAATACCAAACCTTTTTGTCATCGACCCGTTTTTAAAAAATGGTTTGTATCATCGACCTCATTATATTTTTTTCTCTTTCATGAACAACACACTTCACATTCATAATAGACAGAAAATAGATTCATAATGACATAAAAGTTACTTAATGATAATTGAATCAAATGTTTTCAAAATGACATTAGTTGTACATACTTTTTGTAATAGTATCATTATTTTTAAATATGAAGAAGTTCTCAAAAGCAAAATCTTATGTTCTAATTGCAAAAATGTGTGATTTTTCATTATTGGAATGCTCTTGAATTTCAAAAAAAGAGTGCAGGACGATTCTTCTTTCAGGTGAATCTGATTGGCGGTTTTCAATTTCTCCTGTGAATGCCGGAGCCGTACCCTACCAAACGAGCAACGGATAGCTCGAGGTCTTTCCTTCTTGCTTGTCCTATCCTCTCCCTCCATACGAATTTACACACACGTGCGCTACACTGCCACACATGAAGTTAATAGGGATAACCCGAGAAATTAACAATGACGGTAGATGAATGACTATGACAGCATGATGTTCGAATGAAATACGCAATGATAAGAGAAAGTACGCAACTGCATGGTGAAAATCCCCTTCTGGGGCGCTGAATTTCAACTCAGTTTTTGAGCTTATTTATATGCTGTTTTGAGTTTATAGGTTAAACCGCGATAATTGCGGTAATTACACTTTATAAATTAAAAAATATTACATGCTAATGCAATTTACTACCACAAACAGGGTTAATGATTCAAACCGCAAGTTATCGTGCAGCTCGCTCAGAAATGTATGTACCTCTGATATTCAGGTACGGGCTTTCCAGATACAGACACAATCCGCCACTAAAGGTAAACAATTCTGCCCAATGGCCAAGTAAATCAGCCGAAAACAGTCCACAGGTTCCAAAGCAATCTTAACAGTATTTTTAAATTTTAAATTGCTATTTCATATTTTCCATTATTTGTTGTAATGTGCAGAGAATGAACATTTCAAATATTAGCTTTGTGTTTATTTTTAAATGAATATAATACAACATCGGAATGAGTGATATGGAAGAGACATAATATGTTTCCTAGCAGAGCACAACGATCAAGACAATTAATTATTAACCCATCCTCTACGAAATGTTGCAAGAGCTGCCACCATGATAGATCCCGCAGAAGCGGCGGTGGTGGCCTCACCGGTCTCCGTGCGGTGAGATTTTTCTTGGCGCGCTGTATATTCCTCATGTTGATATATTTATATATCAACATGATTATCATACATTAGTTGGTATGGGATTCTCCTTCAAGATCAAAAGTTATAAAAATGCTCCGTGACTCCTCTACAAGAATTAGTGTCACGGCTCTCATAGCCCTTTTCGTCGGGCGCTTCCGTGATGGCCGCAACATTTCGCAATCGATTGCGCCATTCCCCACACTTCGTCGAGTTATTATCGATAGCTCTAGGAACTCGAAGTCGGACGTTATGAGTCCATATTTTCAAGTTTATGTCTCATATCGAGTTATACTGCAGCCAAATTATTACTCGGGACGCCTCCAAAACAGCGCTTCTTAAGTCTAGGGGCGCCCACTACGGGCGTTTCTAGCTACTAAAGTTCTGGAGTTCAATCTCACACCCAACACTCGTCAAGTCCAATACTTGGATTTATGTTAGACTCTACCAGCAAATGGTGTATAGTTTATAATGCGTATAATAAAATTTTGTAGTTTTTTTTAAACTTTTAGAAGACGTTCTACGGACAAAAATAATAGAATGTCAACTTAGTTAAAGGAAAAACGAAAATATAAGATATTAAGTAGTATAATGGTTACCAATAAAAAAGAACTGGATTGCCTGAGAACATCAAGAACTCTTTGGACGACGTTGACTGTGTGCACGATGTTATGAACATTTTAAATCGAATTGGGGTGCTACACTTTATATAAGAAATAGTTGTAAATCATATTTGAAGTTTGTAACTGTAAAATGTAACTAAGGACGCTAATGACCCGGCGGTCGATGCGACTATAAATAAATGAAAACAAAAATATTAAGTAGTGTTTTCGTTAAAAAAGTAAATATAATATAATCGCAAAAGACTATGGGTGTAAAGGTTGTAGACAGAGTGAGAAAGGATGAAAGGGGACAGACATATAGTATTATAAAAACTTTAATGGATCATGCAATAATAATAATAATAATAATAATAATAATAATAATAATAAGTTAACTATGATGTCAACGAGGCAGTCAACTGCTTTAAAAGTATTTTCATGTGTTCAAAATTTATTTCAATCCTTTTATTTTTATTTCAATATTTAGTTTATTCCCAGCTTTGTCCAGGTGTGTTCTTACAGTATCTGGTATTGGACTTGGCAATGAATCGAAGTAGATAATTCTGTTATACTCCTCTTCAAAAATTTAAAACATCTAATTGCCTTGAATGTTGTCTCCATACGGAATATGAACTGGCAATATTGCAATTTCAGGATTATATACGCCATAAAATACTTGAAAGTATTGATGATGCGAGTTTTTGGAGGTTAGTACAGGTAATTTTTTTTACTTGTTCGCTCTTATGCACAATCATACACAAAGGTCGCCTCAAAGCAGTTCTTCTGGGTTATTCTCTAATCCTAATATAAGATAATTTTCAATTAGTTGTGAAAATTATTCTACAACTACATTTGATTCTTCCCTGGATATGCTTAACTCTTCTACATTTTTTCTGCTCTAATTTTTGAAGAGATGAAAAAGCACAAAGTCAGTCTAATTTGTTTTCACTTGCACTTCTTTAATTGATGAGATGTCTTGTATGCGAATCTATATAAACATTAAAAGGCGACTGTTTTGTATGTTTATATGAATAAAATATTAGTTAAGTTTAATAACAATAAGTTCTAGGTCACATTCATTTGAAAGTCGGTATTTGTACACTTAGGAATGAAAAATGAGAAGTCGAACGTAAGAACAGTTATTCATTTTCTAAAATTATTGACAGTTTTTTTTATTCATATTCACTTAAAATTCATCAAATTCAAAAAGTTTCAAGACAATAGTGTTCATTGGGTTTTGTGAATTAATTTTTTTAAACATGGTAATATGCTTACGGATAAAAATTAAAATTAAATATGCCGCGCAATTCACTTGTTCAAATTAACTTAACTAGTTCACTTAAAGATGTCAACAGCGGAATTGACAACGTCGTGAAAGAAAATTATGGCATATTGAACGAAAAATGCCTTTGGGTACTGGAGTTTAAACGACGTAACCTACAACCTAGATCTATTTAGGTGGCGTTGGTTTAATTCCCGGCATAGTGACGAAGATCACAGTGCCAAAACAGGTTTTGGAAATTTCTTGAAATCTTCTCACAGGATCCGAAAACAAATTATTAGTTTCCCATCAGAACACCTAGACGCGTTGAATGATATCTCATATGTCTCGTTTGGAGCACGTGAAGCGGTCTAGTGACGGAACCGCACATCCAAACATACGCACACTCCGACTTACTCAAATATTCTATAGGAATAATAATAACAATAATAATAACTATATTAATAATAACTTTAATAATAATAATAATAAATATAATAATAATAACTATAATAATAATAATAACTATAATAATAATAATAACTATAATAATAATAACAACTATAATAATAATAATTAAAACGGTGACAATCACTAAAAGGCTATGTTTCTCCTGTACATTACTCGAATCAGTCCTACGAATCATACTGAAATTTGGGAGACTAAATGTTTGTTTTCACAAAATAAGAATTGTAGATACGTTACAACGTGAACTATTCATAAAATACACACCGAATGTGCATTTTATGAATCGTAATGTTAGCGAGTACACAAATTTACGAGAAGTTTAAGAGTATAAAATGCAAAGAATGAGAATATCATAACCTTTTAATGTACTAATCATAACTTGAAAATAGTTGCAAGTTCACGGCATCAATATAAATAAAAAATGCAAAGTTACTAGATTCTAAAATGCGAAGATGTTAAAAATATTGGTGCAAATGTATCAATTTAAGCGACAACATTTACCGCTGATAAGAGATAACACTGAATAAATAAAATAATACGCGAGGAAAAATGTCAATGCGATACCAAAACAGTATTTGTAAAAGTTGAAAACGTAGGATAATTGGAAAATAGAGCTGATTTTAAAGATATTTTTGAACATTGAAAACATATTTCTACTGTTGATACAAGAATTGAGAACTTTTCTTTCTACTACTTCCGTTTATATTTCGTTGCAAGTTCCAATTCTTGCTTTCACGTAATATTTTTAAAACATATGAACTCTAAATCTATTTACTTTTAATGTTCAACAAACATTATGTGCAAACAATATTTATTGTTACTCAAGACGAGAAAGGTCGGTAATTATGTAAAATATTCGTTAGTACGCAAGTATAGTAATATTTAAAAACTACAAATATTTACGTATCTTATATTACCATTTTTCCTTCTCTAACCACCTGACGTAACAATATTGCTTAACTAGCAATGCGTTAAGTCTATTTTCATAACTCCGTCGAATATCATCGAAAAGGGTTGGAGAAAACATATGTACCCCCGAAAGAGCGCGCGTTTATCCCACCATTATTCTGCAGCCACTGAGCGAACGACGTGTACTATTACTTAGAGCGAGGGCGCTCAGGCACTTTGCAGAACGTCGCTCCCAAGAGCTCCCGCCCCACCCACGCCCTGCCTTCCCCCTCCCCTGCCGCTTGGCCTCGTCTTCCGCGCGCCGCTGAGGGGTGTTTGCCCGCGCTATCGCGTTTCAGGGGCGGTGCCCGCCCCTCCACGCTCCTCTCCCCCGATCCCAAAGCGTCCGCGACCCCACTGCACACTAGGTTGGAATCAGCCAAAGGAGCAAAAGAAAACATTGATCGGAGGACGAAATATTGACGTCATCTTTGTCAGTTTTGATTTAATCAGGGAGTCTCCTATTCTGGGAACACTATCCACCGACTTTCGGCATATTGCGAGAATGATGATTACAAAAATTGGGCTCTCTGTATAACTCTAAAATGACAAATATGACTTCAATTAATTCATCCTTTGTTAATGTCTACAAGTCAAACCTATTAGCATTCCCACAAAACAACCCCATCCCCAATCCCGAAGCATTCCGACAAACATATATCACCGACCTAAACCTGTTAGTATTTTCGATGAACATAAAGTACCCCAAATGGTACCACATTTTTTATTTCTATGAATTTATTCGAAATAAGACGGTTGCCGAAACGTGGACCACAGAAGGTGGAATTAGAAAACATTTCTTTGCTGTGTTAGCGAAACACAAGCATTTCTCCTTGAGTAGGAAAATAATGTGGCCAGCATCAATCAATTTGTGTTTAGCAATTTAATCTCATGACATTAATAAAATCAGTGAAAATTAAGACAGCAAAGTTTATTAATCTAAATGTAAACTTGCCACGTCAGTGTTGCTAGGGATTAGAGCTACGATCAATTATGTTGCTTCCAATCCCGAGAAAGTCATGAGTATTGTTTATTCTGTATGATTGTGCTTGACGTCTCAGTATCACGGATTATCCCATCACCATCATACACTATTCTCAATCATCCACTCATCTCCCTTTATTCATCCTCCATGGTTATTCCAACCATCCATCATAAGGTGGAAGGCGATGGGGACTCTCTGCAGAGATCGCCTGCTAAAGATTGGAGAGGACAAAGGCATTAGCCTCATCGTAGGCTATACTAAAAATATAGCACTCATCAATCACAAACAACTCCTTTGTATTATGGGTAAATCTATCCGAAATGCCCAACGTCTTGTAAATACATTACTTTTCATTGAAGTACAGGTAGTGTTTTTTTATCATGGCAGCCATTGACTGTGCTCCGTTTCGGAGTTTCAACCAAGCTTCTTTCATAAAAACTGAAAATCAATAGTGAACGTTAACGTTCACCTCCGCGTGATACTACTTTTACTTTTTTCAGTGTTACCAACAAAAATATACTGAAGGCAAAACCCAAAGCAAAGCAAAACAAAAATGTTGTTCTTGCTGATAGAGTATACGAATACGTAACGAGATGACACAAATATTATGTCTTTAAATAAATATTTTGTTATCAATAACAGTTGTTGGAATTTAGGGGTATGATCACAACAACGAGTACTCCAACAATTAAAAATAAATATTTATGGAACTAGAAAGAATCATGTAAACAAGAATAAAGTCTTTCATAATACTCTTCAGTTTCTTTTTAAAAGGAGGATATATCTACAAAAAACATCTGCATGCAGTGTGTCAAAAAAGCCCATAAATATGGAAAAAGTACCATACAATGTCATTTTCGTTGTTTTTGTTTCGATTTTTACATTTTTATATTACGTGTTGGTTAGAAGACTTACTTGGGTGTATGTAAGAAACATACCGTATCTGATTTTGGTGATATTTTGGCCCAGTGTTCGCCGTGGCGATACCCTATCCTCACCTCTGCACTCTCCCACTTCCTCCAACGCCACGACGATATTCTATCCGACACCCCTCCCCCTCCATCTCCCACTACTCACACTCCCCCTCCCCAGCGCCTGACGCTGCCACGCTGCCACGCTGTTTTTCTCGGGTCATTGAATTAGCTGAGACGGCGCTTTGCGTGGGCGGAGCCTCAAAGTAGACTGTTTTGCTTCGAGGTGTTTTCTAATAAGGCTCCCGTCCGAACGTCCTTTACCAGAAGATGGAGTTTAACCAAGGTTCGAAATGGTTAATTATCTGAAGGTTGAAAAACTATAAGAAACTTGTGGTGGACAGAATTAATAATATCTGTTGCGATGAGAATAAAAGTTCAGTAAGGTGCGCATGGAGGATGTTTCAAGCATTTTCTCCAGCTCTTGCTAGAGTTGAAGTTTAATTTGCTTTTTCTTTCCTCTCATCCATCACTCCTGAAACGTCGGGGACAAATTTATGTAAAGATAAAATATTATCTTCTAACAGTGTCGGATATAGAGTGTGATCCCTACTTAAATTTTTAATAATCTGTCTACGTTGGTGATGTATTAAACTTTTTATTCTATATTTTAATCGTTATGTTTAAAAAATTTCCTCCTTGAATATTAACTTATCTTAATGAATTACGTCAACAGTGTCGGTGAAACTCCCTTTTACTCTCAACTGTTGCAAAATTAAACGGCTGCTTTGTTCCGCAAAGCATCACGGAGCGCAAGAGCACACTCTTCTTCATTTTCCTTCAGCGCTCTCGCAACGTTTTCGGCGCTCTTTTTTATGCAATTATTTCATCAAATTTCTCGCTTTTGATCTTGTGCAGCAGAAGCCCTGGCGAGCGAGTGCCTCTTCATTTTCATTATGTTTGTTTTGCGGTCTTCTGACCGTCACAGCAGACGGCCGAATGCAGTTTCCACCTTGTAACACGCCAGGCGTAATTTGGCTTAGCCCAACGCGCAGTGTGGAATTGAGTCCCCGGGATGTAGGAGCCGTCGTGTTCGTTGTCTTCTTTGCGTCTTCATAATTCCCTGTGTGACTTAAGACTTTATTTATACAAGCGTCATCTACCTTCTCTCTCTCACTGTCTTGCTTCTCCATATTACCCGGCGGTATTCTATGTTTGTATGGAAAATTGCAGAATTAATAGAGTTAAGTATGTGAATGTTCAACTTTGGTCTCGATTTTTACGATCTTGCAATTTTTTTAGTTTTTAAAACTGGATTTACATTTCCTTTACATTCTTCTCTCCTTTGTGGATCGATCTTCATCGTTCTGTTTCTATTTGTTATTTTGCTATGCATGATAACATTTAAAATATGACAATGTAGCAAATTTTTTAGTTAATAAATCAATATTTATCATTTCAACTTTTTGAATAAAACATTTTCCTTATCACTCTTACCGTTTTAATTATCATCTTAAATGGTAATTTCATCGTAATCATGTGTAGTTTTGTTCGTACAGTGCCTGAAGACATCTACTTTCTCTCTCTTTCTCCCTCTCTCTTTCTCTCTCTCTTTCTCTTTCTCTTTCTCCCTCTCTCTTTCTCTCTCTTACTTTGTCCTTCATTTCTTCTCTCCTCTGTTTCAATTCTTCTGAGAAGCTTTCCTCTTGCATAACTCAGTGCCTCAATTCCCATTTCATCATCATCGAATTTTCCATCCACGGCATATTAATATCCCGCCACACGGTCCGATACTTTCCATCATTTTCCGTAGTCCATTTACACTCATACTCACGTACATACACACACAGTGCACGTTCGCTGCTATAGTTCTCTGCATTGGCTCCGCACAGTCCCCCGCCGTCCACGCACTCCGCCGCAGGAACTCGATGCTCCAACTTTTGAGGTTCGTTTGCTGGCAGAAACGAGGTCCCCGCTCCCGCGCGTTCTTTGTGCAGGTTTATTACGTTAAGACCCCTCCCTCTTGGGTGGCGGCGGCGTGTGTGCGAACTGGGGTTATTATATCCCTTTGGTGGGGGTCCGACGAAAATTTAATATTCCGCGGGACCGCAGCTCCTTTCCGACGCTTGGCGGGCAGCTGCCCGGCGCCGCGGCGGGATGGCGAGGGTGACGGTGTGGGCGGCGGTGCGGGCGGCGGCGGTGGCGGCGGCTTGAGCGGCGTGGGCGGCAGATGGGATGGCGAGGGCGGCGGTGTGGGAGCGGCGATGTGGGGGCGGCGTGGG
>BOPP01000006.1:9766786-9788580 GCA_017312745.1 Gryllus bimaculatus
AGCGGCGTGGGTGGCGGCTGGGGTTGCGAGGAAAGCGGCGTGTGGGGCAGCGTGGAGGGCGGTGTGAGGAACGACGTAGGTGGCGGCTGGGCGACGGATGGAGCGACGGAGGTGGGGTAGGGGAGTGAGTGAAGGAGGTGGGTAAGTCATACGAGCTCAAAGTTGGGAACCAAAAATCAAATAAAAAATAATAATGAATAAATATACACATATATTAATTCATAAAAGAAGCATTTCTTATGACGGTGACGTTTCAGTTAATTGTTCTTATCCTCTTAGCGGGTTATGAGCCAAGGAGAATTTAAAGAATCATGAAGAAGAATAACGAGAAGATGGAGACGAACAAGTAGCCAAAGAAAAAAGAAGGGAAAATTCTAATAATTAAATATTTTCTATTTTCGGCCTTTCTCTGAAGCCCTTTAAGACTGCAAGAGGGGCGCGGCAGACGGCGGAGCCAGAGGCAGCGGTGGGGGCGGACAACGCCCGCACACGCCGCGTGTGTACAAAACCTCTCGGGAGAGGCGGCCCACCTCCGCAAAGAAAGCCCCTAGCTCTATTCTTATCGAGGACTGCGTTTACGCCGCGCGGGCCCTTGCTCGTGCGGAAGATCAATGAAGGTGCGTGGGAGAGGAAAGTTCAGAACCTCTGGAGATTTCAGGTCATAAATTTTTATGAAATCAGGAACAAGTTGAAGGAAAGTGTGGCGTGCACGCTTGCCTACCCTGTTCCCCCGGGACCCTCTGGAAGTCTCCTTTGGGAATCGAGAATATTATCTACCTCGTGAAAGGCTGTTTTAAAAGGGCTTTCCGCGTGTGGCTATAAAGCGTTCGCAATTATGTTGAAGCTGGGCAATATTTCAGTATTACTGTAAAGAATAGAAGTTTGTTATGTACGGTGTTTTTTCTAGTTTGCTGCTTAAAATTCGAAGTGTAATGTGTTTCACTTAATAAAACATTTGTTTCGGTACATAGAAAATATTGAGTTTTCCAATATGTTGATTCTCCTCATAGAGATTCGGCATGAAATTCGTAGGAAAGTTAAAGTAAGAAATTCCTTACGTTTAGTTACTGCCATCCAATGCTGGAACGCTTATTTGGAGTTTTTACTGGAGGTATACATTTTCTCGACAATTTTCACGATAAGGATTTTTGTAATCGTTTTGAAAGATATGGATATAACATTTTGTCACCATGTCTTCTAACTGAAATAGTTGACATTCTACTTATCTGTGTACTGTTGTTTCCGAAATAATTTTATTGCAATTTTCTGTCCATGTATTGTTTTAAGGTCTTGGAGCAGTCTTCTCTTTCGCTACCCACTCTCAATATTTGATAGACGAAGAAGGCAAGTTCTTTCCATCAATCCCACTGGGGACCCTTAAAGCTTACGGTCCATCTAGAGAGCTCCAGGATATTGGCTATCTGCTCTCTGCCTCCAAAGACTTTTGAGAACTTCTTACGGTCTCTTTCTATTACCCATCATCTGCCCGTCTTTACTGAAATGGCAACCTTTGAGAAGACAGCAAACTCTTAAAGTTTTTAGTATATTTTCTTAGACAGTATACATTACTTCTTTTTCTTAGTGGTATATGTCTTTCATGTAGGAATCGTTACATAATCTGAAAATTTCAACGAAACTATGGCTAACAAGCAATGTTAAAAGACTCTCTATCGCTTGTACAATATGTTTTTATTTTATTAAGTTTGTTTACTATAAAACTTGTTATTATTTTAGGTACCTTTTATATTATGTCAATAAGTTTCCGTAAAATGTTACAATATTTTGGAATGTAAGTTGTCAATGTAATTAATTATTCAAAATACAGAATATTTAAAATACTTTGATTATGACTGTGATATTTCACTCAGGGCGTGTTGTACTCTTCAAAACTTCTCCTCCACTCCTGAAAATTACCTTACACCGTTGAAGTGTATAATACATTTTACTGTCAGACTTTGAGTTCATAATCCGCGTTTTAACGGCCCAGTGAATGTACTGAAAAATTTAGTGCATATTAAGAAGTATTAATGAGAAAACTCAAAAACTGCAGTTCTCTTTGCGTGCTAACGAAGATCTTCAAGCTAATGAAGATACTGCTTCAACTGCCGCAAAAGTAGCCGAATCTGAATTTAAACTGACAGAATATCCGTCGACAGCCGTGAACTCTGCTCCTGTTTCATGAAAATAGCTGACGCAAAGAAATTAACCTCGATGGAGGGCACGTAAAGAGATAAGGAAGACTAGCTGCTGAGAGTATATTCTTTATCTCACACATTCACATTGATATAAACAAAATTATATGCATTACGTTGTGTGCCTTCATGTGTCCTTGTGAAGCGTTGTGATGTATCGGGGCCCTCTCTTAAATTTTCAATTCCACATTAAATTTATTACCTTCCCGTACGTGGGAAATAGTATTTCAATCGTACGATTCGTTCTTTTCCCAGCCATACTCAACCCCCCTTCCGATCTTTACATTTGCTTTAATATTTACTTGTAAATCGTATCTCACATACATTTACTCTAGAACACCTCCTTTTCCACATTTTTCTATCAACACCTTTAACCACCTAGCCATGTTTTATAATGATCACCTTTGTGTATTGCGTCTTTATCTTGACAAAACGATTGCTCTAGTTTCCTCTCTCCCTTCCCTACGTCGTACTTGGCTCTCACACTCTTATCCTTTTATTGTTCAAATCCCACTCAATCACACGATCATATTCCCACCCATTAGTTTCCGCACAGTAATCACTCTTCTTCTCCAGTCTCCTTCTGTATCACCACCATATTAGCACAAATATAACTATAAACTATATATACTAAACTAATATAACTATTAATAAATATAATGATATTTATCGTGTCTGGCTGTAAACATGTAGGTTTTCTTTGGAGCAGAGAATAAAAAATTAGAATGACAATCTCACCAGCCATTTCCTGCCACTTAATCACCTGTTCGCTCACTCACTCACAGTTATTACACCATCTTAATTTAGTGCAATCGTGACTCTAGACATTCGTTTCGACAGTATCTCTCATTAATTTCTTCTGGGACGTGCTTCCTGTGGAAGATTGGATGACTAGTGGCACGAAGATCATTTGGACGACTAGTGACCCTAAGACGAGGAAACAATATCATTATGCCGCGTATTCCCACTAGTTTCTTCCATCTCCTAGGCGCAACCTTCCGATGCATCTTGTCACCCTTTCGCTTGTAACGCCTTGGGCCTCCGCCCCGTGCCAAACGTCTTCGCAGGCCCGTCAGGCGCAGAGCGTGGGCGTACCCTGCACCTGTTGTCTCGCCCCATCCATCCTAAGCGCCGCGCCGTCAGAGGGCGCTGTGTGGTGACAGGGGGAAGTTCTGCGCCGGTTTCTCAGGAACAGCTGTCGCAGTGCGACATAATCCTTTTCGTTACATCTCGACATTTGCGTGTTCTCTCTCCACCTTCTCCACATGACACAAGTCGTTGTGTTCCTTTAATGCATTATTTTCTTACCCTATATGATGGGTATTCATGAATAGTGGGGATGATGATTGAAATATATTTTTTATTCGTGTTAGTTACGTAAAATTCTTCACAAAATTATCATTCGTGTATATTTTTTATTCTTACATCGTATTTATCATTATTTTATCATGAAGACTGATTTATTTGTTGAAACGTTTTATTGACGCACGTTTTGTGAAAATCTCTTTTTATCAAGGTGCTATAATTTATGCTTCTTTAAGAGACCATCGCGAACAATCAAAATATGCAGTATTAATTTAAAATATTTTAAAATAAAGATCGTTTTACAAAACATTGCTGCAAATGATAAATTCAGATGAAAGTAATTCAATTTGTAATAAAGGTTTAAGTAAAACGTATTTTCTGTAGAATGTACCCCTTCTCTCATTGAACTACAACACCACTTTTCACATGCTCCGGCACCTGTTTCTTGCACAACCACCTGCATCGCTTTCGTCTCTTGTTAGCGTCATTCAACGATCTGGCTATCCGAGCTGACGCTGAGTGACAGCAATGCCGACGTGCAGCTGTTCCCTCTCACTCGCAAATTGATCCTTCGCAGGCGTTTTCTCGGCCCTCTTGAAATTACAGATGAGACAGAGCAAGATGTTCCTTATTGCTCTTGAAATAATCTTGTGTATTTACTCGTCATGCATGAATATTTAAATCGGTTTTTCATCGCACGTAATGGTTTGCAGAGCTATTTGCGCGGCTTTTATTCCTGTATTGCTAGCTTATTCAGATTTTTGTTCCTGTATTGCGTTTCGTTTATATCTACTTCCCATTTAGAGAATCACAGTTCATTGATTTGTGAACCTATTACCTATATGTGATTACATTTATTAAGAAGAAAGTTATTAATCATCTTTCACATGAGGTTTCGAAATAACCTCTGTTTATCCTTTAAACATACTAACAAATAATTTTGCAATTTTGAAGTAATGTGTTCGAAAATTGGATTCTACGATAAATAAGAACTCACATCTCATTGTTTATGTCCACATGTCTTATGTTTTATGTCTTAATCTTAAAAGTACGCAAGTTCTGGAATTCAGAAATCCCCAAAAATTAAAAGAATATAAAACCATATTATTAATGAGTAATAATAGGACTAAAACGAACACCGATACATGAACAAGAGTAAATTGAAAGATGCGTAGCCAACATTGATAGCGCAAAAAGTAGTGTATAATAGATAAGCAATTTTTCCAGGCTCTTTTTTCGGGATTTTTGGATTGTTCTTGTTTTGTAGTTTTGTAGAGATTAAAACAACACAAATGCGTAAATTAGTCATTCAAATAATATATTGATAGACGCACCGCGAACATTATTTTTTGCCTGTCGCTAAGAGCATATTGGTTCCTGATACATTCCGCTAGAGGTAGGAGCAAAACTGGTACCTAATAGTTTCGGAAGTGGTCAGTAGCAGTTCGTACGATACAAATTTGTAATCTAATAGCAATGTAGTGCAAAATAAAATGAAATGAAATAATAGTATTTTATGAACCATATTTGAACCAACTGCATTAAAAATAATAATCTTAAAGACCGTGATTTGTATAAAATCGATATTTTTTCTCATTCACAAGTTTTGAATATGTAGAAAGTTCAGTAAACACCGGGTATTTTGCTAGTATTAAATGAAAGTGATTTAATGAAATTTGTTGTTTCAAGACACACATTGCAATAAGATGACTCACAATTTTTCAAAATTATGAGACGTTTTTGCGTAATTTTGTGTGAAAATAGGTAATTTGTAAACAATTATTTTTATCAGAAACGGGTACAATTTGTTTATTTAAATACTTTCCTCGTACGTATCAGAAGACGGTAAAAAATTGTCCTTTTCCCATTTATGGTGAATTCATTGTATTTTCGAAAATATTAAAAAAACCTAGCATTTTGCAACGCGAAATATTGATGGTAGAGATTGTTTCCTTAATGAAATGTGTTTTCAAAGAATTAGAACATTGAATAAGGTCATGTACAATTTTTTTAAATTAGTACTTTTTACTCAATTTCTGGATGATGTTAATGAGATTTATGAAAAAATCTAAAGTAAAGATTTCAAAATTTGTCTTTAATTTTTTATCAAATGGAGAAAAAGACACTTAAAATGGCGCAACTCTTTTTCTTTGAACATTCTGATTTTTCGAAAATGACAAAAGTTTAAAATAACGCAAGAAAGTATGTGCTGTTGGAACACAATTCTATTTACGCATACTAGATATTTCGAATTATATTATGGGTTTGATTCATGTCTGATTGCAGAGATATATTAATAAATAGTTCCATTTTATTGAATATGCGTGCATTTCATGTATAATGTAACGTTAATTAAACATGTATTGTGACATCTCCCACGGAGCAATTTGTACTAGCTCGTGTTGGTGGCATATTTTCTGCCTCAGGGGAAATATGAAAAAGGTATTGTGATCGTACCGCATTTCTCGTTCTGATCCGCAATTTCAATTACAGTGTGATTTATTGCGCTCCTCTACAATTATATTTGCGCAATATTTTGCAACGACTATTTGTATCGATGCTTTATATCTTCAATGGTTTCTAACGCCACACATCTAAGTTATTCTGTATCTGAACTGAATTGATAATAAACACAAATTCATCTTTTCCATTGATTTAGTTTTATTTTCTAATGCAAATGAACTGTTTTCATCGTAAAAAACTACAATTTCGAGTTAGAATGTGTGATTAAAAATATGGGTACTAAATTATTGTGCATTAAAAAGAAAAAGTGGGAATTAATACTTCTTATAGCCTTAATTACTAAGGTCAGTATTTTCTCATACATGAAAACGTCTTCTAAACCGATTGAAAATGTAAATGCAGTCAGTCTCCGAATGCCCTTCTCCGCGACAACTCGCTTTAACGATAGTTTCCCCCGAGGCCGCAGTCCGTCGCTTAATGCGAGTTTTCTACACCATACAAAATGAATGCAGACACGATTGTACTCACTGGAATGTCCTTCAGAGTCACGGCCAGAGTGACAAAGGGAGGATGGAAGAAGAAGTCAAAATGTAGAAGATAAATAAGTGAGATAGGAATTATGAGGAAAATGTGAGGGTAAATGCGCCGAGAATGAATCGAGATGGTATTCGAGGAATGGACGTGTGGAACGGGAGGAACGTGAAGTGAGGAACGTGAAGGGACGGACGAGATGTGAGTGACGAGATGTGAGTGACGAGATGTGAGTGACGAGATGTGAGTGACGAGATGTGGGGGATAAGATGTGAAGGACGAGGTGTGAGGGACGAGATGGGAGGGACGAGATGTGAGGGACGAGATGGGAGGGACGAGATGGGAGGGGCGAGATGTGGGGACGAGATGTGAGATGAAGGGATGATGTGAGGTGAAGAGATGATGTAAGATGAAGAGATGTTGTGAGATGAAGAGATGATGTGAGATGAAGAGATGAAGTGAGATGAAGAGATGCTGTGAGATGAAGAGATGCTGTGAGATGAAGAGATGCTGTGAGATGAAGAGATGTGAGATGAAGAGATGATGTGAGATGAAGAGATGTGAGTGGGGAGATGTGAGGAACGAAATGGGATGGACGAGATGTGAGGGACAAGATCCCTCGTCGAGGTGGCACGGGGCAGAGCCGGCGTGTGAGGCATGAGGCGTAAAACGGGAGGTGGGTCAGAAGAAAAGCTAGCGGAGGCCGCAGCGGGGCCATCTGCTCTGCAAACGGAGCCCGTGGGGGCTGCCCGGCGCTTATTGGGCGTCCCATTGGAGAGCTCATTAGCCCTCCGCCACTTCGCGCCTCGTCAGCCGCCCCCCACCCCGCCTGCCAACCCACCCACCTACCCACCCACCCACTCACTCACTAGTCCGCGCGCAATCTGAGACTCCGCGGCGGCAACCTCCGCCGGAGCGGGCCGATGAGGGTGGATGAAGTGGCGTTGGAGTGGGCAGAGTGGATGGAGAGCGTAGTGCATTCAAATATTTGAATAAACGCGAAGGTGAGGGGGGAGCTGAAGGCAGAAGAAAAAGGAAATGGTTGGGAAGTGGCAGTGACTAGGATTAAGTGGCGATGGTGTGTGCTGAATAAAGATGAGAAGGGAATTGAAGGAATTGAAGATGGAGAACGAATTAATAATTAATAAATATTTCAATTAATCCAAAGACAAAGTGAGAAGCGGTGTCAAAAAGAAAGGAAATTGGTTGACAATCGATGCTAAAGCAAATTGACCAGCAGAAAAAGTGGGTTAATCAAGGGGAGAAAATCTCTGAAAAGGCGAAATGAAGTGTTGGAGAGAAGCAAATGATGGTTCATGTGAACAGGAAGAAACAAAAAAACATGAATGACGGAAAGAATGACAAAGGGCATGTAGATGTGTAGGCCAAGGTCGATGAACAGGTTGAGAATGTAATAGATCGCCTTAGGCATATAATATTATCAACGGCGGAAAGACGAGGAACGAAGCAGGTTAATGATTCTGTGATACACGCTTCTGTCACCCTATATCTATGATTCTCTGTCTCCAAAATGATGAACTCCCTTGTAAACCATGTTTGTCGAATATCTTTGTGTACATGTGATGCGATGATGGGTAAATGAGAATGAGTTGAGTAAATAGGAATGAATGTTACACTACGTGAAGAACTCGTCATTCGGATGAGACATTGTTAAACTGTTCACAGGAAAAACATACTTTTTGGGGAGCTGTAGCTTCTGTAGGTCGTAATCAAATAACGTTTCGTCATTTGCTAGCAGCTCCATGATATTTAAACATGATATTTCCCCCAAACACACTTCCAAATATACGAAACGTCGTTTTTACACAACTGTATAACATAAGTAAATTTGTTTAGTAATTATCTTCATCTGAACCTAAAGGAGAATCTTCTACCAAAGTATTTACACGGATGAAGTGAAACATAAGAAAATGAAAATATACTACACCTGGTTTTCATTAAAAAAGTTTTCATTCGAAAACCACGAGACGCTTGCGTTGGAAACCAAATAGCTTTTCAAGCAGTCACGGGAAGAGATACAAACCTAGCCTCGAATAAAGGTTGTTTTATCATTTCGAGAAGGTGTTTACGTTCTCTTTTCATTTTTTCTCTTCTACTGTTTTGTTTTGAGAGCTGTTTCTTTGTCATCCATTTTTTCATTATAATAAAAGTCACATGAAATTTACCTGGAATGAACTTAATATACGTTGACTTGCAATTTTGCTTAGCCTTGAAACAAAAATAGAAGAGACACGAGGAAAGTATATAGTACGGAATTGCTCTACAGCTGTCGCCGTTTGTCCGCTCTCAAGTCTGCATGCCTCTCTATTGGACTATAGATCATCTAGCATTTTTTTTGCCGTCATAGCCTCTTGTACTCCCTGCTGTCAGGCAAGTCTGGGTCTTCCTCTCTTCTGTCTTTCTGTCGGCACCCATTTCAGGACTCGTTTTGGCCATCTTTCGTCAGTCATTCGCATAACATGACCGTACCAGACGATCTGTTTTTTTTCTACTTCGTCAAGGATAGATTTCTTTACATTCATTTTCTTTCTTATGTCGTCGTTCCTGATTCTGTCACGTCTGCTATAACAGCAACTTCTTCGGCAGAAGTCCATTTCAACGGCCAGCAGCTTCCCTTTTGTTCCTTTATCAATCTCCCAGACTTCTGAACCGTATGTTGTAACACTCTTAACTAGCGAGGAGTAAAGACGTCTTTTAGTAGTGTTAGTGTATGGTTTTGTTTCATAAGACAGAGTTTATACTTCGTGTCACGTTTCTCCCCAAGCTTATTCGTCTCTCAATTTCTTCTTGGCTATTTCCCTTATTGTTCAAAAGTACACCAAGGTATTTATATTAGTTTACTCCTTTCATTTTTCCTCCCTTTTCCAGAAGAAGGTCTTCTACCAACTAATGGAAAATCCAAAGACAGTTGCGTGCGACGGGAGAAAGGGCGGGGCGACCCGCGAGTGTCCTGGCAGCCGCGACGGAAATCGTCCGCGCATGCGCAGTCGAACGCGGTTTGCCTCGCGGCGGAGAGCGAATTGCGGTCAATGCGGATGGGGCGCTTGCGGCGAGATCAAAGGCGCCCCCGCAAAAGCCCACTGCGAGGCCCAGGCCCCCAGGGGAAACACGACGGTGGCCAATAAAGCGAAGAAGCCACGGCTTACAATCACCTTCAACTGGAAGAGACTGGTAGAATGATGTTTGTGTGTCGCATCAACATCTAGGTCATTCGCGAGCACTATTGCATTTAACGGCACGGTAACTGTGAAGATAACATGATGTGGTTATGATAAGAGGTGAAAGGAGGAGCACAAATACAACCGTGCGGGAGGTGGGACTCAAACCCGCAATCCTTCGGTCAGAGATCGCTACGGCACTACTTCCTTAACGATCTCGGCCATCCGCACCGGCTGGTAAAATGTTTGCGAAATATCAGATGAAAAATGTTAACTTCAGGGTGTTTTTTTGTATGACGGAGACTGTAGATGAAGACGAGACAAGAAAGATCTCACTGTAACCCTGTTCAATGAGGTTTTTAAAACTATGCTTCAACGTTCATCAACAACTAAACCTATCACTTCAATATACTCGATTACACTATAACGCAACTGTTCTGAAATAAACCAGCTATAATCTCAAAGAATGAAATCTATGAACTGTTTGAATTACGCATATCTTTTAAAATCGCACTTTGTTACAATACTTGTATAAAATCTAAAATGGCGGCATTTTGTGAAAAAAAAGTTTGTAATATCTCAAATCCAAATAGAAAACATAATTATGTGTAGTCAAAACATGATTAGAACAAAATTTAGGAACAACAATTTAGGATAAACAAAAATTAGGGATATCAGTCAGAGGAAGAATTGTGTGTTTGTGTGTGAGTGAGAGAGGCAGAGAAAGAGAAAGAAAGAGAGAGGGAGAGAAATTATGAGAAATTAACTACGAGAAAAGTTAGGATGAATAGACTATAAACATTTTACAATGTAATGTCAGTCCCAATCATCCTTCGCAGAAGCGAACGTCAGATCCTTCGCAGAATCAATAAAAGACTCAGAGTCCTTGGAAACGAAGTAACGTTTCCTTGAGACATAGTGGAACGTACCTCCAAGCAGACTTAAATTACAGAAATAATGACTATCTTAGAAACAAGCTGCACGTAATGAACATAAATGAAATACAAAATAATGAATATAAAACCCACGAAGACATCTCTCGCGAGTGAACCAGCCGAGACTGCTGTGCCATTTATATGGGAATATATTATGCTACGAATAGCTTTGGGATACACCCTACGAAAAACAGAACACTCAAAAACCACACATTGGTCGAATCTTTGTCTGTAGCAAATATTTGACTACCCTATAATTTTGAGGATGTTGTTTATGTGGGCGATGATTTTCTTGTTGAAATACACCAACACACACAGATCAAAATTATCTTCATTAAATAGAATCAGTAATATATTTAATCCCATTATTTTTATTTATATTTCGTTAACTATTATCTTTATGTTCATTTCACAAACGAAATAATGAAATGTTTGAAAAGTTTTCTAATAATCCCGGTTCGTTTCCTTTGAGAATCTCGTGTTAGCTGTCCAGCAGTCGAGGAAAAATCTGAGTGGCTTCTTGCTGTAAGCGCCCAGTGAGCAAAAAACGCTCTCTCGCTGCGACCGAGCAATAAGATGACATCAAATGAAGACAAACGGGAGATAAAAACGAACACGAAATGAAGAGTGGCAGATAGAAAGAAAGAAAGAAAGAAAGAGAGAGAAAGAGAGAGAGAGAGAGAGAGTGTGAGGTGGTTGGGGTGGAGGATGAACAGAAGGCAAATATTGCAGCTGAGAAAGTGCAGAATGTGCCAGAAATTTTCGACGGGAAGAGGCAGAGAGCGAAGTCGGAATGGGATGGAATAAAATTGCTTGTGTGACAATCAAGGGAGGTACTGGGTATTGTGAAAAGACGCATATGTGGAAGAAGGAGAAGGGAGGAAAGTCAATATAAATAAGTATGATTGAAAAGGAGAGAATTGTTCTAATGAATGGGCTAGTCATAAACGGCTGAAACGAAAATAGAGCGGAGATATAGAGAAGCGGGAATTAAAGACGAAGGCGATGAGTGTCATTCAGATAAACTGGTTACAAGAACGCTGACGGTGAGGCAAGTGAAATAGTGATTAGAAGGGAACGGATGTCACACAACAAAAACCCTAGCTGTGAGTGACAGAGAGAGACTTGAGATATCCACCGAGTCTGTAAGGTTTGAAGATGAAATAAAATAGAACGGACGAAGAGAAAGAGAAGTCGCATTTCTTTCCACCATGAGTGGGAAAGAGCAATAGTTGAATGTGTTAAGGATAACTGGAATTGAATTAGAGAAATAATGATCACAGAGAGAGACAACGCAGTGAGGAAAGTGCCAGTATACAATGACTACGTGAAAAGTCGAACGTCATAAGCTGTAAAGGTAAGATTAGGTGAACAAAGTTTGAAGAAAAAAGAGAATTGTGTTTGAGCAAGAGGAAGAGAGAAACAACTAGGGCGTGTACACAGCAAAACAATAGGAAGAGACCGAGAAACTGCAGGGAGTCAAGAGGCAAAGGCGACAGTGATAACTGCCACTTGGGGTAGGAAGTGTGGAGAATACAGTGTCCGAAGACGAACCGAGAATGACGGGCGTCTGGCGGGCAAGCGGCCTGGCGGGCGAGCGCCACTGATTTAATTATCGCCGCCATCGACTCGATTTCGATTTCGTCCGCGTGTTCCAGCGCCGGTGGCACCAACGCCATCGCCACTGCCACAGCCGCCGCCAGCTGAAGGAATCTGACGAAGCGACACGACAGCGCGCTACGCCTCTTGCGGCCCCTAGAATGGTTGACACTACGCTCCTCGACGAAACTGAGGGGCTGAATGAGGGTCGAATAAGATTTAAGAGAATTGATTCTTCATTTTTCATTTGAAAAAAAGGAAAGCGACACCGGTCACAAGAAGACTTGAGACTTCATCTAATCGATAATGTTTATGTCTTAATTTGCTCTAAATGGTGGCTTTATTTCCAATGTTCTGATTCTAATGAACTCTGAAACAAACCTTTTTTATAAACGCAGCGCAGGCCGAGCAGTGAACGTGAAAGCATAGCGCGGTGTACAAAATTGGGCTTGCTCAGAGTTTACCACGAAAACTATTAAAGGTAAAGATAAAAATGTAAATTTAATTTAACTTAAAATGGACATAGCCCGGTGGTAGCTTATTACATAAATAAGATAATACAGCTAACATGCAAATTATATAATAATAACAATAATAATGGTACAATAATTATCATTATAAACAATAAAAACAGCTGATACAATATATATATTGTTGAATAAGTTGATATTGTCCAAATGCGTGAGCCAGCATTACGAAGAAATGAATATGAGGAGTATACAAGAAGTCTCAGCTTCAAAGAACATCACGCTTTTCAAATTATTTAAAAATCTTAAAATCTTGTTTCACAAATATAGATTTATTGATTTTAAGTGTTTGATTATTTAATGTTTCCAAGAGCGACAGTGGCTGTGGTCATTACATCCTTGGAAAATACGATGTAGAAAACAAAGAACTGATAAGGGCAAGTTCTCTTTTGTAAATCGCACTATATAGGATTGGAACAAACTACTTGCAAATGCACTCTTCCTTCTAATGTGGTCATATTTGAAAATCTGTTTACAAAACCAGTTCACAAACAATCTTTGAGAACGTCTGTTTTCCTATCATTGATTTTTTAGCGCAGTGTTGTCCGAGTGAAAGGGAAAGTTATTTACCATTCTCACTTATTCGGATAGCCGTTAATGTCTTGTTCCTGTTGCCGCGAAGCAAGCACATTTCTACGGCGAGTTGGCCAGCAGAACGAGGATCGCGGATTGGCAAAACTAGACAGTTCAGTAGCCCGAACAAGTCGAATTAATGCGGCGTAGAGGGATTTAATTCACAGCGAGGGAGATGCACCGCGCAGCTTATCGTTGGCGACCGCACGGCTTCCAACTTCCACAGGCAGAAACGTTGGGCGGCAAACCTGAGTTCGGGAGCATGGAAACTTCATGGCTTCCTTCGCCCTTCTGCCCCTTCTACCCTTCGCCCGCAGAATCCTGCCCTCTCACTGCTCCCTTGCTTTTCCTGGTGGTTGCTTCCGCTGCACTACCCGCCCCCTGGCGACCTGATCCTCTTGCTCCTGCCCGTGTCTCACCCGCTTCCGCCCGCTTCCCGCCCGCTTCCCCCCGCTTTCCACCCGCTCCCGCCCGCTTCCCGCCCGCTTCCCTGCCCGGCTTCCCGCCCGCTTCCCTCCTCTTCCCTCCCGCTTCCCTCCCGCTTCCCGCCCGCTTCCCTCCCGCTTCCCCCCGCTCCCTCCCGCTTCCGCCCACTTTCCTTCACTTCCCCTCATAGCCACTTCTCGTCGCTTTGTCCCGCTCCTCATTCACCCGGCATTCCCACCGCTCCTTCTGGCTTTTTCCTCCGCTTTCCGCACGCTTCCCACTCACTTAAGACTTCCAACAGTTACTATTTACTTGAAGCAATCGCTCGTGACTACTGCCATTCACTCACGAAGCACATCTGACCTTTCCTCAGGGTCTCAGACGTAGCGCGTCTGCTTTCACTGCCTCAATTGTTAATGATTTTGCTTACTCTTGCGCCAATAGCTACCTCTTATTCCATACCGTTTCTTCCACTTCTTTCATTAACTATTAGTGATCTGATGTTTCCTTTCTCCATTATTTGTTCTGGAAAGCACATAGGTGGAGAATCTCAGTTCTTTTCAAAAGCTATTATTTCTTACCTTTCAAATCTAATCATGTCTCAGGTTTCCTGTGTTAGTTTCGTGTTACTCTTTCCATTTTTACCAATTTCCCAGGAGTCACTTTCGTGCCCATCCCCTGCTCGGCGCCGCCTCCCAAATCTTCCTCTGCTTCCGATTTCCCGGCGCGGCCATCGGCTTCGGACTTGGGTGAGGTCGCAATCGCGGTGCGGCTGTGCGGAGCGCTTTCGCCTCCCCCCTCGCGGCCTTTGGACCAATTTGGAGGCTTCGCGTTCGAACGCCGTCCGCGCGTGGCGCTGGCACCGGCGTTGGAGCGGTGGCGGACGCCCCGACGCCTAGGTCGAGGGCGGGATTGGGAAGGGGGAAGGGGCGGGGCGCCGGTGCCAGCTGCAAAGCGCGAGCAATCAAAGCCGTTCATTAAGCTGAGTGGAACGGCGTCCGCCGCCCGCGCCATTAACGAACGCCCGTCGCCGGCGACACCACCGCCCAGCCGCGCCAGGCTCCCGGCGCCGCTTGTTGGCGGCGCTACACGTCCGTCGTCGCCCCTTTGTGTCGTCTTCCGTTCGTCGTCCCCCGTTGTACGTCCTCCGCTGTTCGTCGTCCCTCGTTCGTCGATCCTCGTTCATTGTTCCTCGTTTGCGCCGTCTTCCTTATCCCTCGTTCGTCGATCCACGTTCATTGTCCTCGTTTGTCGTCCCTCTTTCGTCGTTCCTCGTTCGTCACACCTCGTTCGTCGCCCCTCGTTCGTCGCCCCTCGTTCGTCGTCCTCGTTCGACGCCCTCGTTCGACGTCCCTCGTTCGACGTCCCGTTCGACGTCCCTCGTTCGCACGTACCTCGTTCGAGCTCGTCGCTCCTCGGTCGACGTCCCTCGTTCGACGTCCCTCGTTCCGACGTCCCTCGTTCGACGTCCCTTCCGTTCGACGTCCTCGTTCGACGTCCGCGTCTCTGTACGATCCCTCGTTCGACGTCCCTCGTTTCGACGTCCCCTCGTTCGACGTCCCTCGTCGACGTCCCTCGTTCGATCTGCTCCGTTCGACGTCCCCGTCGTTCGTCGCTCTCGTTCGACGTCCCTCGTTCGACGTCCCTCGTTCGACGTCCCTCGATTCGACGTCCTCTTCGACGTCGAGCTCGTTCGACGTCCCTCGTTGCGACGTCCCTCGTTCGACGTCCCTCGTTCGACGTCCCTTCGTCGACGTCGCCTCTTCCGTCGCCCCTCCTTCGTCGCCCCTCTTCGTCGCCCCTTCTTCGTCATCCTCTCCCGTCGTGTGAGCGCTGGTTGCGTATGCGCGCGTGCGCTGCTGTCTGTGCGCGCTCGTTCGTCGTCACTCGTTCGTCGTCCCTTGTTCGTCGGCCCGCAATACGCTGTGCGTCGTCCCCACTTGCGTCGTACTCCATTCGTCTTGTTCGATGTCTCAGGGCGCGACGTTCATCTCGTAATAGATTCGCCGCCCTGTATTGACATGTGGCAGCCCTTAAGCGGTGATATCATTCTCGGGTATCATTTATTGGTACGAAAGCTCTGGGTGCCGGAAAAATTCAGAAGAGTAATCAAGCTGTCTTTCTGTTGTAACGAACGTTATACGGTCCAGGGCAGAGGAATATCAAATCAATCATTAAAACAATTCTTTACAGTTTTAAACAAATACTCTTCTCTAAACGCCAACCATAAAACTAATACCAAAGCTGAACGCATTCAGAAGATCTGAAAAGACGTCCGATGTAGTAATTGCCCACATAGTTACCAAATCTACAGTGAAGGTGATCACGGGCAAGATCACGTAATTGGTACCCTGCGTTCCTGGTACTACCACCCAAAACTTTCCTAAGTTTTGTGAAGCTGCATCACGGATACCCGGTGCGCATGATCGGGGAGTATGCTGTGTTTGAGAATTGGTACCCCATGTACCGAGTGGTTGCTGAGTTTTAATTTCAATTCTCACATTTACAGTGACGCTTAAACGCGGTATTTTCTTAAAAATGACTCCAAATCTTTCTATGAAAATTTCCATTTAGGTCGATGTTTTACTCTTTTCTAATATTTAGAAAGTAATATTTCTGTAATACCATTTTAAAACTGAAAAATTGACAATATCTCAACAAAATGTACATTTGACGGCGAGAGCTGGCATCTGGCAAGAGTATGTAGAAAGTTCAAAGAGCTGACCCAGACCAAAAAAAAATAATAATCATAATTCTAGAAAGTCTGAGCTATTCTGTAGCACCTCTAGTTTGACTCCCGGAGCGCGATGGAGCAACGTCACAGAAAGTTCTGGCAACCCCTGTTCTACAGGAATCAGGGAACTAACCAATCGAGATAACCTGATTGGTAACGAAGCGAATAGATGGTGTCTATCGGTGTTGATGGATATCTATAAATCGGTTAGATAATCTCGTTTTAAACATGATTGAGTTGGTGCAAGATAATTCTTGAGTTTTCAAACTCGCCGATGCGGCTAGTGAAAACGACTATCGCTTTCTAAAGAGAGAGATGGTGCATTATCGAGAATTCGATACTCTTTGTGCTAGCCCCAGTACTGATGTCCTAAATCCGAGTTCGCAGAATAAAACCCGGATGAACGCAGTGATTTTTTTCGAGGGCGGAAAATTCTCAGTTTACCATGTCACAAACGAGGATTTTGGCTAAAGACTGGGTAAAATTAATTCCTACAATTCCTGTCCTATTCAATTATCATCTTCACTCAGCCGGGAAAGGACGCAAGTATAAATAAAATGAGTGACAAGGAAGTATATCTGGGATAAAATGACTGACAAAGGATTCTACTGTGAAGTTCTGGGATGAGCAATACCGCAGTTGTCGGAAAATGTGCTATTTAAATATGGAGCGTTTCCCTTAAATAAAGGCGTCCTGCATGAGTTGGAAACGAATGAATACTCCACACAATGTTCAGGTAATTCGTTTTGAAGACAATTCTGTTGTTACATAACATTATTTATGGGACCTCAAAAATACTAGGTAGTTTTGGAGATCAATGTGTTTAGAAATTCAAAACTGCCAAATAATACAACATATGAGCCAACAGACAATGGCACACGTACTAGAAAACAACTGTTATCTCCGATTAGGGTATTAACGGGCACTAACCCATGAGTATGATGATGCTTGGTGTCGTAATGAAGGAGTTACCTATTTCAGATCCTCCGGACTTTTCTTTAACAAATATCTTAACACACTACAAAGTTGCTAAAATTGTAAAAATAAGTCTATCTAGATAACAGTTGTTGCGAAATACTCTGTCAGTCTACCAAATAAAGTTTATTATTCGCCCAAAGACTCAGTTTTCAATATTCACATCTTAACCATGCTTTGTGCGCGTTTGATAATTCAATTTAATCTGTTTTGACTGCTGAGACAACAGTAGATAATATTATATTACCTTTTCTGACGCTGTTAGCTCATGATGAGTCCCGAAATATTGCATAAATTGAAGATATATGAACGAAAGAAAGTTATTTCTTAATCCCTGGCAAGAATATATATTTAAAGAAAGGACAGAATATACCAAAAATGTGTTGACATGAGAACCATTTAAAAATACAGACGTGTCGAAACAAAACATGTGAGAATGAATGTTTCACAATGAAATGGGACTGCAATGAAGTATTGAAACTTCCTTAAAAATGTTTTGACGTAATGTCCATGCTAATGGTAAAATATCTGAAAATGTATTCTTCGGTAAAATATACCTACAATTTCCTTACACGTTTGTGTACAGTGTCAGTGCTATAATCCAGCACTTTTCAGTCGAACGTCTCGACAGTTAATCTGCTAGATGGCAGTCCAGTACGACAGGCTTTCGTTTGCAGAGAGGTCAAGAGCAAAAAGAGCTCAGCCGAGAAACCATGTGTGTAATGCTGGGTTTTTGAGTCACCATCATGTGCGTCATAAATCTAAATGCAGAGTGGAAAGCTAAAGATGCGGCAAAGTTGGAACAACAAAACAAGTAGAATAGATGTGAAAAAATGAAACAATGTGAAAAAGTGGGAATGGAAAGTGAATTTTAACGTAGGGTTGTCGAATTTGCGAGTATATTTTTTATTATATGTGCAAATGCAACAAGCGAAATACATTTTATTTCAGATATTTATATTGTATTAGAAAATAGGAGCAATATTGATTAGCAACAAATTAACGAAATCATTTTAGACATAGTTTCGAAAAAGAACTTAATATTAATTAATTAGAATTCTATTATACTTTACGTTATTTTATACATGATATATGTAGTACATTGAATAGAATATTGATGTGAAATTGTTTTTTTTTTACTTAGGTAATGCACTTATTCTGCTACGCTATCCCACGTCATTTGTAACCCATCCCTTCCACAAGAATCGATGCAGAAATAACTAGTTCAAAGCATCGCTCAATCGAGTAGGTGCAAGCAAATGTAGAGCTATATAAACATATAGCTATATAAACAAAAAACTATTTTGAAAAAACATCACATAGTGAAGATATAGCATACTAACCACAAAATAAGATAATAAAACGCGCAACATGTGAATATAATTTACTTATTAAAAACGTTCTCCAACATATTAGTACTTTATCAATTTCACCGGTTTCGTAAAATTGGAGTTAACATTCTAATTAAATAAGATCCAATGTGAGAGTTTAAACCATTTCATTGCACGCTTGGTATACTACTTACTCTAACTTCTACCCATTAATGAAGTTGCATTGATGTTCTATATATTTGATGTTCCGTATATTTATCGTTTTGAATGCAAACTTCTGCGTCTCCTGTGACGTTTTAAACACATTCGTGTGAATGGAATTAATTGCATCCCAGCAGATGTACTGTGTTACATTGCGTTCAGTTCAGTACGCTTCAATATCTACAGTGAATCGGGAAAATGTTAAATGTTGCAAGGCAATACCTTCGAGTTACAAATTATTATTTTTCTCTTTTACAAGGGATGTATGGTATTTCACTTGTAATAAATGCGTAATCCAGAATTCGACACTCATTCATCAAGGGCTATGTTTCACATTTCATGATACGTCTGTGAATCATTCAGGCGGGAACCGAGTTTTGCCTGGTAGAAGAGAGATCGCAATGTGCCGTGTAACCGTGGATATGAAAGTGCCGCGCCCGAGGTTTCAACATAAGAGGGCAACGTGTTCGCAGCCAGTGCTGTGAAAGACGTTGAGCGGAGCTTATAGTGTAATTCCTGGTGTAGCGATGTAAAGAGCTTGCGAATACGTACACACAACACACTTAGCTGGACCATACAAGTAGGTAAGATTTGCCACAATGTCTTTGCAGACCTCCATTCCTTAAAACGCGTCTAAGAACTATTCCTCATTAACACCCGTAAAAGCCTAGTAATTTTGCTCATAATGCCTCATTTCGATTATTGTGAATTTCTGCTCACGTATTTAAAGCTCAAGCATCAACACAAATTAAAATAGCTCAAAATTCATGCATTCCTTTAATATACGATTTTAGGAGATTTGATCATCGTTTGGCGGAAGAGCAGGCCTAACGGTCGCCTGAGCGTCTCAAGAAATAAAGCCATTATTATTATTATTATTATTATTATTATTATTATTATTATTATTATTATTATTATTATTATTGTTTCTTTCAGAGAGAGTCTTGTAGTCAGTGACAGTGATAATGTGTATGAAAACAAGTTACTAAGGATTTTGTGCAAGAAAGTGAAGTTATAACAGTTTGCAGTGATTGTAATAAACTATATTTAATCTTCCTTAGTACGGAAGCGAAGTTGAAAGTAAAAATAGTGGTACTATATAACAACATTGTGTGCATTGGTTTAACGCTGAAAAACGAATTACTAAGAAATGAGCATTCTTTTCTCAAACATTTGGGTGTGCGAAAATTGGCGTTGACCCACATTTTCGACCTACTTAAGTTTTGAAAATTCCTATGATTTTTTCCATTCTTGATACTGTCAGATTTTCAGGGAAATTATTTTAGAGCGTTTCATATTTTATCAATTGCGCTATTGGCAAACGTAACCAATTCACAAGTTTTTGAATATTAACAACAACGGAAAACAAGTAAACACCTAGGGGCAACAGTAACAGCGGGTCGCAATGTATATTCTAATGAAAAGAAAGGGAAATTTGAAACAGAGTTTGTAGACTTTGCTGCCTTATATCAATGGAATTCAGATGATGGTGATTCGATTTCAAACTATTTTAACTGTCACACCCATCCGTCACTAATTGTCGTCATTACATCATGTCGGGTTGTACCTCAACCCATGACGACATTAGCAGTTCCGCCACGCCTGGTAGTCGCAACGACAATTGAGTTATTCCGCGCGCCAGCCTATCGTTTCCGTTGACATCCATTCCGCTGTTAACTCTAATCACATTTGTGCCGACGCTCAAACATTACACCGTTTCAAAAGGTTTTTTTTGTCGTTTATGTTATATTATGCTGGCGTTTATAAAATATTTAACTAGGTGTACAGAATATGAAAAACAATTTTGTCTGTGATTTTAATATAGTATTAGTGAAATGAAAACTAAGTAATATATTATTTTTTATGAAGGCAATAGTTTTTTGTGTTATTTTAAAATTTTTGTTGCTTGAAAAGACATGTACATTGTACACTTCTTTCGTTAACCTAAGGTTGAAAGAAATCTTTTACACGTAGAAAACTACGATTCTTTTCTTCTGATATTGATTAACGGTTTCTTCTGTAGCGAGAAAATGGATATTGGAGAAAAACTCGATAATACAGGAGTGGCAAGAGTTCAACTGGATTTCGATAACACCAGATCGTTTTTCCATCAACAAGTGCACGCCAAAGTGCTTGTCAAAGTCTGTTTTTGCATTTTATTTTCAGGAATAGTATTCTTGCACAAAGCAAGTGTGTATCATGACGCAATGTCTATTGGGCAAATAAATTATCATTTAATAGGACTTTGACTGAAGCATCTAATATAGTATCATGTAAACGTATAATCGTGTAGCAATAGAATAAAATGTACCTCTTAACTTCACATATCATTTCAATTTAATATGAAGGAAATTCTTAATATTTTAAATTTCCTGAATTTACGCTAATGATGATAATCCAAGGGAATACGTTCATTTAAATAATGGCGAAAATAAAGTTATAACATCAGAAAGTTGTTAACGAGTAGCAGCTGTTGAGTGCTTCGTGACTTCGAATACCTCCCTTATGGGTTGCTGTTGTCGTGCTCCAAATAGCGGTACTCGCAGAAGGTAGTATTAGCTAAGAGTTCAGTTTGATTTGAAGAAATATTACCTTCATTATCTATATATGCTATGCCTTCAATGTCTATCACATTGTCTCTTTTGGCTGAAATAGAGAAGACAGTACAAATTAAGAATGACGTCATTTAGACCGGTACATCGCGCCTCTCAGCCTAGCAGGTAATTCACGGTGGAGGGGTCGAGATCCTTAGAGGTAAATTTTCTGTATTATTTTTATATTTTGTGGTTATCGGGTTGGTTGGACAGTGTGTAATGACGTGTT
>BOPP01000006.1:9789692-9812461 GCA_017312745.1 Gryllus bimaculatus
CCTGCTCACTAGTCAGGAGATTCATGGGAGGACATGTTGGATTTTGAAAGCTCATTCTTGAAATTGTGTTTGTTATCAGCATTTGAAAACTGTTATTTTATGTTTACATCTGTAAACACTTATTTTATGATTATGTGTTAGAATGCCTTCATTTGTTTTGTAGATTTCAAATGTCTGTATTACCATGCTTTGATATTGTATCTCTGCAGTATTCATGTGAAACCAAAAACTTTGAGAATAAACAAAATAATAATAATAATAATGTTTGAATTATACAAAAATATAATTTAAAAAATGACAATACTGCAGTTAAAAAGTAATCCAACTAAAACGTCACTAAAATGCGTATAATTGTCATTTCAAATACCTTGTCTTTCTGTATTAAACATTACACTAGAGAACAAGATTTTTACCTCCTGGAAGATATATAGCCCAACGTAATTTTATACGTAGAATACGGAAATCATAATAAAAACATCGTATAACGACAGAGCTTTTAAATATATCGTATTTTAAATATATTATCGTATTTTTGTACCGTTTTATACCAGATTTTGGTATTAATGCAAATCCATTTGAATTGCATATGTAAGATATATAGAATCAATCATAAAACCTATTTAAAAATAAAATATTTG
The DNA here is from genome assembly GCA_017312745.1 of Gryllus bimaculatus. NCBI lineage: Eukaryota > Metazoa > Arthropoda > Insecta > Orthoptera > Gryllidae > Gryllus > Gryllus bimaculatus. The sequence continues at coordinate 9,790,331 of BOPP01000006.1, forward strand.
TACAGTTAATCTATGCCATGTGCATGAGATGTCAGCAAAAGGGAACTGGTTATTTTTTTACCTTCTATATTCGAATATTGGCATATTCTCGCGTCTTGTAGTCGCGCTCAATTACGAACAGGTCTTAGTGGCCTTAGAAGGTCTTGGTGGATGGTTTGGAAACAAGTCACGTGCACCCTCATATTTCTTAATGCGCATCAGTAATTGAAAGGAATTATTTTAGCCCAAATCGTAAGTGTTGGGGTGGTAAATAGTCAGGCGGTATCATTTGGATCTCTACCCGCAGTTCGCGTGAAGTTCGTATTCTGGTCTCAAGTTCATTAATGCATTAATTACAGTTCCGAGGGTTTTATAAAGTGACATTCGCCACATGATCTGTAGAATTGAATTTGTTCGATAAAATGGAAATAGTCATTTCACATCCAAAGTGTTCGAATCGATCTGATAGCTTCTGTTATGTTTGTGGAAGATTTACACCCAAACTTCAAAGGGAAAAATATCTGAAATTACAAAACTTACGTATTCTTTATACTTTGGCTGTTGTGTTTGCGATCAGAGCAAACCATTGGCTGCTCACCAGTGCTGTCACCTTTATAACAAACCTTGGGTGGTGATTGTATGGAAAACACAAATAATTGTCATTTGCTGTACCAGTGTTGCGGAGAATACCAATAAACCATTTTAATGTTATTATTGCTTGAAAATGCGTATGAAGCATACTTTTACAATTTTGTAGTAATATAATAGGACTTGCAATGCGAAAATTAGTGTAGGTTTTTGTTTATGTGAAATACTAAAAATGTTCATATCTTTTAAACCTTGCGCGATAGAAACTGGTTATGATTAATTTCGAAATCAATCATACTCAATCAATCATCCTCACAAATATCCCACTTTCGTCCTGGAGGAGGTATGAAAAAATTTTGTTTGTTCCTTAGTGTTATTAGTGTCACGTTCAACAAAACGAGAGTGTTTACAAACATTTTCAAATTACTTCTAGAATTATTTTTATAAAATTGTTTAATGGAAGGAACACGTGAACCTACATCTAATATTCGCCATTTCGAGAACATTTTCTTCCTTGCCTTGGAATTCCTTCAAGCCGATTGCCTCCTTTCTTTCGAGCATACGCTAGGCTTCATCCACATTAGCGTAAACTCCGCAATCTCCACTCTACTTAACGAATTGCTTTTCTTCCTCTCTCACCTTACGCTTTTCGGGGGGAGGGGGAGGGTCGACGTGCCGGAAAGCGGGTTTAGCTTCCTCCCAAGTGTAATATGACGCCTCGCCCCGCACCGTACTTCAGCTGTTCTTCTCCTAGAGTTCAGGGCTCGCGAAGCCCCTTGAAGTTTGTAAGTTCCTTGGTGGATGTGGTGTTGTAGGCCAGCAGGGGTTACCAACCTTTCACAAACTATGCGCCAAATGCGTTCACATATTTTAAAATAATCTTTGTTTCCTGTAAATGACAGCTTGCTTTTTATTGTTATGATATAGAATATCAACAAAACATTGTAGAGTTCATTTTCTCTGAGTGTCTTAACTTAAATCTTAAAATTAATACATTTTCTTTGTGAATGTAGTATTTTAGGCTCAAAATGGTTACCTGTATTTTACGCATAATGCGTCAAATGTGATCACATTTTATCACAATCTTTGTTCCATGTAATTGCCCACTTGGTTTTATAATCTAACAAAGAATATCAACGAAACGTAGAATTTATTTGCTCTTGGTATGTCTTAAATGAAATTATTCTAGCGGTATAGGTCGTCATATCTGCATCATCTCGTAATATAACAGTATTTTATTGTTTCAATTGTTGCATTTGAGTTGATTAATGTATTAATAGCGAAATAGTCGCACGAAATATCACTCGCGGTTTAAATATCACCAATAAATCTCCTTCCTTATATGCGGTTCGTACAACTCGAGCGCTTTTTCTATCTTCTTGGCTTATTGGTTGGGGTTCGAAATTGGAGATGTTATAGAATACACTTTGCTTAGGAATATAGAGACTTAATATCATATCTAGTAAATAAGCTAATGGATGTAAATTCAATAGACTCGTTTATTGGAGCTTCCAACAACAAGAGTGAAATACCATGTCTCGTACGAGAGGGCGGGCTTCGTCGTGGATTGCACCGATGATGCCACAACGCCCAGCGAGAGTTTAATGAAAACCCCTGGCCCCTCTTGTTTGACATAATGAGTTTTCTGATGTCAAAAGTGGTGCAATGAATGGCAATGAATTGCACTGAGAGAGACTGTTGTTGAATATGCGAAAGACTCGGTTAAGTGTATGGCACCTATTTCGAAATAAAAGGTAGGTAAGGAAACTATTCGTACCCTTAATCACTCATTGCACCACGTCTGGGGCATGAGTGAGACTTCGGCCACCCCTGGCCTAACTTCCAAATTGTTTCTCGCAGCTAGAATTTCCTTCAGCGGGTTTAACGATGTTGTCCTAAATAAGCTCTGGAAACGCAAGTGCGAGCTTCTTCTTTTTATTGTTCTTGGTAATGGGGCATGAAATGAACAATCAAGTCTCAGTGTATATTTTTTTAATTTGACCATATCTCTGAATTGCAGATATTACTAGCGGGCTCCCGGAACTCCCGTATTTGCTCGCTGTGACATGTTTTTTTTGAATATCCGTATTACACCTGAAGAGTGACATAACTGAAAAAATATAATTTTTTAGAAGAATGTTCTTTTCCTGACATGACCCGTTTATCTTGGGGCAAAAATACTTGTTTTACTCTGTATACCGGCTGTATTGTGAACTATCTTTATAAAATATTCACTAGGAAAATATTCAATTTTATAAACATAAATAAAAATGGTTGATGTATTAGATGTATCACTTTTCTTGTGAACTGAAAATTAATGCGAAGATCTGCAGTTCCAGAGTATAATTATTTCCCTTGTTGAAAACAGAAAACCTATCTTTTAGCGCAATGTTCCTTAGCGTAATTGGTTTCAACGTCATCAAGTCATATCATTTTAGTCTTTCTTAAATATTGTGTAGAATTTTCTGAAAATCCTTGTAATATATACTCATAATAAAATTCTTTGTGACCTCACAAATGAATTTTGGTTAAATATATCGAATTATTTTCTTTTATCAAGAGTAATTATCTTATCATGGAACTATTTACGAGCTATTTTAATTTAAGGAAACGAGTAGAATCTGCCGAAAACAAGATGGTTCTAACTTAAATTGTCAGTTATGGGAATATAACGTTTATTTGTAAAAATACAACAACAAAATGTGTGATGCATACCCTAACATTGCTTTGCATTTGTGTCCTTTCCAAGATTAGACCACCACATCTGGAGAGCCAACAAATGCAAAGTCGTCAATTCTCTGCAATAAAAACATTCTCAAATTTACATATCTGATTTTAGAAAATAAATGCAACATGTTAATTCCTTACCTTTGATTACACTAACGTCAATCTTGGAAGATTTGTTCACAATGCATTGTTCGGAACGTTCTACAAATTAATGATTCGTCCATAATTGATTTCGAAACTTTTTGTCTTCAAATTCTCTAATTAAAACATTAATTCCAATTGTCATCTGATTGATTTGCTGTTCTCGTTCTATTTCCCTCTATTTTTTAGCGAAAACCTCGTTGACAACACCATAAATTACCGCAGCGACAACTCGCTGATCGCGGAGGTCGAAAGAGCCATCGATCCTCGCCCTCGAGTTGTCCTCCTCGTCCTTCCCGGATCTGGGGGCGACAGCGCGCCGCCCGCTGCGCCCTTGTTTATATTGCGCTCCAGAATCGGAAGCAGATTCCCAGCGGGTGACCAGTCGTTGACCCGGCCCGGCCCCCGCCCCCACCCTCGCCCCCACCCACGCCACTGGCCGCGCCGACGCACATGGTGGTATTTCTACGACATGTTCGGCCAAAATTATTTGGTCTTTAATATCGACAGAAATTGGTTTCAGGTAACTTGTACCGTAGTTAAGGAGCAAAACTGGTATCGAGTGTGTGGACAATGGGGTCTTGGATAGCAAAATTTAGCAGTTCTCAGACGGCGGCACACGTGGATACTAAAGCTGCTTTCTTCCTCTTGCATGACGTCACTTGTGTAGTATGCAGTGGCGCACTAAGTACAAGTACAGTAGCAAGCCAGTAAACACAATAGTATCATCAGGTTTGATAAATTGCAGATTAACACCAATTATTTGTTTTTTTTCAGTCGAAATAGAAACTGTTTTATAATTTTTCTACTTTTACAATATTCCGTGCTTCCTTTGATACCTCTCAAATGGGCAGAGACTGATTAGTTTTCCTTCAATTTCTATGTATAATCAAAATTAGTAATATGAAATATTAGCGGAATGTGTTATGTGGTGTATGAGATTATTTTCTCACGCCTGCGTCAGGAAAAAGTAATTTTCCTTTGACATATTAATTAATTTTTGTAGAGAATTTGTTGACAGTGGGGATCTTTAGTATAGATGTGTAAACCAAAATAATTTAACTAAAAAAGCGTATATATTTTTATACTGAATTCAATTACGAATTATAATAGTAAAACATAAGGGTATCATAATAATATGTACCAAAATAAGCACAGAACGCAATAAGCACTTACAAAGCCTTTTTGAAACAACTCCCAGTGAAGGGTATTGGAAGAACTACTAAGGTTGAATGCACGTATATAACAATAGTTAGCCTTTCACAAACATAACATACTTGGTTATATGAATGAACAAACCAATATCGTCATGCTCACATCGGCTTACATCGCTCAGAGGGGTTACTGCAGTGCCTCTGAGATTCGAGGGTTTGAGTCCTGACAGTGGCAGGATTTGCAACACGATCTACTTAGCTAGGCCGAATTAAGTCGTTCTCTGGAAGATAACTCTAGTGGATGGATGCTCCGATCGTTCATTTTTCATGATTTTTTCGATCAACACCAGGTGAATACTGGAGTAGTACTCGAACGGACCACTGACGGCGAGCATTCTTTTCTTCCTTTTCTTCTTCTTCTTCTTCTTCTTCTTCTTCTTCTTCTTCTTCTTCTTCTTCTTCTTCTTCATCATCATCATCATCATCATCATCATCATCTGTTCCTTCTTCATCATCATCATCATCATCATCATCATCATCTGTTCCTTCTTCTTCATCATCATCATCTGTTCCTTCTTCTTCTTCATCATCTGTTCCTTCTTCTTCTTCATCATCTGTTTCTTTTTCTTTTTTCTTCTTTTTCCCCTCTTCTTCTTCTGTTTCTTTTTCTTCTTTTTCCTTGTCCTATCCTCACCCTTTACTTACTTACACACCAACTTACAGGTATTACACCACCACACACGCCGGGAGCGGATGGAGCTTAGAGCTTGTCCCGTCTGAGGCGTTGCCCCGCAGGTGAGAGATACCTCGTAGAGTAAAACCCCGTAAACCAACGAGTAGGTAGGCGTCGGATCTCGCCATCGACCGCCCACATCACCATCACCCCCCACCACCACCACCACCACCACCACCACCGAGGAAAACATGTACTACACATACGGGACTATTGACCTTAGCAGTTGGTGCGCCCGGAATCACTAATCAACCAACTAATAAATATCCATGCTGAGCGTGTTAGCATTGTGCCCTGCTTTCGGAATCGAATGCCCCACTGTGCAGGGCTGGCGAGCGGGCGACCGAGTGAATTGAGGGCGCGAAATGGGCCGCCGCACCCATCGCCGTCCGTCTCTCCCAAAAGACTCTCTCCCGCCGGAGGCGACTTTCGATTGGAGCCGTACATAACACCCATGAGGAAGGCCGGAGAAAGATTGAATTGGTAGTATTACATGCGCTTTCTGTAAGTTTTCGAAATAGGAATGGGAAACAACGTTAATTAATGCTTGAAATAATCTTTAATACCATTCTTGTTATGATTTGGAAAACAGCAAACATTTTTGAATGTAGAATATTTTAAACAAATCCTGCATTCTCAGTGAAATCACATGTGCTTTTCTTTAAGTTTTCTCAGTAAGCCTGAATGTTGTATCAAGAGCATGCTATTTCAAAAAAGTATGGAACAATTCATTCAACTGCACGTGGTCATGTTCGTAAAAAGTAAAAGATATTTAAAAAGGAAATGATATTTTGGAAAAAGGGAGTTTGGAAAAAGTAAATGATATTTAAAAAAATATATTAACAAACGCATACCAAAGGGGGTGATTGACACCCCCAGTTCCCTCTGCCTTCTTTTAGGTAAAAAGTTACTGGTCAGTTGTGTAGGATTGATTTGTTGTCTCTTTTCTTCTTCCTGGCGCATCAACTGCTATGATCATTTGCCCCGTAAGTGTAGTGCATTGTGTAGTGACGGTGTTCTTTCCCTCGCTAGATGGCGATATCCGCTTGCACGTCGTCTTGCAGTGTTTCCTCAACCAGGTCTCTCTCACAAGTGGGCACTATCCCAGTTGCGAAAAGTTGTGAGCTCTTGACTAGTCTTCTGACATGTGCGATAGTGCCATGCATGCAAGAGTGTCTGTAAGTAAAGGGTGAAGTTAGAACGGAAGGAAGGAGAAACAATTGTGCATGGTCCGTGGCCCTTTTATTAGAGTACTGCCCCGACAATCGCCTGCTATTTATCGGGGGAACATGAGAAACTACGAATAGAGCTGTGAGCTCCTAGAATCTGGTGTTTATAAAACAATTCAAAATAGAGTCTACATCTGTAAATGTACAAACACCAACAAAATAGACAATGTTCAACATATTTGTGTCCTTGCCACACATAAAAACTCCAAAAAGTTCAAAGGGGACTTTTCAAAACATTATTGTAATATGTTGTAAAATACAGAATTATTATAGAAGGATACAATGTTTTGTATGTAATATATAAAATGTACAACAAAAATTTTAATGTTTTAGATTGTATTGAAATAATTACTAATTTTTTATTATCTTTGTAAAATTTCCGTACATATTATTGTGTTTTCGTTCCAAAACTAAGTATTTGGTTAATTAAAAATTATACTGCATTTCGAATACCTATTCTCTAATGAAAATCAGTACAATTGTTATAAGTAGTGGCCTCCAACAACGGACAGAAATACCTGTAAGATGTGGTTGATCGAAGTTGTGGTTACTAAATACATGCTGTTTTAAGAGTATAATTTTCTTTCTTCTCATGTTTCAAATTCTGAGTAGTTGCTGGACGCAATGATAGCGGGTTTACGAAATGATATATTTTTGCGTCTGAGGCGACGTGTTCTTTTTTCGCCTTACGGCTGTTTTTTATGCCTCCTCGACGTTCTTGCTTCACTGAAGAGTACTTTACTGCGAGGTCTTGCCTCCCATCACTCGGCCTCACGACACTGCCGGGCGCCACTAAAAATTCGCAGTTTGGGTGCGCGGAGAGAAACTTGAGTTTTCGTTTCTGTTGTGGCAATGCTCTTGAAATGGGTCTTTGCTCACTAAACGACCTCTACAAAATACTCATTTGACCGTCCACCATTATCATTAAGCTGCAGTGTTTTTTTTCTCGTTACCTCGAATTTCATTTCGACCTTCCCCATGTTTCCCGGAAAGCAGCAAACTTCCGCCCAAACTTTCGAGAATTCAAAGAATTTTAACAGATAAGGAAAAAAGCTCTATAGCATTTTTTTCTTTTTATTATCCAATGCGCTTTTATTGCTCGTCTCTCGCATTTGCAATTTTATTACAGTTCCTGTGATAGTGAGTTGGGATACTCTGGTTAAGGAAATTGTAGCTCTATATTTTTCCAACACATATGTGTTTAAAAGCAGTTAAGAGGAATTATAATATATTTATTAAAATTCGCATGATATGCAAATAGTGTTAACGTTTTCACAGTGATTGTATACTTTATCATACACAACTTTGACATGCAAACGATGATTGCTGTACATATTATGGGTTTGCATACTTCGGTATAAAAGGGAATGACATTATACGGTACAATGGTATGAAGGGGAAATGTTAAAAGAAATAGAATAACTGAGTATCATCACGACATTAATGTAGAAACTTGCTTTATAGTGCAGCGTCTCGTAAGTTTTCACTTGCATTATTTTAATAATAATGATATGATGGAAATGTTTTTAAAAAATATAAGGGAAACATAAAAACGAACGTGGCATCGTAACAAAGCTGAACCAGATATTTATTTTCTTTTTACTAGATCTTTATAGAAATACCGGCTGCTTTTTGTTGTTTTTATTAGACGGTGGCGAACATTTATACTTATTACAATTTTATCAACAACGCTCGTCGATAAAATTCATTCTCAATTACGAAGTTAATAAAAATCTGTGGTTGGCATTTGGGATCTCAAGAAAACGTGCACGTACTATGGATGCATTGCTTCATTTAAATCGCGCAAATTATTTAGTTTTCTTGTTCTACCTTCACAGTGTAGGATTACGTCTATTCAAAATTCTCCAATTAGTTTCTTCATGCTTGATTGAGATCTAGTTCTTTAAGTTCACGATATATTTTTGACAATTTTACATTATGCTAATGTGTGACACTAATTTCATCTGCATTTTTTGATTCGGTAAGCGAATATTTGAGTCTTGTCTGATACCGTTGATTTCTTTCTACGTTCTTCATAACTTCACCGGTGTCAACATAATTTCTTCTCATTAAAGTTTCATAATTTTATGCGGTTTCTTATTTTGATGAATGATGAAGACCCCCTTTTTTATTAAATGTTGCAAACTTTTTGGATCAACCCTACTTTAGTTCGTTGTATAAACGTAGCAGCAGTTGTTGGCTTATGTTTGTATAATTCATAGTTACAGTTCTCTTTAACCCTCGAGTACTGGCGTGGGCAACAATGTAGGCCAGCCTTTTTATTTTGCTGGCGCACAACCTCTACAGAGTTTAGAGGAGTGGGGGTATCAGTAGCATCAGATAACATGTTACTCCTACCATTCAGTCTGCGTCTGAGCTCTTCACGGCAAGCACGCCGTTGTCAGATAATTTTGAAAAACAATTGTAGCCCGTGCGAGATCTTCTGTTATATGAAGTAGAAACTAAGTTTGTCATGGAGGAAATCCGTAAGGCGATATATTATCATGGCTGCGTAAAGGCTCGTTGTGAATTATTATGAATCGAGAAATAAAATATTTCCTATATTAATAAACGTAATTTACCCACATACGTCAAATACATTATAAATTTTACACTACATATGCTTTAATATACGAATGAGATAAAGTAACCAATGTATCTACTGAAGTATTTGGTGTAATAATCAATTCATGAAACTACTGAAGGAAATATCACGTGAGTTAACACAGGCCCTTAGGAATCATTTTTATTTGATTAAAGATGTCGCAAGAACAATTTCATATTAATGAAGTGAATTTCAAAATAAAATTATGTATTAAAATTAAATATATGGACAATTAAAACTTTAATTCGAAAAATTCCTTGATTTCGCAAATAATCCGTTGGGCAACTGTGCGCCTGAACTAATTTCATATTAGTTTATTCCCACCAAAGTTAAAAATCTGAAATTTTAACAAGAATCACTCCTGAAAGTGAGATTTAAAAAGTTCGAGTAGAAAATAGTAAAATATTTACACTGGCGTCAGAAAATCTCAACAACAAAAAATAAAAATAAAATTAAATAAAAAATTCTTACCGGTTAATAATTTAAAGATTTAGCATTTCCTGGGGAATAGATTTTACCACGGGGAAACGTTAACATATGAATGTTTAAAATGCTCCGATATGCGGAAAGGTCATGTCTTGTTTACAGTCATCTTCTTGACGACGGCTATCTGTTTGTCGGAATAAATTATTGTTGGTTGCGTAGGCTTCCGCGGCCAAAGTGTGTGTTATCTAGGCTATCGGGGACGAGCCGTATCACTCACATGGTGGATAACGTTTCGGCCAGCCAGCAGTACGCTCTGAAGAAGCCCACAATACGCTGGCCGAAACTTAGCCTAGACAACATAAATTCGTGTTGATTACAGAGCTGTATTGCTGTCAATGTGGTCATCCACGTAGTAAAATTCCGTTTATAATCCCTCATTAGTAATTGATTGTTAGTGATTCCGGGCACACCAGCTAGTAAGGATAGGTTCTTGTAGCATTCCCGTAAGTGAAGGTATTTGTATGGAGGTGGTCTTCCCCCAAACTACAGCGAGGAGATTCGGCGCCGACCCATCGTCGGCTAGCGTAGTCTTCTTCAACGAGGTTTCTCCCACCAGCGAGGCACCCGACCGGTCTCCCGCCATGTGTGGTACTGTAGTGCATGTTAGTGTAAGTGTGTGTAAGTAGGGGCGAGGAGAGGACAAGGAATATGTAGGAAATATCCCGCGCGGTCTGTGGCCCGTTTGTTAGAGTACTGCTCCGCCATTCGCCTAATGTTGAGCGGAAAAACAATGGATAACTACCGATCAGAGCAGCCGGCTGCTAGAATTCTTTTCCAGACAGCGATTCAATTCGACCTGACAGGCTAGTGTTGAAAATCCTGCCACCGTCCGTACTCAAACACTAGATCCTCCCGGTGAGGCATTGGAGTGACATTAATTGATGCTCTGAGCCACCTTCACCGCCACCTATAGTGTCGGAATAGATCCAGACTGAGGCCAGTACCAAGAACGGCCTGGTGTCATACAATCCCTACACTGTTATAAGGGAAATGGGGCTTAAGAAATTTCACAGCATAACGTATTATAACATAGTTCCTTTCCAGTCATTACTGTACCATGTATATGAGCACTATAAACCATATAATTCACTAAAATGAATTTTTAAGGTAAAAAGTTTAAATTTTACATTGAAGAGTAATAAAAAATTCATTTCAAAAATATTAAACTTAATAACGTAGTCATTTAAAGTATTTCATATATTTATATTGCAATTTCTTCCGTACATGTGAATTGCGATTCAGGATTCAGATATGAAAATAAAATAAATACGTTAATCCATGCCTAAAGAACTTGAACACCTGTGACGAGATGACAATCGAATATACTGTGTGAGTCACACGTAGTCCGAAGCTCTCCCTAATGACAGACCGAGAGAGAGGGCTCAGAGTATCTAGTGCAGCAGTAGCCTAACAAACGGCCCAGGGACCACACGGGATCTTTCTTTCCTTTTCCTCGCGCTATCCCTCGCACCCTTGCACACATTTATACATGAACTCACTACACTACCACACGGGAGACCATTTGGGAGCTTAGAGCTTGTCATGGCTGGAGAGGTGCCTCGCTGGTGGGAGATACCTGCATGAGGAAAATCCCCCAAGCCGAGGGTAGGTCTGCGTCAAAACTCACCATCCACCACCAAACAGAGGGGAATGATTACTACCGCCTCCAACAACGATAAAACATTCACTACACTTACGGGACTAATAGCTTCCTCAGTTGACACGCCAGGAGTCACTAACCAAAGAATCAAGAGCAGGTAGATGCGAAGATGAATGCGAGGATGAATGCGAGGATGAATGCGAGGATGAATGCGAGGATGAATGCGAGGATGGATGTGAAGATGGATGTGAAAGTGGGATGCGATGGGGGGATGCGACAGTGCGATGCGACGGTGTGATGCGATGGTGAAATGCGAAGATGGGACGCAAAGATGGGATGTGAAGGTGTGACGCGAAGGTGGAACGCGAAGGTGGGACGCGATGGCGGGTTGTGAAGGTGGGATGCGACGGTGGGATGCGACGGTGGGATGCGACGGTGGGATGCGACGCTGGGATGCGACGGTGGGATGCGACGCTGGGATGCGACGCTGGGATGCGACGCTGGGATGCGACGCTGGGATGCGACGCTGGGATGCGACGGTAGGATGCGACGGTGGGATGCAAAGGTGGCGATGTGACGGTGGGATACGAAAGTGCGATGCGAAGGAGGGATGCGAAGCTGGGTCACGAAAGTGGGATGCGAAGGTGGCGGAGGTAGCGTGGCTGCTGTACAGCGGAGTTGCGCGAGTGCGGCGGCGGGGCTTCTTTTGAAGTGGCTCTCCCTGTCGCACCAACTAGTGCGCGCTGCGGGGGCTCATGGGTGTGGCAGCGCCGCGACCGCACGCCACACACGACCTTTTTAGCGTACATAAAAAATGACCCAAAAGGGTGTGTGCGGTTACTGCGTCCGCCCGGCCGTGTGTGCGCGGTTTCGTGCACTCGTCGCCCTTTTCACTTTGTGAACCAGTTGAGGAATTTTTAGTGAGACGGGTCTGAATATCAACGCAATGTACGTTTTCAGTGCAGCATTTTAACTTGTTCATGATTATTACATTATTTGAAGTAATCTGTATGAGCTGATTCTATAATGAATAATTATAAGACGTAAATCAGTGAGTTCCTGTGATTGTAATTATCAGACTGTTAAACGAGGATTCATTTGTTGACGTGAAAATACAATACTCTTGTTGCGACTTTATAATATAAGCAGATAGAATGGTAAATCTGTAATGATAGTCTTTCTGCACAAGTTTTGTAGATGTATTTTTTTATTATTTTTGTTAGCCCTTCATCATAGAATTAAAAACTTCATAACTCAGACATAAACAGAGTCGCACTGACTCCAAACATACGCCAGTCAACAATGAATTCCTTCTCGGGAGAAGTAGAAGACAATAGAATTGGCTACGATAGCTCAGAGGCCGTCGCAACCACAGAATCTTTGGATTGAAAGACCTTGGGTTTAAGTAACGTCGGTAGCGTATTTTAGATAGCAATGTGTGTCAAATTCAAGCACGGTGTGGAGGAGAATTCTGGCAGCCAAATCCTCTGGTCGGTCGTTTTCAGTCAGTTTTCAATTTCCTGTTAATGCCATGCTAATAATGGAACAGTATCTGAACAATACCCGCGGGCCGCCCGTGATCTTTCTCATCCTTGCTCTCTGCTCTATCTTTAAATAGTATGTTTATATTTCCTACTCACACTTATAAGCACAACACTCCATATCAGGAGACCAGTTTGATAAACAGATCTTGTCTCTACTGGGGCGATGGACCAGTTGGTGAAATACCAGTTGAAGTGCTCATACAATATTTGAGAGTTTTTGAGAATATTTGAGAACGTACCTGAAGAAAAGCAGCCAAATATAATAAACCTAATATTTTCAACTGTGAGTAATAAATACCATTTGTTAACATATTTTTAAACTCGTTAAATTTCATTTTTTTGTTCATGTTTGCAGAAAAAGAATATCCCTTCATGAAAAGTGTTGTCCATAAACGTGTATTAACTTAAATGACCAGAGTTTAAAATTTGAGGAGTGCGTGATAAAAACAAACAAATAGATTTTTAATATGAATAATATGCACGTTTAGTATTTACAAGATATGTATAGTATGGTCTTATCCGCGCACGTTTTCCTGAGCCATCGTTTCACTAATTACGAGAAGAGTGGGGGTTAGGTTATTTTGACCAAAATAATGTTGTCACATTTGTAGTTGGATTTTCGATGCAAAATAGTTTTATTACTTGGGAGCGAAAATTTTTGGTTATCAGATGAGTCTGGCTGTCTACAACGATCTTTTCTATCATTTATTCTTCATTCAATCAATGTTTGCAATTTGGGTAGAAATTCCGGGGTTGAAGAAAACGTGCACGTTTTCTTCAGTATACCAAGTATACTTCATACCAAGTGCACGAGTGATATAGGTTATGTCACAGAAACAAGAATGTCAATACTTTCATTTGTTTGCTACGAGGGAATTCTGCCAAGGGAGGCAGATATACTATTCTTAGGGGATCGTGAAACTGAAACTTGAGAACATGTGGTCCATTTTCATCGTACTTCCCTCCACAATTACGCACAAAGTACTTGTAGACCACGGCAAAACGGAAAACGAATGGTTGCACGATACGCATAAGAAACAATCTTCATCGGTATCACGTAATTAATAATAGTACTTCTAGTTGTTGCTACGAGAGCGAATCTTGAATGAATAAATTTGCAAATAAACCTCGTCAGTCTGCGCAAACCACGGTGTCCACAGAAAGCGTAAATAGTATATGATAGAGGAATCTAAGCCTTCTAAGCGTGGTGTCACAAAGATACCCACATCACCATGGGTTGAAATATACGTGACTGTCGATAAGTACAGAACCAGCAAAAATTCAATTTAATGTCCAAGAATATCTCGTGTAGATTACAATGTCACAAACGTTTCTTGGAGGCCTTCGATCGCAAAGTCTAAGGCTTAAAACGTTCAGTTAAGTATTGAAGGCCCTAAAACGCTTTTTTATGGAGTTATTTAACAATTTAGCTGCCTGCGTATTGCGGGATGCATTTGACATGAATATTTATATGCGTCTTTTTACTAAAATCCTTGATATTTTTAAAGTCAAAGTGCAACCCGTCACGTGTCAGTGAATTTTTGTTTCTTTAGATTCTTCTTCCAAGTTTATAAAGTTTGGTTGCGAGTGAGAGTTGCAAAAGGTATCTACACATGTATACTACTAAAATAATATATGAGACGATACAAGTAGATATCTGTAAATCTTTTTGCCAACATGTTTTTGAACCTTGTTTGTAAAAATATTATTACGACACACGGTAAACACAAATTATTATTTCAGCTTATTGATCTCAGTCATTATCATGCAAAGTGGAAATCTGGATGCAACATTTTGATTGAAATAATCCAGACAGGCGTTTTGGTAATTATTGTCTATAATTTCATTTTGTGCAAATGACGTGTTTGTTTCGTGCATACAATTTATGCCTACCTGTTAATTAAATTAATTTAGTATGTAACCTGAAGGTGGATTTCATTAAACTGTTTCGTTTGTTTAAAGAGTTTATAATCCTTTAACTGGCAAGTTTTTTTAAGGAATTGTTTGGGCGCTAAAAATATCCTTACTTACCAAACCCACTTACATGCAATGCTATCAGCAACTAGTATGCACTATTTTACAGATAAAACGCATTGCTTTATTTGAAATAACGTAACAGAAAACAACGAAGCTCTTTCTCCCAACATTGACCGTGTTGGATACTCGGATTCTCATGAACGTCCTTCAGCTGATAACACACCATGCAAAACCCACATACCCAAATTGTGCAATGGAGTGTTGGAAATGGCATTTTAGAGGTGTTTTATGTCAAAACCCTTCATGAAAGCAGTGGGTAAACAGGTGCTTTGGCAGTGCTAGGAACGTTAAGAGACGTTTATCAACGGGTGTCAGATTTCTAGCGAGTTCGTTCTTTCACGACTGATGGCAAAGAGCACATGAATTGAGTAAATTGAATTGATTCCTTATTTTACGTGGCGAAACTCTGGCCATGAGGCCTACTCTTCCGTCTGACCACGCAAATTTTGTTATGCCCCTTTCATCAACTAGCAGACAAAGGAGGTATTTCTTGGGCGAGAAACAGGCGATATAAATTTAGCTCAGAGGCTTCATTTAGAGGATATTTTACATGCAGTAAATCTACTAAAAAGGGACAGCTGCCTTTACATCCCCTCCACAGGAAGGCGTACGAAGGATTTCTTCGCCCTTAAACATTAAGCAACTAGTTTATAATGTTAAGCTTAATTGTTTATGCTTAATATATGCAATACTTGTTCTGATAACGAACGTCTTTAGGAGCGCTTTTTTGTGAATAATAGCACTTTAAATTTATAAAAAAATCTAAGGTAATCTTGAAAGCAAATTTATTTTGTTTATCTCATGATTCTCTCGCTGCGATTTTATATGACTGAATGTGTGATGACGCAATTATTCGTGCCATAAGTGACTAATACACTATAATCCCTATCATAAAACGTCGCTTTATTAAAGATTTCTTGTAATCGAAATAGTTTTCTACAAAAAATACTGATATACAAAAGTATTCGTACGCTATTTTTTATCTTCCATCTTCGTACGCCATTTATTATCAACTCATTTTTTTTTCGTTTGTTCTTATAGAGCGGCGAGCTGTTAAATTCTTAATAGGCGCCGGTCTTAAGAGTTTTTCGCTCTTCTCTTTCATTTCGTCAAAACAAAAAAATAATACGAAAAAACCGTATCCTCCTCGTATATTACCCTCTTTCCCTTCATCCAGAAGCGGAAAAGGCACCAATAAGATGACATACCTGAGAGGAGTACTATTGAAGAAAGGAAAGAGAGAAGAGCAATAAGGAGAAGAAGTATGTGTGCATCATTGTCGCCTAATGAGTATCTGGAACACCATAAAATGATTACTAGCGTATGTCATCAATCTGGTTCCGATTTGAAGATTCATGAAAAAATGTCTCAGTTTTGTTGCATAATTTACTCCCGGATTTTGAAAACGAAAATTGCAGAAGGAAAGTAAAGAAAAAGGAAATAGAAGTGGAGAGAAAATAGAAATTGAAAATGAAGAGAAAAATAATTAAATGGAAATAAAGAAGAAAGAAAAAAAATGAAGAATAAAATGATGGAGATGAAAATGAAGAAGAAAAATAAAATTATTAAAATGAAAAAAGAAGAAAAAAATTAAAATAAAAACGAAGAAGAAAAAGAAAATTAAAATGAAGAATAGAGGGAAATATAGGATGAGAATGAGAGACAAAAAAAAGATGAACAAATTGGTGAAGCCGCGACATTGCGTACCGTTTGTTTCCCAGTCATCATATCGTTCCATTTCCTCAAAGTCTGAGCAAATGTAAAAGTAAATTAGTTTTCTGAATGTTGATATTGTATTATAAATATCTTTACTATTATTCAGTGTAAGTAACTATGTCTATTATGTAATTAAGTATTATTATTATTATTATTATTATTAATTATGCGCAGTGGACTGGCGTTGTGTAACTGAGGGAAACGAATGTTTAGCTCAGTGATTCGCAGTGTGGTGAAGTGAAGTGAAGTGAAGTGTGGTGAAGTGGAGTGCTATGAAAGATTTCACGATGAAATGTTCAAGTTAACTTGTAAAGTTTCTAAATCTTGTAAAGTTGTTAAGTTCTGTAATGTTAAATTAGTTCACTCTGCCACCAAGGTTCTCAAACTTAATCGCAGAATTAGTAATATATATAATCTTTGAAAAAAAAAATTGTTCTTCACAGGAAATTATTTCGGCCCCCGCGCGGCGCCGCTGCGCCCAGAGGGGCCACGCCCCCCTCCCTTCGGACGAGCAGTTCCCCGGCGCGGCGGCGGCTGGGAGTGGCCTCTGAAGGTGCGCGCGACGCCGCGGCGCCCGGCTACCTCCCCGTTTCATACGCAAATCTGTGCAAATTACACAGGCGTTGATACGTGCGCGTTTCGCGCGTCCTCCCGCCTCCCCGCTGCCGGAGATGCGTTTTTATTTTGCGGCGCTTTTAGTCTGCGTGGGAGTGACATGGTTGAGAGAGCCCGGAGGATTATCCGTTTCGGATTGCGTATATTTAGGTGAGGAGAGAAAAAATACTTAAACACGGTTTTCCTAACAACGCTGCGTTGAGATACATAAATGCATCCTCCTCCTCTTCCTCTTCTTCTTCTTCTTCTTCTTCTTCTTCTTCTTCTTCTGCTTCTGCTTCTGCTTCTTTTACTTCTTCTTCTTCTCCTTCTTCTACTTCTTTTCCTTCTTCTCCTCCTCCTTCTTGTTCTTCTTCTTCCTCTTCTTCTTCTTCTTCTTGTCCTCCTCATTATTATTATTATTATTATTGTTATTATTGTTATTAATAATATTGGTATTATTATCATAATCATCCTTCCGAACTGTTTGTGGGCGCTAAGTACGTTGGGTGAATAAATTGAGGGAAACGCGATGATTTAAACTTGCTTTTCATGCCACAATCAGTAAAAATAACCATTGTTCATCCGAGATTATATTGAACCCAAACCTTTTAATCTGCGTAGGATGGCTGTCGCCGCAGCCGTTAGTAGATTGGTGATAATTTATTCTGAAATATACCTACTAATCAAAGATATAAAAATATTGCGAAGTTAATCTAGAAACTATTTTAATTTTTTTTTCCTGAGCCCGTACTCCTGTGTCTCTTTCCGCGCTTTGCATCACTGCTTGTGGAGAGACATTTGGGGTGAATACCAGAATTCGAAGATTAGAACGCGAAAGGATGTAGTATCCCTGTAATGGCTAAAGGCCTTCGGCCTAGCCACATTGCTCGCGACTCACAGTACAGCTAATTTGTCTGCTACATAATTACACCTATTAAATAAAAATAATAACTATTTTAATAACTTTATCTAACTGCATTGCCATAATGTATAACACTAGTTTAAGGTCAATGTACTTCACCACTCTACTTTTTATTTATAGCATGTTTTCTTCATATATGTTATCGAATACTGAGAATTGATTATTTTTCTTTTAGGTTCAATTATGAAAATAAATTTCTATTTCAGGCGTTGTATAGGGTATGTCACGATCTTCTTTGCAATACCCAGCTTTCCGAACATGTGTTTCCGAAAATATATATTCTTTTTACACCAAAACGAATCCAAAACGCTAACTCAGAGCAATTGATCCTGAAGTCGTAATAAATGAAGTCATTACGCCGTTGTAGAGCAAATAACGGACACGATTACAGTTATTAAGTAGAAATGATAGTCAAGGTTTATGACCTACCAAATTCTTTATTTATAATACCGGCCGTGTCGTTCAATACTTTTCTTAATACCACCTTCTTATAATACAATCTTATCATGAGAAATATATTTTCCTGAAACAGAAGTTCTCAAATGACATGTTTAAATAAAAATCATTTGTTTCCATTTTTCTTGGCGGAAGGTACACTGTTCAAAATCTGGGCAGATATCGACCATTAAGAGTGATTTTCCGTTTCTATTCTTGCACTAAGACGACTGTACAATATTAAAAAAAAAACAATAACCTTCATCAAAAATGTATAGATAGTTGGGATGGTAACGTTTGACTGTCGAGCGTGTAGAAAGCTGGAAGATTGAAGGAACCATCTTTTTCAGGTAATTTTGTATATGTTGTACATAAGCGAGATTTTGACAATTCCTGACGATTTAGGATGCCTTGGAAATATCCATGGTGTCCCTGGTTATGTTTAGGCGATTAACGGAGCACTTTACTTTAGAAAATGGGTCACAGATTGCACTGAATTTCCATTCCTCGTTCTTCCCTTTCCTCCAACATGGAACAAGAAGCTTTGGAATCCTTCTACTTCATAAACAACACACAAACGGAGGTAAAAGGCCTTTATCATTACAGCATACAAGTAGGTTAAAAAGTAAATTATATATACAGCGCATTTTTTTGTAGTAAAAATGATCAATCCGTTAAAATTTCTAGAGATTTTTTTTAACTTCAAGAGAGAATGCGGTGGGCAGAAAAGGGTGGCACAAGCCGTGCGCCAGCCGAATAACGCTTTTTTTTGCTGCTGGTCGCATTTGGAAATAGATGGCTCTTTAACAGCTGCGACATATGCTAATTTGGGGGAAACGCTAGGGAAAAGGTTGTGAAGGGAATTGTGATTCAATGAGGTGGATGTGGTGAATTTAAAAAAATGCGTAACGTGAGAGGTTTCAAATTAATATTAGGAAATTCTTTGTGTTTTAAGCATTGCATGTGATAATGTTTCATGCTGTTGAAATTACAGCTATTTCAAAATACAATGGGCTTAAAACGTTTATTAATGCGATAAAAGATTTTTGAGGTTCGGATTGTTTCTGCACATCTCTGAATAGTAAAATGCCTTATTTTGCATATTTTCTTTTTGGGTTTTTCAAAGAGATGTATTCAACAAAGTTTTTAATAATGTGAAATAATTTTTATTTACTGATGTAATTTGCAAATCTTGTTATTCAACTAAAATTTGCGAAAGAAATTTTAACTAATTAAAATAAATAAAAGGAAGCACTAAAACTATTATTGGCATGTTTTCGTTTTCACATCTTTTAGGATAAGTCCTCAATTTTTCGGATAACTATGTCTTTAAAAACTTTTTTCCAGTCAAAATAAGACCGGGGTAAATTGGTAGAAACGACAATCCGCTTTTTATTTTTATCTTTGAATTCAGGAAACACAATAACATAGTATATTGTATAATAAATATTTAGTATGCCTCTGTTGACTGAATTATTAGAGCATATTTGCCTAATCCCTGATTGTTCAAAATCGAAAGAAAGTTTCTTTTAAAAAGACTCGAACAAATGAGAAAACAGTCTTGAATAAACATTTTCTAGATGTGTTTAATGATCTTTACATTTCAAGAGAAATACTTATTGCCGACAGTTAACATGTTTGAATATTCATGAATGTTCAGTGTTATTGCACTAATTTAGCAAAGAAATGTCCCTATAATGATCAGTATTACAGCTATTAAAAACGTAATTTTTTTTCTTAAATCGTTATGCAAAACTTCTTGCCTTCATTATTTTAATTCAAATGATTTTTCTTTTTAAGCTATATCTTAGTTTACAAGTATAATTTTCTAAAATTATATTAAATATTCTTAAATTATCATCTGAAACAAGGAATCTAAGTTTGAATAATGAATCACACGCCGGAGTGCATCAGACAAAAACAGGAAAGACGAACAACCTCCCCGCGCATTACCAACTCCATTAAGTGCTTCGCAACTGTTATTAATAATTACAAAATTCCTGCAGTGAAAATTAACGTAGATTCCATTAGCAAGGAGAGTTGGCGTTAATTAACCGCGTCGGACGTAGAAATATGAAGTTCCCTAAACACTCAGTTTTCAACGTTGCTGATGGAGTTTTAGTAACGTCACGTTCTGCTTTCAGTAAATTCCTCTAGAAGTAAGATTGACGAGGAAAACTTCGGGATGGGAATCTGTGCGAATTAGGTTTCAAAGAATTATTGCACTGGCAATTATATTAATTTGTAGGCAATATACGGTCAAAAATATAAATATTTCAAAAAATTGAAAGCTTTGAAACATTTAAAATGTTCACTACTTGTTCAAACATTAAGCTTTCAGCGCGTGGTTTTCTATATTGTTTTGGCGAATTCATTCCCTTTAGTTACGTTATTCATTTATTTTCGTTTGGTTCATTGCTACATTTTCTTATCAACTGTTATTTCTGCTGCCATGACAGTTATCCTGCGTCACAACTATTGTCATTAACTTTAAGAGAAGAGCTTTAAAATACATTGTTAAGAAACACAAGTGACTCTTTGCTATATCAAATAGAAAATAAAACGCGTAATTAAAATACTAACGGTGGTCTTTTGAAATAAAATTTCAATTTTATCAAGCTTAAAAAACACAATATAACTTAGCCTAATGTTCGAATATCTCTGTCACCACGCCTGTAAACACTGCTTAGTCAATGGCAAACTCTTACCGCTTTCAAACAACAAAGTCCGCCACCATGGACAGACAACACGTGTGTGGGACGAGAGCCGTCCTGGACGAGTGACGGCGGCGCGAGAGCTGCCGGAAGAGCGGCACGGGTCGGGAGGACGGGCGTCCACGGGTCGTCGATGTGACGAGCAGGCGTCGCAGCGAGGACGCGGCGGCGAGGACGGCGCGACACGACGCGACGGGCGGCCGACGGCTACTGAGGACGGCGCGCGCTCCCCGACGCTTTATGCCGGCGCGCGGCGCGACGCCGCCGACGCCGCCGACGCCACGGCGCCTGCGCCGACGCCGCCCGCGCCGCCCCCGCCACCGACGCCGCCGACGGCGATTTCACGTGCGCCGGCGGTTGCCACTGCTGTGTTGTTGCGCGGGGCCATGGGAGGTGAAGGTTACACTGCCCCCGTCCGAATCGATGGATTTATGGCTGAGAGGGTGGTCATTGCGAGGGTTATTACTGATTACTGGGTTGTATTTGTATTTAGCTATTATATGTCCCGTAAAGGGCAATTGTCCTCAACGCTGTTAGATCCCGGGGTTCTTGGTCGCTAACCCAGCTAAGAATCCGGCGAGTTCCCACTGCTGTGTTGTTGCGCGGGGCCATGGGAGGTGAAGGTTAGACTGCCCCCGTCCGAATCGATGGATTTATGGCGGAGAGCTTGGTCATTGCGAGGGATATGACTGATTACTGGGTTTGTATTTAGCCATTGTATTTGTAATTGTCCTCGACGCTGTTAGATCCTGGCGTTCTTGGTCGGTAACCCAAGCTAAGAATCCGAGAGGTCTCGTATTCGCTTAACCTTCCTGACTTCACGTAGCTAACGAATTCGGCTAACGACGCCGGTTTTGCGGGTGTGGCCTTTTAGTAGATCCATCCCAGCATTCGCTTGAATGGCCAAAGGAAACCACGACAACG
>BOPP01000006.1:9828034-9898475 GCA_017312745.1 Gryllus bimaculatus
GGTGTGATTGTGACGCTTTACGCATTGTCTCGCGGGCCCTCGTTTAATTAGCGCACGGCGGCGTGTGCCGCAAGGCCGGCCGGAGATGGTGGCAGCGGGGATGGTAGATGAGAGGGGCGGGGGAAGTGGAGATGCCGAACTGGGGGTAGGGCGAGAATTGGGCGATGGTGGCGGAGGAGAAGGCAACGGCCAGTGTTGGTGTTGAGCGGTATGGGCTTCAAGGTCCAGGAGAAATAGCTCTCTGGTGCCAAGGGTACGACATGACGGTGGTGGTGTTGGAAGTGATATGGGCACGGAGGCCCAAAAGAACTCTCTAGTACTAAGGGAATGACAAGACGGTGGTGGTGTTGAAAGCGGTATGGGCACGAAGACCTAAGAGAACTCTCTAGTACCAAGGACATTACAACGCGCTGTTGGTGTTGAAAGCGGTATGGGCATGGAGGCCCAAGAGAAATAACTCTCCAGTACCAAGGATAGTCATATGGCAAGAATATGGTGCTTTTCTAGATATAAATTTATTTTTATTTAAGCGGATTTGTATATGTCATTTCTTCAAATTTTAGTTAAATTGCATCAGTACTAAAGGATGCTGAGAATCAATTTTATTCTTGGGCATAAACGTGGTTACAATAGTACTTGGGGAGTGTGAGGAAGAATGTTGGGTTTATTGGAATTGTCATCCATGTTTGGAATTATGATTATGATTTGGTATAGGTGAATTTTCGCCAGAGAGAAAAAAATAAATATCAGTGAAATACAGTCACTATGCCTAGTGTTTGCTCACTGTTGTGGTTGGATTTATTTATGATCATTTAGGGGATGTCTAAAATCCGAAGCATGATGTAGAATATACCTGGTCTAAATAGACGAGTATGTAATTTATTTGCAGAGCTGGGTTACTTGTACATACACCCACGCAACGTTCCCATTCACATGCATGCAGTGCCCCATGTGCCTTCTTCCTAAGAAATGCATATAGTTAGCGTTACTATTCATTAAAATGTATGGAAAAGGTCTATTTTTGGCAGACTGCTATCTGTAAGTTAGTAATCTCTGAGAGTGAAAAAGTACGTAAAAATATTTTTTTGTATTTTTTAAAATGTACGAAAACAAACTCGAGGTGTATGAAGCATAAAATAAAACATGAGAAACAGAAGAAGGATTTAATCGAAAAAGGAGGAATAGGATTTTAAAGGTAATTATATTTGTGTAAAATACTCAGAATTCAATTTAATGACAACCCATCCTGTTATAGATTTTTATACAAGGTGGTAGGTTCCAACAATTTTTTTGTGAATATTTCGTGTGATACTATTATGGGCAGTTTATTACAGCTTCTGCAGATGCAACCCATGGCAAGAAAACACACTACTGAAATGCAAATTGCCTATCTTGCGCCTGCAAGCCCTTTGAGACCCATTTCTGTATCTTTCACAATATAACTACAGTACGTTCCAATTCAAGAGCCGGATAAGTCAGAAGGAAAGGGACGAATCTGCTTTGAAAATTAACATTTTCTTCCTATCTACCTTATTTATAATCTTTGTAGGTTTACTTGAAACTATTTGTTTCATTCCAGTCATGGCCTCTAGACCTGAATAATTTTCAAATATTCAACATTTTATTTCAATTTATTACGGAAAGGATTCGTAAAACAAGACCGTAGGAAGTACTCTATGTTTCTTCAACTACAAAGTAGCTTTCTGGAGGTAAAAGCTTAAATATGAGCTGTCTTACCTTGGCTTAACTATTTTCCAAGTTCAATATAAAACCATGTTCAATACCCGGCAAACAGTCTCAATCACCACGGTGCATTGAGATTCATACCTTTCTGTAGCGATCTACAGTTTCATCTGGAACCTATTGGAATATTAAAAGTAACAACACATCTAAGTAGTTGTGAACCATATTAGGAGAAAGGGAAAACCGACGTACTAAAGTAAAATAAAACCAAACTTCCCGGTCCGGTTAAACTTCAAGAAATAAAATTCCTGAATACACTGTCTTCTAAAAGGGAAATATAGGAGATGGGATGAAATAGTATAAGGAAAGATTTCAAGATACTGTAACAAGTCGTACGCATTTAACATCAAGATATGTATATGCACGGCCTTGTGGGATAGGAACGCAGGTTAGCAATGATTTAGATGTCGTGATCGACGATCTACGTAAGAAGAGAAATGAAATCAGCAGCTATATGGGAAATAGACGTTCTGAAATGAGAAAGTGTATGATAAATGGAGTTTTTAGTCAGAGTTGTATGACACAGTGAGAAATTTGGATGTGAGAGGTTAATGTGATATTGACTGCATATTCAATTGAGAACAATATCAAGTTAAAGTACATGGGCTGGAATATTCGAAAGGGCTGAGAGTAAACTCTACAGAGATTTGGATATAAAAAAAGTACTATTGGATTTTTGAAAGATAAAAAAAGTTAAAACTAGGTACTGTTCTGGAAATATGTTCTGTTAATTCAATGTTATATATTTATTTCAGTTTGCAAACAATATTATTTAAATTAAATTAAATTTATTTTCTTTGTTTTTGTTGTCACTATCGCGAATAAATGTTCTATTTAATTTTGAAATTTCGTTTTAGATTTGATATTTCAGTGAGTTGACACATTTTAGTCTACGAAGTATGCCGTCGAATTATCGGCCCTCAATAAATAATTAAATAGATATTTCCCCCCCATTAAGTTAATCCATTCATTGAGAAATAAAAAGACTCTAACTACTATATTTTAAATATTTATTGCGGTAAGCAATATGTCACCACCGAAGTCATACTAAAAATAGTACTTTGTAAAATTCTTCTTGTCATAAAAAATAGTACTCTTCAATATTTTTAGTTTCCCAGTGATTCAATTTCAAATTTTTCAATTTTCAATTTAGTTTCGCAGTGTGCGGTCACAGTGCGACGTTGGTTGTTCTTGACGCTTGCGAGTACACACTCTGGCTCCGCTGCCATGGCTGCTGGAGGCGGCTGCGGAGGTGATCCCAAGTGTGTTGTTTGCACGCCAGGGAGCCGAGGAAGGGAATGACCTCAGGCGCGACACCTGTTTGGCTCACAGCCTCAAGCCCTCGGATGTTGAGGTCCAGAGGGCGCGCACAGTCTCTCTGTTGTCCCCTTTCCGCTCCGGGCGGTTAGCAGAGGGATATAGTGACGCCCGTGGTTGTTCCCACGAGCTAGCCTGAGTAAATGGAAAAGGTGGCCACAACAACACTGCCTGTGCCGGTTTGAAGAGCCGAGGTTGCTGAGCTGAAGCTGTCTGGGCTCGAAGGGGCGCGGGTTCGAGTCCCGCCTCGGTCGTATGAGTGTTTATGTGTGTGTTCGTGTTGACCCAACGAATTATTCTTACAGTTATCCCCTAAAGGTCAAATTAATTACAGGGGTTGTTGTATGACCAAGTTGTTAAAAGGCACTACCTAAAAAAGCATTACCTACGCGAGAAACGACGTTTTTGACAGACAGCTACAGCATGAATATATTTAACATAAGTGAAATTCCTGGATAAGGCAAACATTAAACTGTTGCTTTTCACTGTCATATTCCAGTGCATGTACGTGGGTGATAATGTGATGGTTTCTTGGAGGTAGACAATGCCATAAAGATGGGTATTTGGTGTTGGTCTGTTTACTAGAAGACTCCCGAACTTACGGCCGTCATGCCATCACAATCTGACGAGGCTTGTGCAAGGGTTTGTACACAAAATATAACTAAAAAACCTGTAGATATATTCTCTGAAATGTATATATAATTAATTTATTATTAATTGTTGACCCAGGTGACTTTTTTGAAAGCACTTCTTCACCTTCACGGGTTTATCCATATTTATAGAATCTACATATTTATCTCTACACATTTTCTTCTTTAGAATATCTATGTATATTGTATCTATGTATATCTTCGTTAGGAATTTACTGTCCGAAAACCAATAAGTGTTGAGATCACTTTCCTCTGAGATGTTAATTACTATAGTGTTTCTTTGGACCCTAATTTCAAAAATACTTGAGGTTTTAGCCGTATTTTTCGAAAAGTTTCATGACATTGCATCATCAGAAAAATATTTTTAATCTATGCGCCATTAATAACAATATACAATGATTCCAAATCCATCACAGATAATTTTTAAAAAGTATTAAAAAGCCGCAAAGATAGTTTTTGGAAGAACCAAAATGGCTCTAGTATATCAAGTAAAAGCTACTGAATGTAAAGACAGCTTCCGAAGCTTTACGTACTCAGCTGACGTACTAATTTACGAATGACCATGTAACAGTTTAAAGCGTATTAGTTTTGTTGGTTTGAAGGAATTCACAATAAAAATCAAGAAGAAAATGAGTGACATTAAATGTAATTCTAAAACAATTGTCTTGGTTGCAACTCAATATATACAGAGCTCGTTTTTTACGTTGACATTGATACATTCAAGTGATCAATAAATTAATCATCTCAGACATTTCCATCACCTTCATCATTATTTTTCCTTTTAACAAGTCTCTAGGTAAATTCATATTTAATCGGTGATACAGAGGTTCAAAATGTTGTATTTTCATATTACATATAACTACAAACGTTAAATATTTACTGTTGCCGAAACTGTAATGGAAAGTACGGAAGAATACCACACAAGAAAAATTTAACGTATTGGTGATATTCTGCTAACATTTTCTTCTACTTCTCTTGTTTTTTAGTTTTACATTCTTGCAATTTATACGCAGCAAAATAAAGTATTCTTGGCGTTAGAACAAAGATTCATCCTATGATCCTTCTAGTACGTGTACTAGTGTGTGTGCGTTAAGTCTACAGTTTGGTGTTTTCTTTTCATGCCAGACTAAACATCAGTTTACATTCATTATCTGTAATGGACATTAGAATTCATCGTACCATGTTTCGCGAATTCAGTTTTATGGACGATTTTAATGAATTTATACGCTCGCAAATTTCGGCGGAATGGGACGCTTGCAATTTACAATAGAGTTCTTTGCACACGAATTAAATTCACACGAGGTACCAAGCGCTTTTTCGGTAACGATCACATCGTATGTATGTGTTATCTACAAAACAAACCGAAAATACGAGAAGCGTATGCTCCATTTGACCTCGCGTTTTCTACTTTCCCGTTTTGTAATCGTTTTTGTTGATTGCAATTAAGCTTATGAATGTTTACCGAGCGCAAAAAGTGTTGTTATTTCGAAAATATAATAGACTGGAGAGGAGAGTTCCTAGAGTTTCGTATCCTAAATTGTCAATAGTATTATCAAAACAAGTAATGTTTCGATTAACATAACGAAGGTATTAATGAAAGATGTGGTCGATTTTTTTAATATGTAAACTTTATAATTATATTATTTCTTAATAATTCGATGCACATTTTAATTTATTTGCAATAGTTTAATTAAGGAGGGTCATAAAGTTCCATCTTCCATGTTAATTTGGCTGTATGTTTGCCAAATTATCGCTGAAAATATTCAACCTTCTACTGAAACATAGGATCAGCTTGATAGAAATTCTGTGTGTAATATAGAGCAGATTTATATGTTTCTAATAGTTTCTGTAAATTTCATTACAGCTGAAGTAAATGTCAAAATTGTGCGCACATTATGTTTTCTGTACTTGTGTACAGATATAAAGTATGAAACGCTGAAATCCTAAAGCATGTATTTTCCAGATGAACTCATTGAAAATATGTAATGTAAATGAAAGACGTGTAACCAAAACGAATGCCAGTATTTACTAGGCTGTCCGGGTGACGCCACGTCCATGGTGAAGGTGCCGACGATTCGGTCGCCATTCTGCGACCTTCCTCAGGGCGTAATGCCATTTTCACATATGCAGATAAAAGAATAAATAACAAACAATATGAAATAATTTGTTAAGAGTGCACTAGATTATGATTTAAGTATCATTATATTTAGAAAACTAAATATTTATGAAATGTTAAAATTCAAAATACCAGATTATTACTTTAATAATTTACATTTTATATATATATATATATATATATATATATATATAGATTATATATATATATATAATTATATTGTGACGTACGGGGAACGGTACTTTCACGACAAATAAATTATGCAAGGACAGGTACATTTCTGTGAATGGTCTCCAGGAATTTGCGCGCAGCATAGGAAAGATAATCGTTATAAATTCTTTTGCCACATCTAAATATTTTAATGATCAGAGAACACACTTTACAAAAATAGATTTACAAATGCATATGCGCAGCCTTGGAAACAAGCGCAAGGTCAACGCTACCTTTGATGTTTTAAAAAACCACCTGTTTCCTCTGGAGGCGACCGGGGCCGTCGTGGCAACGGCGGCGGTGGCTTCGGCAAGCTCGGTTCGCCCCAAAGTCTGCCGGGAATTCGACCCTCCCTCGGCGACCAACTCCTCGGGCCCAACGTAACGGCCGATGAATTCGCCGGGTCCACCCCAGCCGGTGTAAACAAAGTCTCACGGGTACTGTAACGCACGACGCGTGATTGATGTCCGTCGGCGGTTCTAGTCTTTTCAGCCAACATTTCATAACTTACGCGCGAATGTCCGTAAGCAACTGCCCACTGTTATACTATACCAGGCGGGATTATGACCCTAGCCCTTTCGTCCACCACGATTTCCTGTCTTATTGGTTTCATCAGTTCTGGTGCGCAATTCTACAATCACTAATCATCTGACGCGTTAATCCTTATACGACCTGGTTCCACATTTAGCGGCACCTCAGGTCCGAACTGCACTTACAACGACAATAAATTTCTTGGACGCAAACACATGCCCCGTCCGTGCTTCACTCGAGGCCTCTCCGCGCACCACTAACCGTCGCTCGCCTCGCCGTCCCCCCCCCCCCGATTTTGCCGTTCGGTTGGGCGGGCGGCGGCGTGACTGCGGTGATCAACTCCAGTACTTTATTTTAATTTGTAATTTAGTGATCATTTTAATTTTTCTAATTACAGAAACGTACTTCGTTTCTAATATATATATATATATATATATATATATATATATATATATATATACTATATATAATATACTGTGACGTACCTGGGAAGCGGTTCTCTCACGACAAAATAAATTATACAAAGGACAGGTACATTTTCGTGAATGGGCTTCCAGGGGTTTACGCTCATTGAAGATGATCATAAGAAATTCTTTTTGTGCATTTAAATATTTTAATAATAGAGAACACTCTTTACAAAGATTATTTACAAAACCGCAATGCGCAAGGCCTTTGGTAGTAAGTGCACAGTCAACGCTACCTTCATGCTTTTAAGAACACCTGTTGCTGGAGACGAGCGGGGCCGCCGTGCAACGGCGGCGGCGTCTCGGCAACCTTCTGTCCGCCCCGAAGTCCGTCGGGAAATCGCTCTCCCTCGGCGATCAGCTCCGCTGGCCCCCAAAGCAACGGCCGATGGATTCGCCGGAGTCCACCCCCCCCAGCCGGTACAACAATGTCTCACAGGCACAACACGAACGACGAGCGATTGACGCCCGTCGGCAGGTCCAGTCTCAGCAAACCCTCTCAATCTCGCGCGAATGTCTGCACAGTACGGCCTGCTGCTGCATCACACCCGGGCAGAACATATAACACGTCCCGTCGGCCGCCACGAATTCCTGTATTAATGTTTTTTGATTTCGGTTCTGGTGCGCCCTTCCACTTTCACTAATCATCTGATTATTAACTTTCATCAAATCTAGTCTCTCACTTAACAGCCACATTTAATCCGAACTGTTCCTAACACCACTATAAATTTGTGTGATGCAGCACTGCCCCGTCCGTGTTCACTCGCGCCTCTCTGCGCACACTGTCCCAACCGTGCGCTCCGCCTCGCCGTCTACCCCCCGATTTGACCGTTGGTGGCAGCGGCGGTGGCGGCGGCGGCGTTACTGCACTGATCAATTCAGTACTTATTTTAATTATAATTATTGATCAACTTTGATTATTACAATACAGAAACTTTCTTCGTTTCAATAACATACACTTTAAGGAATTATTTATAACAAGGATCCACAATACTTTCATCGTTAATAAAATGAGAAAATATACACAGTATAATAAAACCGTTTAATTTCCTAATGCTGAATAACTAAAATATACAAGACATTAAACTTTCATTGTGGTATGAAATGTACAGATCATTTTCAATGGATTAACAAACGACGTTGAAAACGCACTAACTCATGAATTTCAATGTCTTCTACATAGTTTGCTTCAAGTTACATATTAACTTGAGCGCTCTCCGATAAGCCACCAAAGACAAACACGAAGCGCCCGGCGCGTTAGCGGGCGGCGAAGCGCTTTCCTGTTCCTGTCATTTACTACCATTTCCTTCCTTGGGGCTCGGCACGAAGTTCGACGGGGTCTGCTGTGTGGACGCAGCGAACCGAGCTCGCGCAGCCGGCTTCACACTTCGGTGGTGGCGGCAAAGGCAGATGCTCACATTGGGCCAAAATTCCCGCATCAAAGAAACCAGTGGCTACGACTGTTTGACTTAATGGTTGTTTTCGAAATAAGTAGTAATCGTAAAACATTACAATTAGAGACGGGTGAATGAAATAACCAAGTCTTTAGAATGAGTTTGGAAACAAATCGAATAGAGTATAGAGTATTTCGATACTAATATTGTACATTTTGACTTTCATTTCGTAAAAAAATATAATGAACTGTTTTTTCTCATTTAAATTTGACTATTCCTTCCAAAATATTAAATATTAATATTCCTATCTATTTTTCTATCAAACGACCTTAATACTTACCAATAAGTTTCTGGAATCACAGGATTAACACATTCCACAAATCAATGTCAAAAATATCCATTATTCTATCCATCTTATTGCATGCAATGCAAAGGGCATGCGAAACAGTAATCACATTCTTGCACACTTCCTGGACAGTAATAATCTTCATAATAGCTTACATACAGCATGCATCTATGATACTCGTCTGAATCCCATTGTAAACATATTTATACCTGGTTATATGATATTGCACCATATTGATACGGTCATATACGTAACTACTGCAACAGTGTTGTTGTCATTTTCAGTAAACATAACAGTAATTTCAGTAAACATAACTCAAAAATAAACTTCGCACAGAACAAGTGATATCGACTCATTCCTTGCTTCAAAAAGCCTAAGAGATTATACCGCCACGTTATTGTCTGGGACAGTATAATCAATTCTCCCACTAGTATCCTACTTCTTGGCGAAATAAAATGACTACAAACATTGAAACATTACAGTACATTCTCCTGATTTCCATTTATTGTCCTTATCATACATCAGGCAGATATTCTCGACTTCGGCATTTC
The DNA here is from genome assembly GCA_017312745.1 of Gryllus bimaculatus. Taxonomy (NCBI): domain Eukaryota; kingdom Metazoa; phylum Arthropoda; class Insecta; order Orthoptera; family Gryllidae; genus Gryllus; species Gryllus bimaculatus. The sequence continues at coordinate 9,837,357 of BOPP01000006.1, forward strand.
TTTAAACATTAACTCTATAATTTTCTCGTTATGTCACACATTGTTATCCCGTCAGACCATCGATCTCTAATTTTCTCCACAAATTCAGTGTTACAATAAAATCGTTCTTCTCAGTGGTATAATTTACAAAACGTCAATTAACTTCACTTTCAGCTCATTACGCACGATATACTCACTGTTCCATCACCACGAAACAATCAAAAAGTCGACAAAGCCATTTGCTCTCTCACCTACACCGTATTCGATACTGTCCCAGTATGCCCACGCTCTATCACCTGTTTCACCAATTTAATACAAACGGATACATCTCAGAAGATTTCACGAAATCATATCCAAATCTACGATATTTATACAAATGTTACTGACCTTCTGGCAATACACATACCCAATGCCTTCACTTCCAATCAAAAATCAACAACAGAATAGATCACACATAGTAGAAATAACTCACAAAATTTTGCATAAACCAGTCGTAATATCAACTCTAATTACCTCAATATTCATAGCAACTTCCATCTCAGAAGAATGCTAACTTCTAGGGGAATATTTTGCTGCATCCTCTTCCCTCCTCATGCTTTATTAAGGCGCTCCATGATATCATCATTTTTTGAAGAAACCTGTAAAACAGGAATAACAGCTCCAAGATGTTCAAAATTTATTTCATCCTCTAAAATTGTGTAACATCTTACTAGTTCCCAAAAGTTTCTAGTGATCATGAATCAATCCCAGCGTACTCACACGTCTTCCATTCAAAACTATAGTAAATGTTGCACTAATCTTCAATGCTTCTTTTCGTCTGACTTAGTTCCCTCGCCAATGGAGAGTGACATTATTATTCCTATCGCAAAAAAGTATAGGTCAAAACGATCATGCACGTTATCGTCCCGCCTTCTATTATCCTTAGGTAAATTGTGTAAAAATGTTCCTCCTTGATTAATCGTTATTCTCAGTTCTATTCAAGTCATATCACCACACAAAATCGGATTACATCTACATCTGTCCACAAACCATTAAATATTATGAATATCTGAAAACATATTAGAAGGTTCTTGAGAGAGAAAAAACAGCGATCTTTCTTGGTACTCAAAAAACTTTTGACACCATCTGAAATCCGGGACTATCATACAAACATCTTATCCGAATCCCCGAAATTTGATACGGTTTATTGAAAGCTTTCTCGTAGATGTGTCTTTCTCAGTACGATTTCCTGGTGCTCTTTCATTAACATTTATCTTAAAGGAATACTTCAAGCATCCGTTCACTTCCCCAGGCTATTTAACCATCCCGATATACTGCCTACGATTCCATCTACATCTATGACACACATTATCTCATGACACTGTTCGCTGATGATACGGCAATGTATTCATCTAAAATATAGTCGCAGCAGACCTAGATCATCACTTTTCTCAGTTTTCTGATTGAGAGTAAAAACATTGCACATCCATAACAGTTGATCAGAAAGCCAAGCCAAAGTCTTCACGTTCTGCAGACCAAATGATCCGCCTCTCCCCACATACGAAGGATACAATATTACTTGGATCCCTTGCTACAAACCAGTAAAGTAGCTTACTGTATTATTCGACAAAAGATTCACTTGGAAACCAAATATCCAACATCGTGACCCTCTGGACATTTCAATTGCGAATGCGCACGTCTAACTGCGCGTGCACTAGAAATACAGGAGCAAGAATGCACAGACTTTGGTCGTATAATTTGAAGAGAGTGTTGTTGAATTGTACTCTATGTACAGAAGAAACTGATGAGTTGTCTACAGCACATGAACTGCTTGCAGATACAAATGATGAATGTGTAAAATTACAAGTGGTCAAACCACATATTTCCCATGAATTCTCAAAAATAGAATGAAACTTTTTGCAATTTACTTCACTGTGTGAGTAAATGAAAAATATTATAAGTGAATTTGGACATCTTTATCATAATAATAAACATGTAAACTAAATGCAGAACTTGAATTAATATTCATTTAACAGAGTAACATAAATGTCTTCAGAAGTATATTTCGTATTATTTTAATTTTGTTTGCGTAAAATATATTATTTTAATTGCTTAAAAACTAGAAGCAAGTCCTTTCCTTGACAAGAAGGATTTTCCTTAGGAAGAGTGCTGAAAATGGCTGCAAGGCTGCCGGGTAGATATTGCCAAGTACGGTTTTGAATGAAGAGAAATAGCTACTTGAATGTAACGGCTAGGTAGATATGTTGCAAGCTTTGTGTAACGAATTGATATCAAGTTAAAATTGAAGAAATAATATAGAAATAAAAGAAAAGACAAATCAGAGGAAAAGAAAATTGCAGATTCAACATTGTTGGTACCAATCGTCCCAAAATTTAAGTATAAAGAATAATGGGTTCAAAATCACTTTAATGTCAACCTGAGAAGAGTGAATTAAACTAGTAGAGAAGGCGATAAACAGAAAAGGAATAATCTCATAAATAATAATTATTGTATAGATTAAAACTGGAGCGCAAATAATTGTGCACAATACTCACAGTTATACAATACTACTCAGCAAAGAAAATAAATTACCTCTCGGTTGCTGGACATGGCTATGTTTACATTTAAATTACAGGCTACTTCGTACGATTATGTTTTTAGTGCTTATTCTTAGTCATTGAGAGTATCCAATTGCCATCCGTTTTAAAAAGAAGAGAAGAAACTGTTTTAAAGAAAGTGTGGAATCTCAACATATCTCTTTAAAGGCATGAACTTTAAAAATATTCAATTTATATAGATCGCAAAGAGATAATTTGAAAACGATAATCAACTCATAAACCACAATTTAGCCAGTTTTCCATATAAAGCGTATCGCCCGATTCTATTCTAGACATCATCTATTGAAATGTGCACCTATGACAACCGTTCATAACAAACAAGTGTATTAGTTATTAACATATGATTACTTTTTGTGTTCATAACTGTGATTAAAACAATATTCCTAGTTTCACTTGATCTAAAGAACGCTGTCGAGAGTTTCTTAACTCTAAAACAAAACCATATTTTATTGTTGCCCCTTGCGAGTACGTCTTTGTGGTGTAAATTCGGGCCAGTGTGCAGTGTCGACGGAGGCGAAGGCGGCGGCGGCGGTGGCGGCCGAGAGCAGCGAGTCTGTGAACTGTTTGCTCAAGCAGTCGCCTCCCCGTTACAGCGCCCGCGGCCGCCCCTTCCGTCGCCCCAGACCGTTCGGTTCGGATCCTTTACAGCCAAGTGCAAACGGCGCGCCCGCGGACTCCGCTGCTATCACAAGCACAGCCTCGATCTCCCCGCTTAGCACTGCTGCTTAACACTGGGATCCTGTGGTGGTGGTGGTGGGGGGGGTGAATGAAATAATTTAGCAGGGTGATTCGAAGAGTCAAACTTATTTCTGTTTAGTTACGTAACACTCAAAATGTGAAAGGCACGTCGTAGGTATTTTAGCCACGAAGATAAATGTACGACAAAAATAGAAATTAATTTACTTTCTTGCCTTACTACAATACGTACGTTTATGTCAAGCAAGAGAGAATTGAAATCGTATGCTTGACTGAGTCTGCGCTTTATTTGTCAGGTATCATAATCTTTTGTGTAGGTCTGTGAACGAAAAAGTGATCCAAACGCTATGTTACGTTTCTAGCACGACTCAAACTTGACCTGGTAATAAAAAGCCAGGAAGGGGTCCACGTGGTCGATGGGACTGTCCGCCACGAGGATGGGTCTAAAAGCAGGGGAGGAATAGGTGGTAAAATACCAACCAGTCATCCCCCTGGCAGCCCAACTTCATGAAGTGCCCAACGCCAGAATCCTGCCAGTAGAACTTCTGGGGCTATGCCAAGATCCACAGTCAGTGCCCTCAAGTCCCTGGGGATCACGTCTCGAGGTGATCTACTGACTATCTCGCTAATTGCTCTCAGAAGCTCTATTAAACTCTACACACAATTTGTAAATTACGATGGAACAATTTAGCATTGCTGGTAGTAAATGCAGGAAAGGAACTTCATTGTTCCGTGGGGGAACCCATTGGATTCAAAAGTGCCTGGGAATTACTTAGTTACTACGACTTTAAGTGGGAATTGTATGCTATTTAATGTAGCTTATATAAAATTGTATATTATAATTCGTTCTGTAGGTCCTCGATACCAAAGAAAACGATTGACGGTTAAACGCCCGTCTGTACTCAATGCTAGCGCCTTAAACATTCAGACGCGTTTCTCGGAAATTGATATTTCTCGTTTAATTTAGATGGACTCGAGGCTCTGCGAGTTTGAAAGGGGTATTTTGATTTACATTATGTGAACATTATGTGAAGACTCAACATTTTCAAAATATTGTCGAAAACAGTTTCAAAGTTTTTTGTTAAGCTTTGTTCTCGGATTGCTTATAGAACGTTTAAAATGGCGTAGGTGTCATTTTCGTTAACTCACTGTAATTTTAAAAAAATGCGAAAGTCAGAAATAAAACGAGAAAGTAAGTGTTGATGTAGCACCACTATTTTTTACGAAAGTTCTGAAAAAATTCAAAAAGGATATGGACCGTTTCCAGTCAAATCTCGAGAAATGTATGAAAAGATGTGTAGTCTATTCTAAAGATGGGTGGAAAATAATCGTGTGAACTTCTCAAATGCAATGGATCTTTAGGGCTATTTTGAAAATGTGTCAAAATCCCTTGCAGCCATGTATACAGTGTGAATATTCAACGATTAGAAATCATTTGTCAAAAAATAAAAATAATAAAAACTGGCTAGCATCGTAATTTTACAATTGTTTTAAGGGAGCGATACAAAGGGGAACAAATCGAAAGATTTGATCACAAAATCTTCGTACAAAACATTTAAACTTCGTTGAAACTTGTTTTTTATTTGGCCTAAAGGTAGTGTTCATTGTAATAAGTAGACAATGCCTGTTGTAGACAAACATGTGAGAACAAGTGTTTAGTAATTATTGAAACAAAGACTGATATGAAGAGAGTTTTCACGATTGTAGATGAAAATCAAATGAACTGTTTTAAATTGATTACAGAACACCATATGCCCAAAGAACCGTTCTGGGAGATTCTTATTCAATTACCTGAAAGGTCGTTGTACTGTACAAGCTGTAGGTAAGAACGCACTCGAAAATATTCCATTTATTTTTTCAAAATATCTGAGTATGGTGGATGCGGAGAAATAGATAGGATAATTGCATACATAAATTGTCTGCATCCCTTTTGGTAAACTCCAGAGTGAATATGATCTTGTTAAAACGGCATGGCGGATGGAAGAGTACGTCCATTACGAAATCTACTTGAAACATTCATTTACATCAAAAATAACATTTCGAGAATATTTACCAGTGTGCCTTTTATATCTACTTTTAGTACTACTACTGAAGCATCTGTGTTAGTGAAAGAAAACAATACGTAACAGTAAAGTAGGAATGACCAATTGAAACATTAAAATCAAGAATTCAAAATTTTAATAGTAACTCAACAAAATAATGAAAGTAAACTTTGAAAAATATGTAAAAGAATAAAATTATTATAAGAATAATTTATTCAAATTACCTTTAATTGAATTTAACTTTAATGTAATTGTCACATAATCATTCAACTGAAATATAATAAGATGTCCTAAAAGAAACTCAGGTTTTCTTAATTTTCAACGACCTCATCGAATTCCATTGTATATATTTTCTTTTTCCTGATATTCAAATTATTTTTCTAATTCATTCCCTTATATAAACGTCGTTTTTGCAAATGCTATATTTTTGAGGGCGCGTCGGTGTATGAAAGCAATTTGCACGATTAATGAGATGTTTGTGAGAAACGTCACGTGCAGAAGAAAAGAGTGATGGGAATTCTCCACTTTAGTGAGCACCGCCTACCTTTAGGCGACGCGACGAGAAAAAGGAAGACAAATTGTCGCTTTCAATGCCGTCCTTTCTCTCCCTTACCAATATTTTTCATGAGGTGTTTCGGTGACAGTCCTCGCCCCCATTGTATTGTGGTATGATCATAGATTGCCGATAATAATCGATTGCATCTTCACCCGTAAAGAAGAAGTGGTTGGAAACATTTGAGAAGTGTTCAAAACCAATACCGAGTTATTATTTTTGTATAATAGAAGCTAGGATAAAGAACCATTATTAAAAAGAGACCAGAAAAATAAGAAACAATAAGATCATGAGGCGTTTTAAAAATGCTGACTGGTTAAATTTAAACGATGAATTCTTCTGTTACATGTAAAATTCTCTCTTATCTGCTTACCTAAGAACCGCGCATTATACGTAAAAGATTAGTACTGGGAGAATGTTACTAAAAGCGACAAATAAAAAAAAAGAAGAGGATATGTATAAAGAGAATTGTCAATTTCGGCACCTTCCTTCCTCTCTTGAGACAATATTTAATATGGAGACAGTCTCATCCCACTGAATAGCGGCATGGTCATAGGATGCCAATACAATTGATCGCCCGCGTGGGAACATACGTAAAAAAGAAGAGAAGTGGTTACAGAATATTTTAGAGCTTTTCGAAATAAAAACAACGGTATTTCGCTGTGTCTGAATAAAGATTTCAGAAAAGCTATTAATAAGAAAACATGATAGAGGATGAATTAAAGCGAATGTCACGAAACATTTGAAATGCCAAAATTTTGTCTAATGAAACTTAAAGTTGCCTGTTCTTGTTACCTTGCGGATTGAAATTAATGTAGGAAATAATAGTGAGTATGTTGTTCATAATACTGACAGTATATAAGAAGGTTTGCAATATGTAAGTATGTATTAGTATGAGTAGAATGATTTATACAAAATGTACAATATGTTTGAAATTACAATTACTAAACTTCTGGAAGTTCGAATTTCCATATTCAAGAAGAAATCCAGTATTTTAGAAACTCTAGGATACTAAGTGAATGTAATCAGGTTGAGAATAAATTATATGATTGTTTGAATACCAAATCACAAATTAAAAAGACAATTCATGTCACGTTAAACAAGCACAGTAGCAATAAAACAGTAAGTAAAGAGAAAGACAAATAAAAAGACAATTCGGGAAGTTTTAGTGAGATCGATAAAAATAAAAACAGATAAACGATAAACTAACAAGACAAATGTAAAGAAACAAAATTGTAAGACACCATTTTATAGTCGTCAACAAGAGTTGCAGAGAAACTAATTTATGATATGAATACACAAAAAAATAAACCAAAAAATATATCAATCTTATGGCTTTTTTCCCTTTAACTGCTCATTTTTAAACGTGTTCTCGATGAACGATTAGAATTTGCCTCTACGTGAGAATCGAATCAATTGGCTCCCTCCCACAGCGACAGAGTTGCGTTAGGCTCACCTCTTCATCACCGTGCCAAATCCACCCCACGCCGCGCCGTGTCCCAGGACGATATGAACGCGTGCGTCGACGAGACAGTATCGATTGCTCGGGCATTAGCATTGGTCGTCGCCGGAGCGCCCATTTGTCCGTGCATCACGTTGGGCCCGACCAATATCGATGTGTCCCCGGTCTCGATTATTCTCGCCACGAGTCAAAGCGCGCTCTTAATCTTCTTTTCAGCTCTCCCCTCCCCTCGCTGCTCAGCTGTTCGGGCCGCCGCGCCGCGGTTGCCCGGCCGGAAATTGTGTACTTTCCTTTTCGCCCCGCCACGAGTTCAAGAGGCTCGTGATGGACGCGGAGTGGAAGAAAGATTGCACCCGCCAGAAGGGAAAAAAGAGGCTCCGGATCGCCTGACCTGGGTGCGAAATTTTGAGCAGGCTGGTTGAAATGTCAGACGCTGTCCAGCTGTACAAGCTGATTGATCAATGCCGTTATTAGTTTCTCGCACCATTCTCGGTGCAATTTCTAAACGAGGTTACGAATGTTTAATGTAACGTGATAACTGTAACTAGAACAAAGTTTAAATATCGAAAAGATTTCGGATGACGGGCATCAGTAACTGCGTTGGCAAGGTGAAAACTAACAACCAAACCCGCCAAAAACAAGGTGATCACGAATTCCATTCCGGACGGGTGCCAGAAATTTGCTTGATTGTTCCCTCTCATAATCGACCTGCGATTTGTCCACTAAATGGATGCACATTGGTTGGTTATAAATTCCGAAGAGAGCCCCTGAACTAAAAAAATGCAAATTAGTGTATCTCAATTGTTCTAAAAATCATATATTCTCTTCGATCCGAAGCTTTGGTAATCTTATGGAAAGGTGATTATTTTCTTTGTGCATTATTTTATTCAAAAATTGAGAATTATTTCAAAATGTCAGAAATGTAAAGAAAAATTAAAACCTGATTTGTACATATGTATAGAAATGTTGAAGTCTTTGGTAAGAATATTTTAAAAAATTATTATAAGTTGAAATATACTGCGTTAGTTATGTTGTATATGTACAGGTAGTTTACTGCAATATCTCTTTGTGTTTTGGAGTACTACGTAACGTTCTTTAACTGTCAAGGAAAAATAGTTTTTTTTCTGCAGGTTAATTTCATATACATTAAATACAAACGTGTAGACACTATGCAAACTCTTGTCTTCATCATCAATAATTTGAAAGAAATATATAACAACAAGAATAGTTAATATATTGGCATTCACATTTTAAAATGACAATTAAAATGGAAGTTTTCTTTCAAGAGCCCATTAGTAACTGAAATAAATTATTTATGGAATAAAATGTTCTTCACTTCAAATTTTGTAGACATTCTTTATATTGTTCAGTAAGTTTGAATATAATTATGTTCATCTTTCAATATTTTAAATATGTGTATTTTATTATATCGTTCAGAAACTAGATGTTTTAAGTTATTTTCTATTGCTGTGGATGTTATATTTATATTTAGTTATGTTATAGTTTAAGTGCTGTGGATGTTTGTTCATATTTGTATAGGTTTCATTTCAGCATGAAAAAGCTTTCTAGTAACAATATTTAAGTATTACAAATGCAACTAGTTTTCAGTATATGAATAATGAACTAATATTAAATTATATCCCTTCTTATATGATTACTATATCGTTTGATTGATGTAAATAATTTTTTCAGATATCGACGAGAGATTTAAAACTGGCTCTGGCCTGTCTTGTAAACTTCGATTGAGAATTGATGGAGTATTTTAAAGTTATCATGATTAAATTATTATTTATTATGAAAAATATGGGATCCTTTGAGGCCTTTAACAAAAGAAGTTCAGCTGCACATGAGGTCTCAAATTGAAATCCTTCTCTGGGGGACGGTTTCAGGAGCACGTAAACTCTTCATAAGACGTTCCCAACTTTCCCGGGAAGATCTCGACAGCAAGTTGTCGGCCCGGCGTTCGTACTGTTCTGAACGAATCTGCAAGCGACGGGGCATCGCGCCTTTGCCAACTTTCCACACGGCAAGCGGGAACGAATCCAGAAGTTTTGAATCGAAATGGCTTTGCATTCTGCATTCGTTGACGAGTGGAAATCTCTCTTCTCACTTTATCTTCCCACTTCTCGCTTCTCATTCCTCTCATCTCATTCCTCTTTTCTCACCCCTCTCTCCTCTTTCCTCCGTTCTCACTCTTCTCTTCTGACCCATCGCTTCTCATTCCTCTCTTCTCACGCCTCTGTAGTCACCCTTCTTTTCTCATTCCTCTGTTCTCACTTCATTCTTCTCATTTCTCTCTCCTCATTCATTTGTTCTCACTCCTCTCTTCTTATGTCTCACTTCTCAATCCTCTCTTATCACTTCTCTTTTCTCATTCTTCGGTTCTCACTCCTTTCATGTTACTCCTCACTCCTCTGTTCTCAAGCCTCTCTTCTCACTCCTCTCTTACTTTTTTAAATTCTGAGACTCCTCTCTCTTCTCTCTGTGTATTAGTAATTGAACATATATTTTATTAAAAACTAGTACCCGAAGTGATAGCGAGGAACACAATAGAGATCAAACTGTGTATCATACAGAGAAAAGTCCTAAAAATTATGGACACTAGAATGAAAGCTTTTAGACTGATCGAAGAGAAGGTTAATACAGATCCAAAAATTGACAATTAGCAACGGATAACATACCCAGACGCACGAAGCACTGATATTTTTTACACGGTCAGTGAGATTATTCTAAATCACGATATCACTGGAAATTTAATTCGCTTTTCACAAAAATATGAGACGGGTGATTCTACTGATTTGCATAGCTCTAGCACGAATATTTTCACAATTATTGTGTTTCTCTTCAGTTATAACTGGCACGTAAATTGTAAAGTCTCTTCATCGACTCCCAATCGAGACGTCATTTATCCACGATAATTACTATATATACTATACAGTAATGTATCATATGCTATAAGTTAAGATCCGTCGTTAAGGAGAACACTTCAAACAAATCTTACTTCTAATATTCTGTAGAATTCAAAATCATATGCTTACAAGCCTCGTAATTGTGTGTATTGAGAATTACTAATTAATTGTAAATTGCCTAGGGAAATCATCATTCCATCTTGTCTTTGCTTCTAACATCGGGACATCAACGATCTTCTAAACAAGGAAACACCGATCATGCAAAAGTTTGATAACTACTAATGATGCTTATCATCTAGACATGTGGTTTTCAACAAAAAGTGATTATTTACACTGTCCACAATAGTAGAGTATCTCACTTAAACGTGTAAGCGGGTAAACATTTTCTAAATATTCCCATTTTTTTGTATTCTACCATCATCTATTCCCCACCAATATTAGTATATTAATTCCTGGACCAAGCAAACTCAGACTTTCCGTGACTTCTCGCTCCCACCGGCGATGCATCGCAGAAAGCGACATTTCTTCCCCGAAAAAAAAAAGAATAAAGAAAAAAAGAATAAAGAAAAAAAAGAAATTCGCGGAGAAGTTGGAAAAAAATATGAGCGTTTCTTATCATTCCTGTCCTTGCTGTTGGGGAAGTCGAAGTCGCTGTCGCTTATCGGGGATAGCTCGCGGGGAGAGCGATGGGATTTAATTTTTTCTGAAGTCCGAACGCGAGCGCCGCGACAGAGATCGATGGCGGAGGCCGCTTTCTGGCTTCCGCCTGGCGCGGAAATGGAGACGTTCCCTAATGGCAGCCCGGAAGTCGATGCGGTTGTTTCAAGCTAGCGAGTTAAAGAGTTATTTCTATAGTTGCGAAACGAACGTAATTTTTCTGCTTAGTCGAGTGATGGTTTTTAATCTCATTTTATATGGTGGTGAGTAATACAATAAATTTAATTTATTACATCTTTTAAGTAATTTTAAGAAGTGTACCAAATTGAAATGGAGACGTTTCGAAATGGGAAGTCGATGCGTTTGTTTCAAGCTAGCGAGTTAATTAGTTATCTCTATCGTTGCGAAGTGAACGTAATTGTTCTGCTTAGTCGAGTGATGGTTTTTAATCTCATTTTATATGGTGGTGAGTAATACAATAAATTTAATTTTTTACATCTTTTAAGTATTTTTAAGAAGTGTACCAAACTGAAATGGAGACGTTTCGAAATGGGAAGTCGATGCGGTTGTTTCAAGCTAGCGAGTTAATTAGTTATTTCTATTGTTGCGAAATGAACGTAATTGTTCTGCTTAGTCGAGTGATGGTTTTTAATCTCATTTTATATGGTAGTGAGTAATACAATAAATTTCATTTTTTACAACATTTGAGCATTTTGAAGGAGTGTTCCAAATTAAAATGGAGACGTTTCGAAATGGGACGTCGATGCGGTTGTTTAAACCTAGCGAGTTAAGAGACAACTCTTAACTCGCTAGGTAATACTAGGTACACGCTCGCTAAAATAAACGTAACTTTTTAGTCGAGTGATGGTTTTAATCTTATATTATAGGATGGTGGGTAATATAATAGTTGAATTTTTTAAATATTTGAGCATTTGAAGGAGTGTTCCAAATTTAAATAGAGACGTTTTTTAATGGAAGTGCGGAAGTCGATGCGGTTGTTTCAAGAGTAACGTGTTAAGGGTTATCTCTTAGGTTGCGAAATGAACGTAATTTTTCTGCTTAGTCTAGCGGGGTGTTTTAATGATCTCATTTTATACAATGTAAGTATGATAGTGAGTAATATAATAAACTTAATGGTTTTAAAACATTTGAGCAGTTTCAAGGAGTGTTGTAAATTGAAATGATGATGAGTGTTCGGAAGATAATGCAGTTGATATGAAGGAGAACTTTGAAATTTGAAATTTGTATTAATCACAGATATATAAGAATCATTTATTTCGTTGATATTGACAATGTAGTCAACGTATTCTTCTGTAGAGAGTTAAAGAATATATTCACTGCTGTGAATTTTATTTGACTTTTTAGTTTACGTAAATCGCGATTTACGTAATGTCTTCGATACTTTAAACAATGACATACGTAGCTCATTTGAGCGATTGTATGCAATATTTTGAGAATTCGTAGACACTTGTTGTCATACCTTCATATTTTGGTAATGGAATAAAAAAATGGATTACACTCAAGGGTTGAAGTTTTTTATTGTACAAGTATATATAAGTTAGTAATGTCTAAATAATTTTTGAAAACTACAAACCATTTTGAGGAGGATATAGAATGAAAATTGTGACGTTTCGTAATAAAATTCGCAAGTCGATAGTGTTGTTTTATCCCGTTGAGTTGAGTGTTGCCTCTAATGAGCGGGAAAAACTTAGTGTGTCGGGTTAGACTGCTGAAGTTAATCATAATCTAATTTTTATACGTTTAATAGATTTTAAGGCACTTTAATGATAAGTTATATTAATAATATTTAAAAATATCGAATAGAGTAAACGGGGAAAATGAAGACGTTTATAAATGTGGCTTATAGTTTGTTGCAGCGGGTCACGGAGTATGGGGGCGAGCTGGATGGTGTTGGAATGTGTTTGGAGGTGGCAGGATGTCTTAAGCCATGAACGGTTGAATTATACGATATCGCGAGGGCGTATCAATGGAGTCGGGTCATGTCAAGATGTGGTAAACCATGTTGGACATGTTGGAGCGTGTCTGAGCATCAGAGAGTATTGGAGCATGTTGAGGATGTTGAGGATGGACCTTTTCACACTGTGTCACTAAGAAGATCTTCTCGGAGCCGCGTCTGCTTGTAAAATATTAATTTAAATCGAGGAGATGGGACTCACCGGGAGATGTGGCTCAGGGCATTAACTGATGTCATTTCAGTGCCTCTGACCGGGAGGTCCTAGGTTCAAGTACCGACGATGACTGAATTTTCCAGTTAGCTAGATAGCTAGGTCACGACGATGGCTAGGATACAATATCCAGATAGCTAGGTCACATTCTGTCGTTGTCTGGTGGAGAATTGTTGCGGCCGGCTTCTCTAATCGGTATTTTTCCGTGGTTTCTCTGATCAATACCAGGCGAATTGCATACAAGTGTCCTTCAAAATGGGCCACCGACTTCGCGCGAACTTTCCTTCCTATTCCTTGTAATATCCTACCTCTTACTTACATAGCTTATAATTACGTGAGCTACACAACCACATATGTCGAGAGCTTATAACGCATCACGGCTGTGGCGGTGACTCGCTGGTGGGAGATACATGGATGGGTAAAACACACGTAAGCGAAATAGGTTGGCGCCGGATCTCAGCATCTAGCGGGGAAAGAACACAGACACCTTCCGAGAACAAAAACAGGCACTACACTTACGGTAATAACGACTTTAGCATTTGACGCTCACGGAATCACTAATTAAGCAATAAAAAAAGGGATGTATCCCCACGAGCGGCGTTGTTGCGCTTTTATAGCAAGTAGTTGCTCAACATCGCCGAAAGAACAGTTTAACAGTTTTAAATGTGAGCGTTTTCATTAGACCACTCGGACGCACCACTGAACTTACGTGTTACGGATGATGCCGACCCACCTTGCAGACGTCAATACCCACAGCGGTGAGACTCACTATCCTTCCTTTCTCACAGTCAGTGGCGTTTGGCGGTGGACGTGTTCGGGGTGTCTCTGCGCTTCTCAGTGACGTCTCCGAGTAGCCCCATCACGACCTTCGGACCTCTTCACATGGTGCCACTCAGCAACGCCTCCGAATGGCGCGTCTGCTGCCAAAGCATTAGTTTAAATTGAGATACACAAGCGACGCAGTCACACTGCTATGGCAAGCTCCCAGCACCAGAAGCACAGACGTGCAACCGTACCACCTCCAGTAAAACATGGTTTTAAATGTCAGTCTTCACACTACGCAGCTTGGACGCACCACAGAGCTGCAAATAAGTTGTAGATAGCAGTAATTGGAGTACTTACGTTACAGTTGATACGTATGGGTCCTTTGCATACGTTGTGAACATTGTGGAAGTGAATAGAGATCATTTTGTTATAGAGATAGAAAAAAGCCATGAATATGGAATGATGAATGTGTGAAGAGTATTCGAACAAATTTGAAAAACTAAAGAATGGGAAGCCATAATTTCAAAATTTATATTTTTTGTTTTCTAGTACAAATAAAGAAAAGCTTATTCCTTGTCACACGCTTGAGTGACAAGGAATACGCACCATGAGTGACACTGTGAGAAGGCGGCCTTAGATTGCCGGGGCGCGGTGGTTAGATGGTAATGTAGCGGGGAAATGTTCGGGAAGGAGGTGGGTTAGGAGTTTCTTTGCCAGAAGCTGTGTACCTCCCGCACGCGCCAGCGCACTTCCACGCTCTCTGCCGGTGCGCTGTAAAATTAACGCGGGCGTTTTAATGAAATCGTTGGCAGTACTGCACGACGCGCCGCGCCATGCAGTTTCATGCCGTTCGCGTGCAGATGGAAAATTGCTGTACCGCTCGGCAGCGCTCGCATGAGTTGCAAACTGTTTGCAACGCTGCTTTAAATCCAACGTTCCTCGCACGTAGAGAGGTAGTTTGTAAAGTTCTTGGAATCCAATGAAGTTCATTATATAAGAGTATGTGATAATAGTTTATTTTTGTATGTGTTAATTTAAAGTTCATTGTATTATTTTCTCGCAACTGCTTACGCAATATAGAGAAAGTATTGTAATGCTGCAGGAAAAAACGACGAATTCTCGTTAGAAAAACTCTCAATTCAGGGCTCTAGTAACGCAAATATAGATTAATCTTGTCCATATATATAATAAATTACTTCCTCTAACACGTTTAGTGGTTAGAATCCATGTTTTGTGGGTCATACCAAAAAATCGATTGATGGCAAAACGTCTGTCGCTTTGTCGGTCTGAGAACAACGTTAGCGTCTAAACCGTAAGTAACATTCTCACCAAAATTGACATTCCCCAATCGACCAATTTTAATTTTGGGAGTACTTTAGATGAGCCCTTGCGACCTTTACATTTTTTTAAAAAAAATGGGTCTAAATGTTTTATTACATCCTGTTGCTGAATAACACAAATGGCGCTTAATGGTTGCGGAATTGCCATACAATGCAGACTTATGGCTGTTTGAGACGTTTTTCTCAGAATTTCATTGATGGACCGTTACATGGATGGGAGAAAGACAAGGTGGCTTTATGTAGTACTTAACGTAAATGTTACAATATCTCTACGTTCAATGAAGTTTTTCTACATTCAAATCTATTAAAGTCGGGAAGAATGTATATATAGAGGTATGCATAAGATGGACTTTACGTAGTGACATCATATACTTTCTTAAGGTGGTGTATTCAATTGACGAACTTTGATTCTTCTTCTTTTAATGCCATATACTTATTAGTGCATCGATTTAGTTTCCGGAAGCGCCTAGAACATGCCAATATTCAATATCCGCAATCTTATTTGGTAATTCAAAACGAATCTGATTGGTGCTAAATTGCTAGAGGATTTAATTGTGTCAGGATCGTCCAAGTGCCTTTCCTGGGATCTGGTTCATGCCGACAAGTGTCTGCATGCAGGCCGTCAATTTTCGGCTCTTCGAGCCCCCCCCCCTCCCACACACACACACACAACATTCACCAGGTTTGAACTCACGAACTTGGGATCAGTAGCCTGGCATAATAACCTGGCATCATCAAAGCCGGTTAGGGTTGGATGTTCAATTTATATGTGAATCATTGTTTGTCTCTATAGTGTGCTGCAAATAATGCGAGAAGTTTCAAATGATGTGAGAAAGTATCTACCGTTCTGGTACCAATATTTATTATATTAATTTTATATTTTACTATCAGTAGTCAGCATTTCCTTTTAATTTTACTCCCCATGAGAAGTAGATTGTTCCAGCAGAGGGTTGAGGATTGACACACTCCAGCAAAGGGTTCAACAGGCTCTATTCAACGCAAGACCATACCATTACATTTAAAAACGTCATTTGATAGAACACGTGAAAAAATAAAACAAATATTACAAACGGAGGTAAAGATATGTACTTACTGAAGAAAAATATCTCACCCACTACTTCGTCACCTCTGAGTTAATACATCCTCTCGTAGATAAAGTGTATTTTCTTTCTTGTGTAATACAGTCCTAGATATTTATAGAAACAAAAATCATATTTGTATCTGGTATACTCTTCAGAAAGGCTAAATTAAATTTATTAATAATTCTGCTACTAAGTATCGCAACTTATGGGCAGAAAATCTTAACATAACATGAATTAAGCTTACATTGACACAATAAATTACAAGAGAGTAGTTAATTAAAAACAACAAATATTAATAAATAGTACAAAATTTCACCGCGCAAGTCTTACATTTCTTCACTTTACTGCACTGCACTGCACTGCACTGCACCACACTACATTAAATAAATAGTAATAAATTGGGATTGAAGGAGACATAGCTATCTTCAGCTTCATATTCCCATCTCTTACACGACCGGTTCCAGCTTTCATCGCGGCTTTGTCCTCGCATAAATTGTCAACGTCAATCAGTACCAGACGCGTGCACATGGAAGGGGGAATCGCTGCCGACACAACCAGCTGCTTCTTTCATCTCAGCGATGTTGTTCCGATCAGCGGTCGCAAAATGCGCGTCGGCAGTGTCGCGCTGAGTTTCAAAAGAGGTTTTTCGCGGTGTCGGGGATGGGAAGCTATTGTCGCACATGTGCCTCGTTGTTGCCAATACAATACATTGCAGGCTATTGATTATGTCATTCCCAATTAGTTTATTGAGGCAACAGCGTTAGGTATTAGGTTCGAATAAAGAAGGATACTCATTGTGCGGAGAGTACTCTCAAAAATGTTCTTTATGCAGTATAATTTTATTAGGATTAAAATAAAAATACCAGAACAGTAACTGAAAATGAATATTTCGTACTGTATAACTTTGGAGTATGTAACTAATGAAATGCTTTTATTTATTTAAAGAATACTTCTTATTGCACTATTCAGTTGAAACTTCTGGGTCAGTTTTCTTTAGATATCGTATAAAGACAAATATCTTAAAAAGAGATTAGCTATGTACGAAATGTGTGTATTTGTGGACGTGTGTTTGTGCGCATGTGAATGTGTGTGTGTGTTTGTTTGTGCTGACGTGTTTGTGTGTGTGTGTATGTACGAACGTGTGTGTTTGGGCGTGTGTGTGTTTGTGCGTGCATGTGTGTGTTTGTGCGTGCACGTGCGTGTTTGTGCGAGCGTGTGTGTGCGTGCGTATGCGCGCATGTGCGAGTGTGAGTGTACGTGAAAGAGAAATGCTCTAGGTTGAATTTTTCACGAAGAATAGTTTTTTCGCAGTAATTACGGCGGGGAAACTACACAATATGTGTCATTATATAAACAAAAAAGTATGTTATTCTTCGAAATACGTTTACTTAGAAATATTCTCATCGCTACTAATCGCTTTTATGCACAACCATCATGACTTTATTGAAGAAGAGGAATTGTGAAGAAACTGAGGTGCAGTAACAAAGCTTTTTGCTCCCTAATGATGTAAGAAACGTGCCAATTCATCTTTAGAAGACAGTGATTTGTTTTTCTACTTTTTTGCGAACGTCTTTCGTAACATACAGAAAGCATTGTAAATGGTGATTTTTTACCAGAAAATCTCTTTGTGAATACATGATACCGAAAAATAATTCTTGCTGATGTGTGAAGTAAACTACTTGGTCTAAAATTTTATTTAGTCAAAATTTGCATAATTTGTACGTCCTTAACACCAAAAAATTGTTTTTTCGTGAAATGACTATCCGTCCGTCAGTAATCAGCACCACCTCCAACACCGTTTAGGCAATTGTCTGCAAAGTTAACATTCTCAGTCGATGTAGCCGAACTCGAGTACCAATTTTGAAATAGATATTTTGATTTTGGGGGGTAATTAACATTTTCAATTTTTTTCAAAAATGATTCTTTTTTAAAACTTCTCCTAAGTACCGCTGAGTACGATTATAAAATGTCGCACGTTATCCTACATTACGATATTGAAAATGGGCATTTTTCTTAATAAAACCTGTTTGATACCGATGTGAAAAGTTTAGCAGTTTAAACTGGCCGTACCAAGGAAAAGCCTGAAACTAACGAATTCATATCGCTTCTCCCACCCGTGATGCAACTTCACTTCAACGCCCAGATGATCAGAGACCTCTGATTCAATATTCCGGTCTCTCCGGCGGTGAGTTTATCTTGGAGCGTTGAACTTCTCCGTCCCCCACTGCCACAGGCGCTTTCTCACCGCTGTCCGCCGCTGTTGCAGCCTCTTCACATCCGCACTTGCGCCCCTTGGGTTCCGCTCTCGCATCAATTGATGCCTTGGAATTGCAATCTATAGACCGGGCTTGTGCTTTATATTGGCTGTCCGCGTGACACCGCGTCGAAGGCTGTGTTGCCGACGTTTCCACCATCTTGTCGTGGTCTTCCTCAGGGTTGGGCTACCCCTCGCCCGCCAGAACAGCTGAGCAAACTGCCGAAATCAACAATGCGAGGAAGTCAGGTGTAATGTGACATTTCTTGAAAAATATAAAAATAAGTAGGCCGAGTTTTAACATAAAAACAGTTTATTTGTCTTTATAAATTTCCATGATCTAACTAGTAACAGGCCACAAAGTGAACTAACAGTTTTTGCCAGGAGAGCATAACCAAACTCAGAAAGAATGAACAGTCCAACAGAAGATGTTCATATGCTCAATCCCCAATAAGCAATAGCGTACTTCCGGTTACGCATCTTCCGTCGACGTTCTACATGAGGCGTTCACACACTACCTGCCCGTTCCCAAAGACTCGGCTTTGCACGCTCTGCTCTAGAGGTGCCGGCGAGCCCCTCTTGCAGTCCGACGCCGTTGCCCGTTTTTTAGTTCACATACCATTCGTTGCCGTATGGAAATATATACATAAGGTAACACATGTAACACTTTTTAAAAAGTTAAAAAATAAGTAAGCGAATTCTAACAAAAAAACAGTTTATTTGACATTATTTACAAATTTCCATGATCCAATTAGTACCAGGCCACAAAATCAACCAACAAATTTTGCCAGAAGAGCATAAGCAAACTCAGAAAGAATAAACCGTCCAACAGAAGTTGCACATAATCTCAATCACCAATAAGCAATAGCGTACTTCCGGTTACGCATCTTCTGTCGACGTTCAACATGAGGCGCTCACACACTATCTGTCCGTTTCCAAAGACTCGATTTTGCACGCTCTGCTCTAGAGGTGCCGGCGAGCCCCTCTTGCAAGCCCGGTGCCGTTGCACGTGTAGACTCGCTTCTCTCGCTCGGCGCCGCTGGCGCGTGTCCGGGGCCCCCTGCTGCTTCAACGGCCCTCCAACGCACGCGCTCCTCGTGGCGCACGAAAGGCAAATTTAACGCCGTACGTAACACTTAGGACGCCAAGAGCACAAAAGCGAAGACGGAATTACGAAACATTGTCGTGTAGACGTTCAGCGTGTTTCTTTTTCCGTCTCCCCAGGATCATCGTCGTTGTACGAACAGCCTTTGGTGGCGCCGATCTGATGGCACTCGGCGGTGGATAGAAAAGGTTTTGCTTCATAAAGGCGCGTTACTCATCTTCTCTTGCAGAAATGTGCAAACGATTTCGTAAGTGTAGGATACACACACGACTTATTGCATTATAACTTATATGACTCTCAAAGGTTCCGATTAATTTTTGAATACCCTGCGTATGTAATACGACGAGGAACATTATCGAGTTTTGTACGTCTTATTTGATGCCATTGACACGAAATATAAAAATGTGCACCTCCTGGTTAGAGAATTTTAGAGGAGTGCACCAAATCGATTTAACGAAAATATAGAATTTTGTAGATTAGGCTATAAAGAATTGATCAGGCGCAATTGCAACCCAAAACACACTACCATCCTGGATAATTCATTATACGTTGCGTTTTAGACACTTTAAATCCGCGTGGGACGCACTTTCATTTTTTTGTGGTGTGGGGGAAGGCTACGTGTTCTCTGGCTCTACACCCTCGTGAGACTAGGGTTCTGGCTTTGCGTCCCAGCGTGATAATCAGGGGCTCGGGACACCTGTTGTATCCAGGTCGCAACCCCTTATGCCATCTACTTGACACTATCTGCGAGAAGCTTGCAAATTATCACACAACTTTATCAACTGGACTTTGACTGTCAAAAGCGACAGCTTAATTTTTGCCCATCGGGGTGTGGAACATTGAGCCGTGGCATGGAAAGCCAACTCGGAATCTATGAGCATCATTGTAGGGGGTATCTTACACTTTTAATAAAAGACATTTTTAAAAACTGTATCGTCTGTTACATTCCTTTTTTAGATTTACCTCTTTTGGTTGCCTGTACTTTAGGTCATAAATGTACGATGCTAGAAGTGTACGTGAAATTAAATGGGCTACTTCATATTCTGTACAGTTTAATCCTGTTTAACTTTCTGTTTGTTTTACAATATGAACGCGCCTACGAAAAAGTTTATCCACGTGCTTTAACAGGGCCTATATGAGTAACACTCATTTCGGGACCTGGCCTTTTGAATTTGGTTTAATTACAAAGCTATTTTCCCTTTTAAAATTCTGCTTTACAATGTTTACCATGTTTGCATGGTACTAATGAGGAGTGTTTGTAATTTAAAAAAGCAAATATAAAATATGTGTTAAATAACGGTCTTCATTAACATCTCCCCTTTCCCGTAATAATGGTCTTCTTTAACCTGCATTTATATATGGGTAATATTTTCAACAATATTGTATATATAGGTAATATTAATCTCCTTTTACGTTTACTGTTTACCTCCGCAGACTTTTAATTTAATGAAATAATATATGTAGTGGTCGTCTAATATCACCTTTTTCAAAATTGTGGTGGGGTCTCTTATACACCCGACAACCACATTTTCGTTTAATCAACTTTCACAAGTTTTCATCCATCTTCTGTACCAATTTCTCTATTTTAAATATCAGTTTTAATCTACTTTGTGTCAATGTGTCAAGCCCATTACTCTTTTTCGTCCGAATTCAGCCTTGAAAATTGCATCTGCTAGCACCTAAATATTAATGTCCCCTATCTTCTGGTCCTTGCTCTCCGTCTTTCCGATTCCTCAGTTGCCCTTTATCACCTAGTTATTTCTAGCCCTTGCCCAACGTGACGTCATCTACTTTAAAAATGTTTTACATTAACAGAAAAATCGTCTTCTCGCACTATTTGTACATTTATATGCACTGTAAAATGCAATATAATAATGTTAAAATTATATTTTTCCTTTCTTATATAGGAACATATGAGTTTCGTTAATAAGAAAAGGCTCGAAATGGAAAAAAAGCTTTCTTCAAATGCGATTCGGTTTCTTCCAACCCTGTATTCCAATAAGAATCCAGTGTCCTCTCGGGCGCGCTACAAACGTGCCCCGTACCGCGTAGACGTCCGTCAGCGGTTTCTACACGCGTCAGATAAATGCCATGTAATAATGGGAAAACGCAATGTAAAATGCAATTTAATAATGGGACTATTAAATTGTTGCTTTCTTATATAGGAACATATGACTTTCGTAAACAAGAAAACGTTCGAAAAGCAAAAAAATACAACCAATATTCCCTTCAAATGCAATTCAGTTTCTTCCTACTCTGTACTCCAATAAGATTCGTGTGTTCTCTCGGGCGCGCTTCAACTGTGCGCCGGCCTCACGTAGACCTTCCGACGCAGTGCCACCACGCGTCAGATAAATGCGATCTAATATGGAAAATGCAATGTAAAATAAAAAAAAATGCTATATAGACTGGATAATTAAATTTTGCTTTCTCATATACATCGAAAATATGAACCCTTTCGTTAACAAAAAACGCCTCGAAAATTGAGAAAAAAATGTTCTTCAAATGCAATTTCGGTATCTTCCTGACCCTGTACTCCAATAAGAGTCCTGTGTCCTCTCGTGGGCGCACCACAAACTGTGTTCCCCGCATCGCGTAAACGTTACGTTCAGCGGTTTTTACCACGCGTCAGATAACATGCGGACGTTAAAAATGGGAAAAGGCAATGTAAAATGCAAATTTAATAATGTAACAATTAATATTTTTGCGTTTCGTACATAGGAACATATGTGTTTTCGTAAACAAGAAAAACGCTTCGAAAAGAAAAAAACCAAGCAATGTTCCCTTCAAATGCAATTCAGTGTCTTCCTACCTGTACTCCAATAAGATTCGCGTGTTCTCTCGGTGGCTGCGCTACAACTGTGTCCCGCATCGAACGTAAAAACGTACGTCAGCGGTTTCACACGCGTCAGGTAAATGCCATGTAATAATGGGAAACGCAATGTAAAAAATGCAATTTATAACTAACAATTTTATTTTTGTTTTGTTATATTGAACATATGAGTTTCGTTAATAAGAGTCCTGTGTGCCTCTCGGCGCCAACCACACTTGTTGTCCCGCATCGCGTAAACGCTACGTCAGCGGTTTTACCACGCGTCAGATAAATTGGCGAACGTAAAAATGGGAAAAGGCAATGTAAAATGCCAATTTAATAATGTAACAATTATATTTTTGCTTTGCGTATATAGGAACATATTGTGTGTTCGGTAAACAAGAAAACGCGTCGAAAAGAAAAAACCAAGCAATGTTCCCTTCAAATGCAATTCAGTTCTTCCTACTCTGTACTTCCAATAAGATTTCGCGTGTTCTCTCGCGGTGCGCTACAACTGTGTCCCGCATCGCGTAAACGCTACGTCAGCGGTTTCACCACGCGTTCAGGTAAATGCCATGTAATAATGGGGGGAAACGCAATGTAAAATGCAATTTAATAATGTAACAATTTTATTTTTGTTTTGTTATATTGGAACATATGAGTTTGGTAAACAAGAAAACGCTCGAAAACAAAAAAAAAAATACAACCAATATTCCCTTCAAATGCAATTCAGTTTCTTCCTACTCCGTACTCTAATAAGATTCGTATGTTCTCTCGGGCGCGTTGTTACTGTGCCCCGGCTCGCGTAGCTATTCGACAGCGGTTTCACCATGGGTCAGATAAATGCGAAGTAGTAATGGGAAAATTCAATGTAAAATGTAAAATTCAATTTAACAATGTGACAATTACATTTTTGCTTTCTTATATAGGAACATAGGAGTTTCGTGAACCCCAAAATGCTCGTAAAACACACGTACCCTTTAAATGCAATTCGTTATCTTCCGACCCTGTACTCCAATTAGAGTCTTGGGTCCTCTCGAGCGCGTTCTTACTGTGCCCCGGCTCGCATATACGTCCGACGGCTTTGCCACCAAGCATCAGATAATTGCGATGTAATAATGGAAAAAATGCAATTTAATAATGGGAAAATGATATTCGTTCATATGACTTTTGTAAACAAAAAACACTCGAAAAGGGAAAAAAAGTTTCCTTCAAATGCAATTCGGCTTCTTCCGATCCTGTGTTCCAATGAGTCCTGTGTCCCCTCGGGCGCGCTGTTACTGTGCCCCGGCGCGCGTGGTCGTCCGACGGCGATGCCACCACGCGTCAGATAATGGGATCGACGCTTGATGGAAAGCTTCAAAGAGAGGGCGCCGTCGGTCTTCAAGCCAAAACGAATTTCCACTTCGGCGCACATTACCGCGGCCGTGATGGAATCGAGGCGGTCGGACTCTCCCCGCGCCACAAAGCTTTGGCTTCCCGCACCGACGTCCGCCGTCCGCCGTTCGCGTGTCTTTGTTGGATTAAAGAGCGCGCAAGGAAAAAAATTAGAAGCGCGGCGTCCGCCGGCTGGTGGACGTCGCTGGGTTGGACGCGCTTCCACGTTTTGAGAAGCCCCGGCCAGCGGAATTCCGAGCTGAGTCGGCCGTCGGGGCGGTATGTGCGCTGATTTGCTCTGAGAGCGTGTGGACGGTCAGCGTCTGATGATTCGCGGAGATCTGACGCAGCTTGTCTGCGTCGGGGGAATATCAGATGAGATTCTCGAAAGGAGAAACCAAAATCCTCTTTTGAACTAGTGACGCAGATCGAAATGGTGAGTGTTCAAAAACATTTACATTTAACATAATTCTACTGTCCGATTCTGGGTATAGAAATTTTGCCAGTAAATTCCACGTTTTTCTTGTAATGATATGAATATGCGACTCTAACATACTGAGAAGCCAGTAATTCTACTGTCCGATTCTAGCGATAAATATCTTGTCAGTAAGTTACAGGTTTTTCTTGTAATTGTCTGAATATGCGACTTTAACATATTGAGAAGCCCCTGAATGTAATGCCAAAAAAAGTAAATGGCCATCCACCTGCTATCAGACGACTCAAAATAAAATTGACATTTATTATATTAATTCTACTACTCACCCCTGTAATCAAATAATTTGCCACTTCTTGATCATGTACGGAAGCCGTACTGGCTCTGCGAATAGAATTCCGCGTAGTAGCGGTTGCTCGTCTGACGTGTGTCCGGGTTCGGACTAAAAAGAACGGGATGAGGTGATTTTGTCAGATCCGTCTCAAACTTTCTATTTCAAAGAGATTCTAGAGTTAACTTACAGAATGAGATACCTAAAACCGTCTAAGAATTCATAAAATACCTCCAGTTCAGCTTAGTATTAACAATATTGACATTTATTGTAATTCTGCTAGCCAGTCATGTCGTTATATATCTCGTCCAAAAAATCCGGGTAGCGGTGGCTGTCAAAATGATATGCTCTCCGATCTGTTTGAGAGCAAGCAGATGATATACGGTGATTTGTTGAAATTTGTCCCATCCTTTTTCATGGAACACAAAACATGATAATGTTCTGGAAAGTACGTCGTGAACAAAAGATTACATTGTTAATGAATTTACTTCAGAGAATGATTAAAAATAAACATATTTACTTTCATTACAATTCCGTAATAAAAAATGTATCTTTCAGTATTCTTGAAACATCCGCGAATGTAGGCAGCTGCGGTTTCCGAAACAGAGCACCATCTACAGATAGAACACCGCGAGCGGTGTACTACAAAGGTAGTGTTTCCGGGCGCGTCAACTGCTATAGTCATTTGTCCCTTAAGTGTAATACATGCTTTTATCACGCGAGATAGCGGCGTTCTTGCACCGTTGAATGGCTAGATCTATACGGAAGTTCTTTTCGGATTTTCCCCGTCCAGGTGTCTCCCAACAACGGGAAATCACGCCAGCCCAGCCGATTTCTGGTCAAAGTTGTTTTCCCAATGAGAGAGCCACTCATATATTAATGCCCAGAGATTAATGTATTAATGCATGTTCTCTTTCTGCACTAATTAATTTGACACGCCTTATTAATGAGTCACTCTCAAATTTATGTCAATTCAATTCTCTTGAATACTGCTAAAACATAACAGCATTTTTTAAATTAAATTTCATATTCCATGTCCACGTGTACGTGCCAAACACAATCAGATGTATCTAGGTTTTTTGTTCATCCTCAATATTACCCCTGTCCATATTGATACCATCAACGCACTTCACCGCATCCTACAACCCGAAGCTCTCTTTCTGCAAGATCGGACACCGATGTGATCAGCGTCTACGCAGCGAAGCGGAATCTGGACAGTGTTGCGTGGCGTGGGTATTGGTTGGGGTGATGGAAGAAGAGATGCGAGAGGGCCAGCGACGCCCAGAGGCGAAGGCGGTGTGAGTGACCCAGTAGTGGTGGTGACGGTTACCGTGGTGCACAAAAGTCGAAGGAGGTTGAGATAATGCCGAGACTAGAGAGAGGGGACGTGGAGGGAGCGTGACGAGCAGGAGTGGAGACAAGTCGAGAAGTCGAGACGGCAACGAGAACGAGGCGAGATCGAGGCGGGTGCGGGTACGAGGAGGAACGAAGCGAGGTCAAGGATGAGGTGGAAACGGGACCAGGAAGGGCGGGCATGAAAGGGACAGGTATGGGCGGAGAAGGTATGTGAGGGGCAGGCATGGGTGGGGCAGGTTTGCGAGGGACAAGCATGAGAGGGGCAGGCTTCTGAGGGGCAGGTATGGGTGGGGAAGGTTTGCAAGGGAGGGAAGGAAAGGGAGAGGCAGGCATAGATGGGGCAGGCATGGGAGGGGCTGGTATGGGAGGGACAGGTATGGGAGGGACAGGTATGGAAAGGGCAGGTATGCGAGGGGCAGGTATGCGAGGGGCAGATATGCGAGGGGCAATTATGCGAGAGGCAGGTTTGGGCGGGGCAGGCATGGGAGTGGCAAGTATGGGAGGGGCAGGCATGGGAGGGACAGGCATGGAAGAGGAGGGCATCAGAAGGGCGGGCTTTCGGCATGAAATGGGTGAGAATGAGATGAGGGAGGTGATGAAGCGGTGCACGGACAAGGTGATTACAAGGAAGTGGAGATGGCACCAAGCGAGAGTTGCGGCAGTGGCGGGAGCGAGACAGAAGCAGGGACATAGAAGAAGGCGAGATAGGGGCGTAGTCGAACCGGAGCGGCGGGGCGGGGCCGAGCTAGGAGTTGGGGCGGCGTGGACAGCGGCGGGGGCGCCCAGGAAGCAAGGGATTGCGTGCGCGCGGAGGGGGAGGGGAGTGGAGCGGGCGGAATAAAACCGAAGCCCTCCCACGCTCCAGGCGGCTTTGGACCCGCTGCGCCAGCGTTTTCGCGTGGGGAGCGAACAAAGGCCCAGAGACCCGCACCCGCAGCCTTCCCCGCCGCTGCCCCGTCCCACCTCTCCCGCCGCCGCCGCCGCTCGCCGCATTTCCATTTCGACCTGCTTCTCGTGGCCCAGTAACTTCCATCGCGAGTAATGCAAACGTTTCTATTTTGTGCAGTAACTACATTCTCTTTCAACTATGTAACTATTGTCAATGGCAAATATTCATTTTTATTTTCGCGTAGACTATTACGAAGTTTAGAAAAAAATATTGTATTGCTGCCGCGAGCAGTGACGATTTGTCGACAGAAAAACTCGTATTTTGTGGTCCTTTTATAAAAAGGTTTTTCATGCTACCTTATGTAGTAAATAAGTTTATCTATTACATTATGAAGTCAGAATCAGGATTTTCTGGATTATTAATACCGGAAATCGTCCGCAGTAACTGCTTCATTTTTAGGACTTCTTTGGCTTGATGTTAATGTCTTTTGGACGTGATGTTTATAACCATCCTGGGTCTTTAATGGCAGTTTCATCTTTCAACATTTATCATAGGTTTACAAAAGAGTTTTTCGCCATAATCATTTCATGGCGTTCTCTTACAGTCAGGCCTGCTCTTATTCACGTTAAAATCTTATTGTAGTATCTGTAGATGTAGATAACATTTGTGTGATCACAGTGACATTAAAAACTGAAGACATTTTAACATATTGGAAGTGATTGTAGTATTTTGCTAAATGTCCTTCACCTATCAATAGAGCGGTTTTTCCAAAAAATGGTCTGTTTTGACAGCTAGTGCTAGCAACATAACTGAAGGGTCTTTGATCGTAGTGTCCTTCTGCCGATTTACTTTCCTTCCTTCGTCCGTTTGCAATTAGATATCTTGTAAATGGATTCGACGCTTCCTTTTTGATGCTCTCGTCCGACGAAAATATAGTTCGCGATGAGAAATAATCGAAATTAGGAAATGTGGTACTGCTCTTCAGTAAAAATTCTTTTTTTAGAAACAGTACATTGAATTTGCTTTTTGTGTGATAAGTATTATGTTTATTTGAAAATCAAGTGTTGAATGTCCGATGCGTACTGTCGCAAGTATTTTCTGTTCCTGTGCTAATAGGCGACCTGTGATCCAGTACGTTTTATGGTTAGCGATTTATCAATGATTTTTATATAACGACATGCTTGTGATCCACAAGACGGCTAATGTCCTAACGGCAGCCATGTACAAACATAAACACTTTACGAAGAGGCGTGGCTGAACAACTGTCGCTTCGGAGGGATACATGTGATGTTTACTTTTTTAACGAACTGTCGTTTTGGCTCATTCTTAGGCGGATTCTTCTGTAGCAATTTATATTCGCGAAGCCTCTCTCCCATTGGTGTTTCCAGGAACGCGTCGGACAGTGGTTCGTCCGTCACAGCGCATACTTCCTATTCAAAGCCCGGAGCCGCAGGGCGGGCGCCATGGCATTCCTCATGTCTCTTTGCGCGGACCGCTCTCGAACACGCCCTTTGCGGCATTCGCCGCCCTCCGCGTCTTCTTCATTGTCATCCTCCTCACGCTTCCATCGTTCTGCTTCCTCCTACATTCTTCCTGCATTTCTTCTTTTTCCTTTTTGGGATGCCAATTGCCCCATCTGCTCATACTCACTTTCCAATCCCGGCTCTCATCTGCTCTCGTCTCAATTGTACACTCACCTTCCCGTCTCCATCATCTTCATACATCCTTCTCCGTTTTTATTTCCGTCACTAAACTAATACCGTCACTTATAATTAACCCTCTCAATAATAGCTAGTTTTCATATCCGTCTCGAAACTCCTCGAAACCCCAATCAAGATCTATTACTGCGCCCTCTTCTTGTCCTCTCTCCGCCCTCAATTTACCCTTATCCCGCCCTAACACTGACCTCATTCAGCTCTCATAAACTTCTCACCCCACTCTCGTCCCTTCACCCCGCTTCCAACCCGCCTTCCACCGACTCTCATCTCCCCCACCAGCCGACTCATCCTCAACCCTCGTCCGCTTACATATCCACCATTTATCCGCACTCATATTCACACCCTCTTCATGCCCGTGTAACCGTCGACTCCTCTGTTCTTCTGCCGCCTTCGCCGCTTCTTCCCATCGATGTGATCAACCCGGCCGTAAATTTATTTATTTACGTCGAAAACAGTTAAAAACTTTGTGTGGCGTTCTTTGGGGGAGGAGTTAAATTTAAGTTACATTAATCGCGGACCAAATAATCCCGTTATCGTTTCTCGTAATACTTACTTTCTAATTAAACATGTATATTGCGGACCAAACCAACCCAGGTAAGGAAAAGGACTGAATTGAGCTGGTAAGCACGTTAGGAGGGCCGCTGACACTACCGCCGCAACGGAGCTGTCCAGCTTTTCCTTGTGACCTATTGAAAATCTCCCAGACTCGCTCCTACATCAAAATTAAATGCAAAGCAAGCATTTGAAGTGTGTCCAAATTTCACGTTTAGCGTTATATAATGTTAGCTGGGAAAATGGAAGAGTATAAAATGGAAAGAAAATACGAATTCATTTAATAAACAAACGATTCAATTAAATGAAAACCAACTTTACCCAACTTAACCATATTTCAGACGAAATAAGTCGTTCTTTCGTTCTTAAGTCTAGAAAATTGGGGAGGGAGTAGTGCCTTAAAACTAATGACTAATAAAATGTTCTTTGAAAATAAAGTATCATCTTCCACTTTGTCCTGGAAGGGGATTAGGTAGTCGGTCGGCAATTTTTGTATGCCCTTCTGTGGGTCGGTACGCAATTTAAATATTTATTTCAGAAACCCGTCAAATGCCAAATTCCTCATTTCAAGAAAACTGAGATTAAGTCTCCCAGTTTTTGAGATTTCAAAATATTCTTTTATTAAAGGAGTTGATAAATGAATATTTTTCATATAAATATGCACTAAACGATGTATCTATCCTGCAACAATAATCCGATTCTGAAGTGTGTTTTATATTTTAGCATTTGACGTGTTTTTGAAATAAATGTTCCAATTGCGGACCGACCCAGAGAAGGGCATACAAAAATTGCCTACCGACTACCTAAACGATTCATTTTACCTATGGGTTAAACTGTCATTTTCCTTCCAGTCCGCAACTTACATACCCCGGATCGCTTGATCCGAGGTACGTAACATCATGCCCACGTCACATCTCGCTCCACTCTCGCTCTCTCGTATGTCTTCTCCCTTCCCCGAGCGTTGCGCAGGTACGCGCCTGCCTCAAAGTGATCTCCCGCGGAACTTTGAATTTTTCATTCGTCGCGGACGCGCCGGGGCCGGGCCGGGCCGCCGGATTTGCCCACACGAATGCGGCGTTGCTCGCGACGCGCCGAGATGAAAAATGGATGGCCTTCTAGGACGTTTTGTTCGGGAGAATAAATACGGGACCGTCGTCGTCCTTCATGATAGCCGGCCGCGCCGTTCTCTCCGCGTATTACGTCTGTGAAGTGAAAGATAGAGACAGGGAAGAAATACCACGGATTTGCTCGGACCCGAGGTAGGCGTTCGTTTTATGAAGGCATATTTGTGTGAAGGAAAGTCTTATTTTTTGTTACTATTCCTTTTGTAGCGAATTGAAATGAATGGCTGTAATTCCAAAGTGGTTTTTTTTCAAATTATTCTATTCTGTGTGCTTATTTGAGGGAATAATTACGTCCTTCTTGTGAAAATAGATATAATTAGTAGATGAGAGAAAACATAATTTTGTGGTCTCATTGCTGAATTTTTAGATCTTGTAAATTTTGTCTCTCAAACTATCTGGAAATAATGAATTAATTTGACTTTCACGAATAATTTGTTGTAGTGTATTGTCTAAACACCTTTGGTATATTCTGAAATAGTCAATAAGAATTGTATTATGAAATAAACGACTACATTTTTAGCTAGACGTTTGAATACTTGGCTTACTATAGTATGTCACTCACTAAAAATATTTTCTGAAAAAGACGTCATTGATGGGGTATTAACAAATTGAGAAGTATATCAATTTTGTAAGACTGTAATTTCTTACAAATATTATAATGCCTTATCATCTAGAGATATCTGTATAAGAACTATCTGATATGATCCTTCAAATGATGAAAGAAAAACCGATTAATAACCTGCTAAACAAAAAGGGAAGGTAGTTTTCAAGAAGGAGCTTATTCTCACTCATCATCTTCGTGCATTCTTTGCCCTTCATTCTCAAAATATCAACTGCAGGCGGTTTAGGTCGTGATTAACGAAATTGAAAGATAAAATTGTTTTGTTAAGCAATTGCTCTTCTGTTTTGTTTAAATTATTTTCGGATCTTAAAATTATTTTACTTATTATTTTCGATAACAGCGTTTTTTTCTTAAAACTGTAGGAATGAATAAGATCTATTTATGTTAGCTAATATGTGTTAGAGCTACGAAATGGTTTTCAACAGTTTTGATATAGTAATGAAATGAAATGAGAGCAGCCACTTGTTGAATAAATAGTAACTTCTACAGTGACAGAAATTCAGTTTCGTGGAACCTAACAATTACGTTGTCAGCACATAAAAGAATTAGAATCTTGTTACAAACATAAAAAAATATGATTTACCAAGAAATTTCATTGGGTACGTTTCTCTAATGCGTACACGTACGTCAACCAATATTAGCACTTTCCTTATAGGTGAGTTTAATGCATTACGCTTAGCTTGGCTAGTCGATTAAACGAATCGCTCATGGCTCATTTCAAATATCTTTCTTTCCTCTTTGCGTTTAAAACTTTTATACGTTTGTTCAGATCTAAGGTTCTCGGTTAAAACATTTGAGTTTTTCATTGTTAACTGCTGAGTGATAAAATTAAACAAGCGATTACAATAAATTTTATTATGATATCAGTATTTTCCTAGGGTTCGAGTTCGAACATTTTTGGATTTTCGACACTAGCTCGATAGCTACATCGAATTCAGAGACTGCTTCCGGTCGACTGCTCAGATCTGAAGTTCTACGTGGTTTCTCTGATCAACACAAGACAAATGACGGAGCAGTACATTAACAAACGGGCCATCGGCCCTATTCTCACTCCTACTTATACACAATTACACTTATATGCGCTACATAATCACTTAGAAATTGTCCCAACTGCTCGGTGCCCCGCTCGAAGGAGATACCTCTTGGAGAGAAAAACCTCACAAGACGAAATGCAGATCGGAGCTGGATCACACCGCGACCTATCGCAATAAAAACTCCTCTACATTTCCAGGATTAATGACCGTAGCACTTATGTAGTGCGTACGGAAACATGAAATATTCAATCACGCAGTTCCATCAATGTGCATGGTGTTCTCGACTCTTGTTAAGCCATTTTCCCTTTTACCATTTCCAGACAGCCAATTTACCTGACGAACCTACGCCTCCTCTCTCTTGCTGTCACCGCTATCCACGCCCCTGCCTCCGCCACTTTCCTCGCACACACCACCTCCAAGCATCTCTCGCCGTTCCACCGAGCCGCCGCCCGCCGGCCCCCAGCCACGCCGCCCACGCCGCCCCCAGCCCCCGCCGCCCCCCCGCCGCTTCGCACCCCGCCGCCCTTCGCCGGCTTCCCGCCGCCCCCGCCGCACCCTCGAACCCGCCGCCCCGCCGCCTCCCGCGCTCCCCGCCGCCCGCTCGCCCCGCCGATCCGCTTCGCCCCCGCCGCCCCGCCGCCCTCCGCCGCCGCCGTTGCCTCACCGCGCCCCAACCCCACGCACCTCCGCCGCCCGAGCCCCCGCCCCCGCAGTCCACTCGCCCGTACCTGCCCCCATGCCCTCCGCCCCCACGCGCCCCGCCGCCCACGCACCCCGCCGCCACGCCCTTTGGTTGCGCGAACTGCTTCCGCCGCTCGGGACTCAGTCTGTGCGGCTTTAGGGTGTAATCCTTGCGTGGCGCGACGCGCTCGAAATCCCTCTGAAACAGGATCTGCGACTCGCCGGCCGCCCGAGAGCGCCCGCCATGAATCCCGCCGCCCAGGCCCTGCTTCGCCATCCCGCTGCGTGGCGCGGTGATACCGTCTGTAGTTCCACTACCTGGGCGCTTCATCGCCACAACGCTGCAAGCGCGCCGTCTCATTGTCCCGCCTTTGCCTCTTTGTCGCGGCGCCCAGGTTTTCCCAGTCTCGGCCTCTCCCCGGCTATACACATCCTGCCGCCTCGAGATTTCTGCTCTCAGGAGTGCGTCCTTTCGCTCTATTTACGTCTCTGTCCTTGCATCGTCCGTTCATCTATCATCATCGTCGCTAGTTCTGTTCTCCATTCTCTGCGTTCGTTTCGTTGTGTGCATCCCTGCCTCTGTCTGACTGCCTCTCATTTTGCCTGCCATGCAACCGAACCACTAAGTGACCTGTCAAATACTTTTTCGTTCTCTCCTTTTTGTTCTTCGTCCTCTTTTTCTCTCTGTTCTTCTTCCTCTTCTTCTTCCTCATCTTTTTTATGCTCCTCCTCCTCTTTTTCTTGCTGTTCTCTTTTCTGTTCTTCTTCCTCTTCTTCTTCTTCCTTTTCTTCTTCGTCGCATCAGGTTTCCTCTCATCTCTCCATATGTTGAACTGTTAGCTCCACCTCCCCTCCACGGAATTACCACTTCAGCATTTTCCATTCTTCCACACGGCAATTGTCATACCGCTCCCCACAATAGCATCATCCCGCCATGACGCTATCCCTTATCATACCTTGAGGTCACGCGTTTTCCCAGTCCCGCTCATCCCAACTTGCCCTCATTGTTATATCGACAATGTGACATCCATTTTCCAAGATATTAATTTCATTTTTTCCCCTCTATTGTTTCGTGAATTAGATTATTGCCACATCATTTTAGACCATGTCAAAGAAGCCAAAATACTTTGCCCTACGCGTACCGCAAAGAATTCACGACCACCTAAAACAATAGAGTACACAAAACACTGGGCCAACATGTAACACACAGTAAACAAAACACTGGGACAGTAAAAAACAGTACAAAACAGGCACAGTAAACAAAACACTGGGACAACATGAACATGAATGCCACGTCGCTTATTGTAATTGAGCTTCAGAGAATATACTTATGAATTTTCAAAAAATTCTTATTAGAAATTATAGCATCTCTTACGAAAGTATCTTTGACGTATTCATTTCAAAACGGATTTCATTCTTATGCCAAAGATTCTAAAGTATTTACGTATTATCTATTGTCAATAATACATAATCAAATTTCATTAAGGAATGCGCTCACTGGTTCAATAACATTGAATTATCTTATTTTACTATTTTTGTTTTCCAATATAAATTCCATTCCTGAAGACCTTCTTCACACATCTTCGTCACTCCATCTTCAATCTAACTTGTACAAGATGGCTCTCTCTTTGAGTTGCGTTTTTCATTTAGCATCTCTTCGTAACATTTCGATTCCGGACGGTTGGCAGCGAAAAGAGCTTCACTTTCATTCGAAATCCTTTTTCTCTCCTCTCTCTCGAAAGACTAATTTATCTCAGCCACGAAAATTGTGCATTTTATTTCCCATATCATGTTCCTCCCTTTTTGCCTCGCTTCTTGAAAAAACTCTTCCGTTAAAGGAAAATATTTCTTTCCGCAGGTGTTTTCCTATACATCCTTTAATGCGTAATTTGAGCCTTTGACGTATACGTTTCGAAATGAATTTTCAAGAAAACTTATTTGACGAAATAGTTCTTTTTTTTTAATTTGTCCTTTCCGTTCAAATTATGTTTGAAAATAATGTTACCCACTGAGTTTCTTTCAGAACCAGCATTACTGCTATTTCTGCAGCGACTCTGCGAGGAAGATCAGTTCCTCGCAGGCACTCTGTCTAGCCATATAGCTTAATCGAATTCAGCCGCACTGTCTGGAGGAGAATTCTAAGGATCGACTCTTCTGATCGGTATTTTTCTGTGCTTTTTAACAATACCAGGTGAATGCCGGAGTATTGATAACCCCGAAAACAACCCACGGAACGCACGCGATTTTTCCTTGCTAACCTTTCCCCTTACGCATACACATTTACACTTTCCTACAAGCTCCACACTACCACTCATGTCGAGGGAACAGTCGGGTGCTTAGAGCTTATTGGCTGAGACAGAGCCCCTCTGAAGAACATATCTGAGGAGAAAAATCACTCTCAAGCCAACGTGAATTCTATGGATTTCAAAAATTAGCATTGGCATTGTGAAGTAGAAACTAGTTCAAGAGAGATGGTTCGCTAATGACAACGCATATTTAAACATGACAATATCTGTGCTCTCATTTTATTTTATACTTCTAAAATTTTCTAATTAATTTTAATCGTATTCTTCAACATCTTTTTACATTTCATATTCTACTATTTTTAAAAAGATGAAGGGAGGATTCAAAAGTCCTTTACAAGCTGTTAAAATTTTAACCACACCACCGAGTTACAATTTTACCCCATAATTCCGCCTCCTCTCCACAGCAGTGTTTTGCCGCACACAAGCATAGACGGAACTCATTTTCACCCGGCGTCTCATCACCTGTGACACAGACGCTCTCATCTAATTAATTACGAATGTCACAGTCTGCAAATGCGCCCCCAGTATCCGGCTTCCTCAGCTCCTTTCGCGGTGGCTTCGAATTTCCTTTGCGGGCGCTCTTGGGTTACAGGTGCGAAAACTTCAAAACAATGGGCCCATTATCTCGTCCCAGGACGCGACGACAAAGGGCTGCGAGAGACCGTCTCCGCCTAGAGCTAACGAGGCCGCGACGAGGCGCGGCGCGGAGCAGTGCAACGCAGTGGTGAGTGTAATGGGAGAATGTTTAGAATTATTATGTACTTTACGAACGAGCAGCGTAATTTAATTGCAAGAATATCTTTTTGTTGTACTCGTTATAACAAGAGATAATGAGAGATTCAATAATCACAATATTAATAATATTAATAATAATAATAAAAAACAATAAAAAATAATAATAATAATAATAATAATAATAATAATAATAATAATAATAATAATAATAATAATAATAATAATAAAGTAATAATGCATTGCCGATCCGATGGACGAAATCGCTAAGGCAGTAGTGCCATAGCGGTCTCGGAACAGAAGATTGCGGGTTCGAGTCCAGCCTCGGGCATGATTGTGTTGTGTGTGCCTCCGTATGTTTGTGTCTAAATCATCATTCATTATCACCATCACAATTTCATCCCAACTCTCAGGGCATACAACCCTGGGGTATAAAAATGGAATCTGCGTTAAAATGCTTTTTCTCCTTATAGAAAAAGTAACATGCACAGAACCCGATAACCAAGTCTGAGCCCTGTGGGATGCACATTTCGCGTGGTCTCATGTTCACCGATTCGCAAAACAAAAACAACTCGGCTTTTTCTTGCGCACGATTACGTAACGTTCTCTTCTTAATAATAATAATAATAATAATAATAATAATAATAATAATAATAATAATAATAATAATAATAATAATAATATGGATTGACAAGGCTTCACTGAAAGGGATTATACTCGACATAGCTATCCCTTTAGACCGAAATATAGTTGCCTCTGTTTCCGAGAAGAAGCGAAAATATCAGGCCTTGGCTATTGAACTGAGCGACATGTTGCGCTTAGTGTCTGATGAAGTAGTCCCTAGGGTCATCTCTGCAAATGGACTGATCTCCGAAGAACTAATTTCATCGTCTGCAAGTCTTGGCCTTAAGAACTGGCACATACACGTGTTAGATTTTTTCTAACAACTGTTTGTGTAGTATTTATTGTGTTATTATAAATCAAATTCGTGAATTAATTTTCAGACTTATTTGTTATTGAGTTCTTTAAGTTATATAGATGTAATAATGTATAAAAATAACATGTAGGCGCATAATTTGTGTTTGTAATAAGCACTCAAATCAAAATCACAGTCATGAAGTATTATAAAAAGCAAATTTATTTAAGAAACTCAAATCATAGAATACACTCAATAAGCAATATAATTTCAGCACATTGAAACAAAAAGGACACTTCAGAACTAAAATAAGTTTTATCAAAACTGCCTCCATTGCAGTCTTTCTTGTGTGTTTTTAAGAGGGGTTTAGAGCAAATATTACAACAATGTTGCGTGAACCTGGTTTGCCTCTTCGGACAATAAGCGAATCTTCTTTTCCCTCTTGGTTGCTCCCCTACAGAACTTTTTACTCAAAAAAGAAAACAGAACTAAGTAATAGAAACTACAGTGAAGGAATGGCGGGCGTTATTCTTACTTAATCAATGAATTTTATCTTCATATAAGGTATAAACAACACGATCAAATTGAGACACTAATCTTTTTTGATCTGACAATCAAGCACTCATGACACAAAACAGTGTAAATAACTGGGAATAGAGTGGAGTCCGCAATCGTATCGAAATGTAACGCGATTGCTCGCGCGTGAGAAAATATCTAACTCCCGCCGCATTAATCATCGTCTTCCCTCCGCATAACTGATAAGAACGATGAAGGGATGCAGAGTTGATTCATGCGGGAAGGTATTGCTCAAGGGTTATCTCCGTGAGACGAAAGATGTCAATGCTAGGCGTGGTGAGGCGGAAGAGTGGGGCTGATGGCCCGAGCCTCGCCATATCAATAAAGGCATATTAAAATTATTATTATTATTATTATTATTATTATTATTATTATTATTATTATTATTATTATTATTATATTGAATTAAATCCAGAATTGTTAAATTTTTCTAACAGCGCGAGTAACGACGTGTTAAAATAGGAAAAATTATTAATTTTTCTAGAAAATGCACTAACAAAAACTTTCACACAGTCCGCTCCAGCCTCCGATCACTTCACCTTTACGGCCGTTGCGCAAGAAGGATACGGTTTCCCCGAACGCCTCTTGAAATGCTCTTTGGTAATAGAAGACAAAACTAATTATAAAGTTGCATTCTGAAAGTGATGAAATTAAGTAAAATGCAGGCACATAAGTAGAAAATGCGCAAATTGCTGCTCGAATTTGAGGGAAATTATATTCGCTGTGGGTTAATTAAAATGGGGACACTATTCAAGATGTGAAGGCAGCGAGTAATTGTAAATATACCTTGTTACTTTTTGGCTGTACTACGTACTTAGGTAGTAAAAAATCTAGTAGTGCCACGACAACAGAAAATTGCTCGCATAATTACTAACTTTTTCAATTTAGTGTGTCCGTGGCACCTCGTTTGTATGCACGCTCGCAAAACGTATCGGGAAATGGATAGAAATTTAGGGAAGGATTTAGGTTCAAGGGTGATAAATGAACCCATACAACATCACAACGTACAAACCTTATGCGGAATTTGAACCTACAACCCATGAACTTGGGCGCAATTGTTACAAGCCCAAACGCACACATGCTGCCCAAGAACGGAAGGAAGAGCCCTGAAAGATGATACAAGTTGGTTGGGAGGGCTTTTCCAAGCCACAAGGAAATCTCCATGCTCGAATTACTGGCTTACGTGGCTCAGGGCATAAACTGATGTCATTGCAGCGCCTCTGACTTGGAGGTCATAGAGCTTGAATGCCAACTGTAGCAGGATTTTCGACTCTAGCTATACGAAAGGTTGAAATCAGATGCGGTCTGGATGAAAATTGTAGTTGCCAGAAACTCTGATCCGTAGTTTTCATTGGTTTCCGGTTCAACACCATGCGAATGGCGAAGCAGTATCCCAACAAACGAACCACGGAACACACGCGAATTCTCCTTACTATTCTTTGTCCTACCCTCATCCTTACTTCCACACACTACCACACATATCGGGAGACCAGTCTGGAGCTTAGAGAGTGCCCCGCTGGTGGGAGATACCTGGCTGGAGAAACCCGCTAGCCGAGCTGGTCGGCGGCGCCGGATCTCACCATTCAACGGGGGAAGATCACCACCACATCCAGATGAAAAGCATGCACTACACCTAAGGGAATAATGTCCTTAGCAGTGGACGCACCGGAATGAATCAATCAAACGAGCCGGGATTCGAACCCCTCAACACTTCGAATCTACACTGCTGAGGGTCATTCCCTTCATTGATCTCGTCTACCCAGTTTGGCGTGAATTTAAAAAAAATAGATTTTCTCTTTTCTCTGTGAAATGGAGATAAAGATACCTTTTGTCTCTCATAAAACAATTTGAAGGTCTCGAAAGTAATTTTACCCTTGATTGTCTTGCAAAGTAATTAATTTTGAAAGTTTCCAGAAGGCTAATTTCTTGAAGCGAAAATAAGTTTCTTTGTGATAAGAACTCGACTTATCTTCCCGACGAGATCTTCAGTTCTCTTTTGTTTTCTTTTCGAATAATATAACTATAGGTCTTAAAACGAAATCACCAATTCTTTTCACATTCGAATATTTATTTACTCCTGAAGTTAAGAATGTTTATAATGTCAGCTGCAATTCACCATCGTATTTAGTGTGCTTCATTTTAATGACAAAATCCATAAAGGAAATAATTTTAGACAAATATTCATTAGGAGAAAGTGGTATTTTAGTTTTAATTTTTTAAAATCATTGTACTAGTTTCTCAGCAAACGTCCGTCGACATCCTTAGAAATAGTGATGATAGTTGGTCAGGTAAAGTGTATATTTGGCAAAATACCGAAGATTTTGTTATGTATGTATTTGAATATAGTAATGTTTTCTATTATTTGCACATCCTTTCTTACCTTTTTGTGAGGGAAGATTTTTTAATACCAAGAAAAATGTAGTTTGAATAATGTATGCCACTGCTTAAGTCCGATATTTAGCTAAGTTTAGGAGTGTCCGGTTAATTCACACATTAGCCAGACTGTATGGCTAACGTTCTATGAAAGACAAAGTACGAATCATTTAGTGTTTCACCTGGCTAGTGTTAGTATAGTGGGGATGGTGAAGATAAATAACCGAGTGCTTGATTGTGAAAAGTCTTGTGTGTTCATAATACATAGTTTAGCATAAACGGATACAGGTTCTAACGCGAGGTTCAGACGCAAGATTGTTTAATGAAAATTGCAAAGGCCAAATGCCGGAGCCTTGTCGCCAACATGGAAATACTTAGCAAAGAGTCTTGTGAGGAATATAGAGGTTAGGGTTTTTGGAACTATGTAAATATAAATTTACGTTTTTCACAATGGAAAACTATACATCTGATCACTCATTAGTTTTCCCTATAGCAGTCTCGTACAGATCTCTGCTCACCACCATATTTTAGCTGCATCCTAGCCACGTCATGTTGATAAAATCAACTTCATCCTGCTGAAGTTTGATGTGTGCTTCGAAGCTGTTTCTAGTTCGGACTTAATCAACAAATTTTAAATAATGAGAACATTAACTTGCTAATTCGAGAATGAGCCAGATATGCACTTTATAAATACTACATGCATTATTTGTCTTATCTTGTCCGGCTCTGTAATGGCTCTTTTATATCAGTCAATGATGATGGCTAAGAGTAATAAGGAAAGAGACTAATAAAGTATTCTCAGAAAATTATAAAACAATAAAAACAGTAATAAG
Source organism: Gryllus bimaculatus (assembly GCA_017312745.1). NCBI lineage: Eukaryota > Metazoa > Arthropoda > Insecta > Orthoptera > Gryllidae > Gryllus > Gryllus bimaculatus. The sequence continues at coordinate 9,877,649 of BOPP01000006.1, forward strand.
TGTTGTGACAGGACAATGGCGTTCAACGCGGAAAAAACAGCTTTTCATGAACAAATTTCTCATATTTATGACGTTAATTACGTGTACAATTTCACACATTTCTATTATTATATTTGATATATATTATGATATTTCTTCTTTAAAATAATTTAAATATACTTTGTTACCACCAATTCGGCGTACGCATAATATTGTTTGTATTACCTCTCAATGCAGCGGAAGTGATGAAAAGAACTACCGTAGACAGTGTAGAGTTCTGCATTCGTGTCATCGGATTTGTCGCGATTTTATACTATTTCCGTTCTAGATTTGCACGCATTCTTCGCCCGACAGTGGTGGCGAGAGGTAGTCAGAGCTCTGCTGTGCGACCCTGACAGATCTGTTGCGATAAGACCGTTACTTCGTAGTTTGCCACTCCATTAACGGAGTGGCGGTGATCCACGCGTCGCATCGCGACAATACTAAATTATTATCTAGTGAACCACACAAGTGCTACTAATAAATAATTCATCGAAACAATTCAGGTGAAGTGCGACTTAGCGCAAGTTAGTGTAGTGAATGGCATGCAGCTATGACTCGCCAACAAGTGAAGTCGTAAGTGCTGCTTGTCCTTAACAATAGTGAGAACCAGACAGCTACAATGGAAAGTTTCATTCTAGATAACCCAAATCAATTCACCAAAGGCGAAATGGAGGTGGCGGTGGAGAACATCAATCAACATAACACCCCCGGCGCCGATGGCAAGGAACCTATTCAACACAGTCAACTCCCAACCGTTTAACTTCCAGAAAACGACTCCTCACACTCCAGAAAAAGGTCAGTGACAGACAATGATATAAAGCGTGAACCCAAAACAATCACGATAGTTGTAGTGATCAAAACACAAAATCTCTCTCTCTTAAATAATTTGCCGGTGAAAATCAGAGTCAGACCTCTAAGTGAACTTGAAAAGACAGCAACCGAAATTGGATTCGCTCATATGAACGACCTTGGTAATCAAAGTGAAATCCCCAATAAAATACCACCAATCATATTAGCAGACATCACCAATATTAATGCATTAATCAAAGAACTTAACACTAAAGTTACCTCAAACTTCATTGCACATCAAAAAACAATAAAATAAAAATAAGTGCAAACTCGTGACCAAGAAATATAACAAGACCTAAAACAACGCTTTCCTTGGCTGATAAAGATTACCAGAATTCATAAAGAAAACAAACCTATACCAGAAGTTGCAGCTTTTTTTTAGGAGAAGATTTAATAGACAATATCCCAGGGATTAAGCAAATTTGTTACCATTGAGGAATTGCAGAAGCAAGGAAAAAACCCCAAGGTCCCAATGCCAGTGATGTCAGGATTATGGCCATACAAAGAATAATTGCAACCACTCAATTAGCTGCGCATTTTGTTCGGGTAATTACTACTCGGTAACTTGTCCTAATCGTAATCAATGTAGGTCGGTGAGGACTGACACGAAGCAGGCGTTCCAAAACATCCCAAAGGTGTGTGATACGATTCTAATCAGGACTCTGTGCGGGCCAGTCCATTACAGAGATTTTATTGTCGTGCAACCACTCCGCTACAGACCTTGTAGTATGAACAGGTGCTATCGCCATCACCGAATTGCTCTTCAACAGCGGGAATCAAGGTGTTTGAAACATTAACGTAGGCCCGTGCCATTATAGTGCCACACAAAACAACAAGGGGTGCAAGCCATCTCCATGAAAAACACGACCACACCATAATAACATTTTGGACGTGTCTGGATACTTTTGATAACATAGTGTATCGCTTTAATTACACTGTCATCTAAATATATCCCTTGGCTTCTGTACGCCCTTTATTTTAATTACAGTTAATTATTTTTCTTTCTAGCTTTTTTTCATCTCCTTTATTTTAAGTCTCAGGTTACTTAATTATTATTATTTTTATTGCTATTATTGAATTTGATAATTAGTTCCGATTCCCAGATTTATTTAACTGTTCATTTCATGTAATTCTCACTTTTCGAAATTATTTTTATCCGAGGATAGTTTTCTAACAAATGACATGACATTCTAACATAATCGCTATATTCACATGATCAAATTTCGCCCATTTCTTCCCCTACCATGAGTGTATTGGAATCATAAAGCTTTCTTGTAAATGAGCAGATTCGAAAATAAAAGCTTATAGTCAAGTGGAAATAATAATAAGTTTAAAACAAATACATCACGACCGTTACTTTTAGATTCCCGGACTCCTTTAGAGCCATCTTCGATCTACTTCTTTAACTATGAGTCAAATTTCGCGCCTTTTAACTGGTCCGTGTCTGCATGAGGTACTGTGTTCGCTCACCCCGGAATCAGGCGCTGCGCGCAAGGCACCCTTCTTGGCGTAGCCTTGGGGCCTGTGTGCGAGCAGAGTACAGCCCCCCTTCCAACGTGACCGATGAACCTCGCCTCTTGTCAGCCAATCAGGGAGCGCCAGTAACAATAAAGAAAATCGCGACCGCTTCCAACCCTAGAGCCGGTTGTGGGGACCATCAGAAAAGAAATATAATAAAAAAATCAACGTTGCAATAGACTTAGGGCGAAAAACGAGGTTGAGTTTGTTGTATAGCCACCGTCAGCCTGCTTGATGTAAATGGTAAAAATGGTGGTAGGGAGAAAAATGAGGCATGCTCGATAATGATAGATTAATGATTAATGGGATGATAGTGTAGATACGAGGTGGAATGAAAAGCAAAATAAGGCGCCAGCACTTGAACACACATACCACACTCGTGCAACTACTTGGTGAAAACATAACATGCACGATTCGAACACGCAATCTTTTGCCTCACTTATTTGCACGTTATTCCAAATCACTGGTGTACGAAGGAGAATTTATAAGAGATATTTGAGGTGTTCTGGTGAAAATAACGATACAAGATATATAGGACGAATTCGAGATTAACGGCCCAATTTAGATATAAAATAAATTATTAACCTATCTACATTCGAAGTGGTTTCATAAATAGACAACAAATAGCAGTGACAATTCACTCGTACGGTATGATTTGCGCTTGTTGTTACACGCAAGACCGCGGTTTCACTTTGAATTTTCCTGCGAAACGTCATTTAAATGGGTATTGGAATGGGGGAAATGGGCGCGAAACCAATTTAGGAAACGCTCTGGAAAGTGGCGATCAGTTGTGAATAGTATCAATTTCATGGTTGGAAACCAGATGTAGACATTTTATAAATTCCGAAAAACTGTTTATTTAATTTGACATGACTGTAAGCCCGTGTTGCTTTGTTTCATCATTAAAACCACGGCGTTTTAATTGTTCATGAAAACCACGATATTACATTGGTACTGAAATATAGTCTACTGTAAACGCGTTTTTCTCAGAATTTATAAAATTCCGATTGTAATGTTCTGCTTTTCACCCATTCAATTGATATAATTTACAACCAAACGCCACATTCAAAAGTGTTTCCTAAATTGTTTTCGCGCTCTTCGATCTGTAGCTTCTGAGGGCGGCGTCACCCAGCCGGCGTGGGGCGCGGCGGCGGCGCGGCACGGCGCGTCGCGTCGTGGCGTCCTCTAGCTTATCCCCTCCCTTCCCCTCTTCCCCCTCCTTCAGCTCCAGTGACAATGGGCCCACAATGCCACGCGGCGCGTCCCCCCATCGATCCAGAGGCTGCTCCGAGCGCCGCATGTGCGCGCCATCTGTGAGTGATATTTGGAACTCGATGCTGTTTCATGAACTTGCGGGTGCGGCCGCACGCCGCGTGGGAGGCGCTTTTTCGCTCCTGCACCGATCGACGTCTTGTCTGCAGGCGCCCTGTTTTGTTTTTGTTAGGGCGGGGTGCTCCGGCTGCAGACAAGTCTCGGCGACTGGTCTTTGTTCCGGCCGCGTCGATGAAGTGAATGACGTCACTCGTCGAATAGAGAAGCTTGAAACAGCGAACCTTTTCTGAAGGGAGGAATAGAATTATCAGGCTTGTCCTTGAATATCGCTGTGATAAAACTTTCTTATATTTAAGAAATATATTTTATAGCATATAACTTATAGCATAATTTATAACACTTAACTTTCTGGGGAATGCTTTGTTTTTGTGTGATAATGAAAATTAAACTGTCTTATAAATGGCAAGAAAAACAGTTTGGTTTTTCAAAAACATATTTCAATCAGCCGTACCATATAATAAGCATTCATCATAATTATTTGAAATTTACTGTATTTTTTTAAGTATCTCATCTGACTTGAATTTTAAAGACTTTTTTCATTTACCCTAATCAGTCTGCTGATATTTAACAGTTTAATGTAATTTCACTAAAGCAGAAAATTTCTTTGGAATAAAAACTATTATGAAACAGTCAAAAACTCAACAATTTTTATTTGTTCATTTCGAAATTCTTTAACATTTGACTTCATTTGAGGACATAACATACAATGAGGATCACCTTTTAACATGATCTCTGTAATATGGTAGATGTATCTCTGCTTTCGGAAGATTATTCCAAAATCCATTTATATATTTAAAAATCACACACATCAAGACACAGGACAGGAAAGTCAAACACATAGAGTTATCTTGAAACAAACTATAGTAAACGATACTCGGTAATAAATTTAACAACATTGAAATGTTTCTATCTTAACACGTGTAAATAATCTATGTTAAAATATGTTCGTTGCTATGCCATTTCCAGGCAAAAAAATCTCAACTTTTAACTATCAGTTCTTTCTCACTTTTTTAATGAGCTCCAACGATTTTAACTTTTTTTTTTTCTCAAACTGTACTTCCACTCTTCACTTTTATCCGAAGATACGCTTTAATAGGCCCTTAATCACAACACATTAATATAAGTATTAATTTATTTTATATAAACATCTACAGAAGTATTTAAACTCCATGCACGACTCGCGTGCGAAACCCTTTGAACTCAGACACTCGCGCAAGGCTTCCTCGGTCCTCAGTTCGCGCCCTCGATTGGATATCCTCGATCGTCGCCAATAAGGGAACTCCTGAAAGAATGAATCGGTGATAACAGAATGGGCAAATTATATTTGTTGGATTTTCTAAAGACGATGAATTTCATCATAAATAATGTGACACGTGTGTGTAACTTGAAGGTTTTGGAATTGTAATAATATATTCCGTATTTTAGCTTGGACCTGCTTGTAAAAGAAAACAAACTCGCTGATTCCTTTTAGTCAGTTGTTTCTGATGAATGTTTTTTCAAGGAAATATATTTTTATATACATTCGAATTTTACCGCACCACTCGTGCTGTAAGTAATGACAAGCAATGAAAATGGCTAAAGAAATGGTCATTGTTTACTTCTGTATTTTTTTCCGGCTATTCGTTCATTGACTTTAAATCATCGCAATGACTTCAAAACGCTTTTCCAATGACATTACATATATTACATTGGTCTATATTAACTTGTATGTAGCAACCTTCAAGATGAAGACCTGATTTTTGTGTCTGAAAGTTTGAAAACTGGACCAAGCTCAAATGTCGGAACAATTTCACTAAAGTGCCCATTTTAATGAAGTTGAAGGAAATCGTTTTTGAGGTGCCCGAGAAGGCCTTGCTCTCGCTCTGGTGAACTAAGTACATGTTTTTGTTTATACATTTTTTGTAATTTTGTGATATATCATTACAGGCACTGACTCTTGGGCTAATATTTTTACATTTTTAGTTCATACGTACGAGACGATTTGCATCTTTACATAGGTGTGATAATCTGTCGTGTATATACAAACGTGTGTATGTCAACTTTTTATACACAGTGCAGTAAATAAGTGCAATAAAAGTATGCTTGCTTACACATCAATAATAAATCTCTTCATTAATAACTCATTATTTCTCAACTTATTGCAATGTGTTTAGGACTTCATACACCATTTATTGCATATAACTTGGTGTGTGCTGATTGTGTGGTTTCTCCGGAAGTTTGCCCTTGTAGATCGCTCTGGAGAACGCTCGGTTGTGAGTTTTAAAGCCAACTGTACATTCATGCTTAATAATAAATATTTGTATTTTTTCGCAGTCTATTTAGCGATTACCTATCAACAAATTTCAAAGTATTTCGCAAAATATTTCATTTTTTAATGTCCTTAAAAATGACAAGCCGATATCTTCATGATATGATTGCATGTTTTAGTGAATTTATGGAATTTGTGTTAATTTCTAACAAACTAAAGATCGAGTAAGAGATTTATAGAAATCCCTAACGGCTATCCACTTAACATTTTACATTGTACCCCTATAAAATGTGGTAGTATTTCTACACAGGTTTTATCCAATAAACTTTTATTATTTTCAGTGACTTTAAACGTAGAAAATGTAACATCTACGCAATTTTGAATGCTAGCTACAGGGCAGCTAAGAAGGGAGATTTGTAAGAGAATTTGGTCTCAATTTCTGAAATATCACGTGAAGTGTGGTTCTCAATTACACAACCAGTAGCCAGCTACATACACGGCTTGATATGCAGAACATGAAGTAAAAAAATTCAACTGCTTTAAACATGATCTCACTAAAGTAACCACGTTAACATGTACAAGAAGGACTTAGCTACTTAAAGTCATGATCACAAAATTATTTTTCTTTCCGAGAAAGAGAATATATTACCTAGCAGTCTCGATTGAAAACGTCTTTTCATTCCTCTAGATACATAGGTATCACACAGATAGTAGTAGGAACAGATAGCACATTGAGAGATCAGTACTTATGCCCAACCCTCCAAAAAGATGTCAGATACGGACTAATCCACTACTTTGTAGAAGTAAATTAACTTACACTCATATTTTAAACACACTAATATGAAAAGTCATACTTGTTGCATCAATCCTCTACTATTTGCACAACGACTCCCGGTTGTTCACATTTCACATTAATCAAAATAATTATTTTTTTTAGTTTGACTTCCGATTGAATTTCCTGGAGAGTGTTGTTTGCACATCGAGAAAATCTTTTGTCTGAACTAACAAATCTCTATTTTTAGATGGGTGGACTTTCAGCAACTATCATTACTTTTGTACGGGAGAATTTTGAGAAACTACTTTGATTCATTTGTAACAACTAGGAGTCGGCATTACACAGATACGAACATGTAACACATAGAAGATTCAAAAAGTGCCCAAGCATAATACACATCTGAATCTACGTATCACATTAGATGGAATAAATTTGAAAGTCTTGTTGTTTAACTCTAACTAGCATACTGTCCTTCATTGTACCTTTGGCTAAATATCTTTCTCAAATACCTTTATATCCCATTACTGACAGACTCAAATAGCATATCAAATTAACATCACAGAATAGTAGAGTACAACTCATCACTTTGAGGACTCTGAGAGAAAAGTATCTAGTCTGAGAGAGTAGTCATTATCTTTAGGTTGGTAAGATAATTAATGTATCATGCCTAGGCATATTTTGTTGTCATTATGAATAACTATAGAAATGGCGGCATACATCTTCTTAGCTAAGAAGTTTTTTTCATTTATCTCTCAAACATCCCTTCTCTTGTAGTTGTCGAAATTTATTCTGCATTCTTCAGACGAAGATAGATTCCCTTAATACAGCTTTACGCAATGCACACACATATATACGCAGACATTCATATAATAGTTTAACAATAATTCAATAAAAATATTGCCTTGTGAACGGACACATAGAGTAGTATTATATTCTTGATAACAGTGTGGAGACTAACGCGCCTATGGAAGGACCGTATTTTGCACCATAGACGCAGCCAAATCACGGAGAAAGAGGGAGAAGTTTTGAATGATCATTCTTTTAATTTTGATTCAGACTAAAATGGAGGCTAAACACGTACAAAAAACTGTACACTTTTTTTTCACAGTTCAAAATTCGTGTTTTGGTCATTTGAAAAACAAATGGTATTACTGTCGTTATTAATATTATCATGCAAACTATTTCTTCCAACTGCATCAGAATTTTAGACTCTTCTCTCACGTGCTGGCTACATCTACTCCTCACGGCTCAGCCTCAGCTGGGGCTGCATCGGTCCGTTCTCTTTAAGACAATGTGCGTTAATCATAAGGCTACACAAAGAGACTAGACGATGCGGCGTTTAGCCTTGTGCCTTTTACGAGCGTCACGGCCTCAGCATGTTAATGCTCGCCCTATGCCGCTCATGGCCTCGGGAAAGTACTGTGGCTGATGAATGACTTCGGAGATAGCAACTTAATTTTCTTTTCGGGGGCTTCTAGCACGTCCCTTTTACCCGGGACGTCTTTTCTTTTGTGTGGAGCAAACCATTAAGGGGAGAGAGAGAAACCGTGTATGGCGAAGAGTCGTGGCGGACAAGTGGAATCGATAAAAAAATGGAGAGATAGAGAGGACAAAATGTCTTTAAAAATACGCGTTTTTAAGAATTTTCAAGAATTTACGACGGTTAACGGGCGATTATCGTGGAGAAGGAATACGTTTCAAACCATATAAATTCCTATGATTTCGCACATGTGTTGTAAAGGGAAGGCGCATAGTTATATCTAATAATTTGGGAAAGGTTTCTTCGCAATTTCTTTTGCAATCCTTTATAGTTAATTTATAAATTCTGGATCTCTATCTTAAAATAATCTTATATCTTTAAAGGAGTCAGATGATTGAAAGATTTTTTTTCGCAACAGATTTTGTTATCAGGTATTCTGCAGAGATATTTTTTCATCAGTTTTTTAAGTGGAGTATCAGAAATAAGTCTCATGCGTACACTACTTCTGTTCTCTGAAGTTTGCTATGGGGAATTATAACAACTGTTTGAAATGGAAGCCTCTTGTTTTTAAGCTTGAAGTTACTTCGTATCAGTCCCTAGTTCTCGCTTTGTGGGCGCCAGTCCCGCGCGTTCTTCAGCTGTCGGCGCACATTTTCCCTCCGCGCACAGTACAAAACAACGGACCACGCTGCTACAGCAGCGTTAGCTTACGAAAATCATCCAACCCTGGGCAGCACATACGTTCAACTAGCAGAACTGGCGTGTTGAGACCCCAGGTATGAAGTTGGCCTTTCAGAAATTAGAAGTCTCTTGAGTAATCCTCTATTGTATGGAAATTGTCGTACAAATTATAATTTGACAAGATACGTTCTTGATGTTAACTGATGATAATTAAAAAACAGTTCAATGAAATTATACTTAAAGACATAATTATATGATTATGAACAAATGTTGTTGCTTTATAGAAGTTCTTGTAAATAAATATTATAAATCGCAGTAACATCTATAAGAATTAAATATATATTACACAATATTGAATATTAATAATAAAAAATATTTCATAAAATTATAACTTTTCAATGATACCATCTTGCAGGTTTAGAATAATTTAGTAAAAGAACAATCCTTTTTCTATTTTCCACAAAACTTTATAAGTAAATTAAAAGTAAATACTTACTACAGCTAAATCTAGTGGAATAAAATCATTATAACAGAATAATATCACGGTAAATGAAAGTTTTCAGAAATATTCAGTTTTGTAACCAAAATATATGTAGAAGAAGCCCACTACAGACGAAACTAAGCTTGAACTCTCGGGTAAAATGAGCATCAATTAAGGACTTTTGCATCCAACAGTTCTTGCGTCTAACAATAACATCGCCAATAAAATCAACTGCTTTACAAGAAGTGTTTCTTCGGAAAAGCCAACTTCCCACGTGAAATCCTCGCCCCGCTTGTGAGCCCACGTGACCACCACAGCCGCGCCTGCCGACCCGTCTGCCCGCACGCTCCACCGCGCCCTTGGACGCATGACCCTTGGGCACATTTCCCTCGCGCATAAGTCCTTGGACACTTGTGTATCCTTTGTCCTCGGACACTTTGCCCTTGAGTACCTTGCCCTCGGATGTTTTGTCCTTGGACATTTGTGGATCCTTTGTTCTCAGACACTTTGCTCTAGGACATTTTGTCCTTGGACACTTGTGGATCCTTTGCCCTCGGACACTTTGCCCCTGAGCACTTTGCCATCGGACAATTTGACGTTGGACATGTCGCCTTTGAGCACTTTACCATCGAGCACAGTGCCCCTTGCCACTTTGCCCTTGGACAAATCCACCTCCTTCACGATATCTTTGGGCACCTTGTCCTTGAACACAATACTCTTGGGCACATTATCCTTGGACAAATTTACCCTCTTCGCAATAACCTTGGCCACATTGCCTTTGAGACAGAAAGCCCTTGATCGCATAGTCCTCGCCTGCGACTGGACTTTCGGGAGAGGAAAGGGATACCTTCGGTAAACAACGTTGTGTGCATTTAGAGAATTTGAAAACCGGATACTGACAAGGCACGTTTTGGATGTTTTCCGAACTGCAAGATACTAGTAACGCATTCGCAGCTTGAGAAACATCCATTTTGGTGTCTCATAGTAAGGTCCTGCTTATACGTTTTGTTTTATTTATAGTTACTTCATTTGTATTTTTTCGCACATTTTTCCAGGAATTCAAACAATATTAAATAACATTATCACGATACATGAAATCAGTAATATTGATTCAGAAATGTAAAGGAGAATTTGTATAACTTCTTGAGTTATTTAAAATATTTTCAATGAGTGATTTCTTGTTAAATATTCTCTTTAGATCCAACTAGTCGAAAGGTGATACTAGAACGAATGAGAAATTGTAGACAAAATGTACAACAGTTTAAGAATTTCCTGTACTCAGAATGTTAAACGACGCAATTTCGAAGACAATTGAGTAAATTCATTTTTTTTGTCATTTTCAACATATTTATTCTAATATAACTTCAATTTGTCCATCTCTTCATTCTCAGTGTAGTACACACATTGTGCATTCACCCGTAAATAACCAGTATCAACTCAAATATACACAACATTTTCCTAAATCGCCCCTCCTGCCTATTGCAGGAAGCCAACGTCCTTTTACATCATTGCCAACGAGTATGTTCCCCATGTTTGTTGCGAGCCTTCAACGAATCATTTAGAACTTAGAGAGATGTAGGAAGGTTGTACGCCTGCGAATTGCAGGAAGCTATCGTCTTCTTACATTACACTGGCAACGAGCACTATTTCCGTACTCGTTACTATACTTTACAGCATGGGCAGGTGGGATGGAGATTGAACCCAGCACGGACACTCTTTTTATTTGAACCTCTATCACACCTGCCAATACACGCTCGCACGAATTACACTCGAAAAATTCTTACTTTACACTGAAAGCGAACATTTCTCCGTAGTCGCAACTGTTCTTTAGAGCGTAGGCAGGTGGGAGGGAGGTTGAACCCAGCACTGGTGAACGGAACATTTTTTTTAATTTTAACCTCTATCACGTCTGGCTATTCACGATCAAGGAAGCCAAGGACTTCTCACATAACTCGTCACTCTTCTCACATCATATAACGAACATTCCTCCATACTGGTGACCATTCTTTAGAGCATGGGCAGGTGGGAGGGAGGTTGAACCAACGCGGCCGCGGACACATTTCAACCTCCATCACGCCTGCCTATTCCCTCCCACTTCGCAGGAAGCCAACCATCTTCTTACATCGCACTGACAACAAGAATTGCTGCGTACTCAAAACCATTCTTCGCAGCGTGGGTAACCGGGAGGCAGGTTGGGCCCAGGGCTGGCGAGGCGGCGCGCGGTGGCGGCGGCGAGGGCGGGCGGGGCGGCGGCAGCAGCAGCAGCAGCGGCAGCGGCGGCGTGTCGGGGGTCGTCTATTCAGTTCGTCTCCACGTGGGGAAGCGTCTCTGCGAGACGAAGAGCGACCCGCGGGCGCGGCGGGCGGACGGAGGGGGTCCGCCCAGCGCGTGCGAGTAGTCGGGGAAGGCCTGCGCCGCCCGCGGCGGACGACGCCTGCGGCGCGCCGCCGGCCGGGACGGGGACGGGACGGGGCGGGGCGGGGGGCTTCCGGGAGCGCCCCGCGCCGCCCCCCGCCGCGTCGTTCGTCACCGTCAGCTCGATGTTCTGCCCGTCGGCGTCCAGGTTGGCCTCCTCCTCCAGGGTGCTGTGCTTGATGCCATAGTAGAAGTAGACTCCGAAGCCTGCAACAATTGGGTTTCGTGAAATTATTTAATTCTCAAAACTTCACGTTTCTTTAATTAACCCTGTACCAACGACCAATTTTCTCAGTAACTATTCATCATATCTGAATATTGTTGTTTTTGCACAGTAGAAACTACTAACAGCACGTTTACTGAGTTTGTTTCAACTTTCTTTTGAAAATGAGTAATGCTATGGAAGATTTTAGTTAAAATGTACAACCAAATCGTAGTCCAGAAAACATTTCCTACCGTTCACTTATGAAAGTTTTTCTCTTATTGTTCCCGTTTTTGTAGACTTATATAAAAAAATTAAATTTTCGCATTCTCATATTTAATTAAATCTTCAAATACACGACGTTTCGACAATTTTGATACACTGTTGCCTGGCACTGCGTAGCAATCGATTAAACAAAATACAATCCTTAAAAAACAACAAATTACACTTTCCTGGCCTTCTTTTAATACTAATTTATACAAATTAAATTTTCGGATTACTTAAACGGTTTCATTAAACAGCTACAACTGTACAAAACATGTTCATATAAATACTTGCCTCCTTAGATGCATGACAGTTCTTAAAATGATCTACACAAAATTAACAAAAAGACTTTTAATTCTCAATATGAATACTATTCTTATTTGTATTTCAGTTTTTTAAGTACTCAATTCCATAAGCTGACGTTCATTTATGAGTACCTAATGCCAAGACAAAAACTCCGTGGGAGCCCCAAATAGGTCATTCAATGGATAAACAATTTGTTCATTCAGTTAATACAGAAGAAAATGGGAAGCAAAATATGAAAATTAAGCATTGGAGGCATGTTGCTTAACACCTCCCTTAACGAAGGTGATTTAAATGTGAAGCAAGATGGTGAACATTTTTTCTTGATAATGCTAAACATGCACTTGTACACAGGAAAGTCATACCGTTTCAGTATTACAAGATTACAATTGATTATATAAACATTGCGTAATTTGAGATAACCGATGGTTTTGGTGTGCCTTTTACACGTCACTCACATTATAAAAATATTTACGCCTTTCATGGAAGTCAATCCTAGTTTCAAAAGATTTGTCACCTCAGTTGTATGCGTTATTGGGTCCTATTTAATTGACGATAGGTTGCCTTTTATATTTCAGGATTAGAGAACAAAAACAAATATTAATAATCGAAAATCACTTTATTGTTTTTCAAAATATTTCCTATGAAGATTTATACCCTTTGCATGCATTTGAACCAATTGTCGAAGCACTTATGCCACTCTGAGATATCTCCAAAACAAGCATTCTGAATGCGGTAACCGCTTCTTCAGGTGTCGAAAAACGTTGACCTCTGTTTGCTTTTTACGTTCGGGAATAAAAAGAAGTCGTCGGTGCCAAGTCAGGACTATACGGCGGATGACTTATCAAATCGATGTTTTGGGTGCTCAAAAACGCAGTTGTCTGAGCCGATGTATGAGAGTTCGCATTGTCGTGGTGAAGAGTGATCCGTCTTCGGCGGTTGGTTTTCCTGATTTCTTGGATGACAACTGGCAAACAAATCGTTGTGTAGCACTCACAATTGACTGTTCTGCGTTGTTCTAGTGGTACGGTTGCGACATCCAGTTTTTCCAGAAAACAGGCGACCATCTGTTTGGAAGTACTTCGTGCGCGAACAACCTTTGTTGGATTTTGCTCATCTTGAAACACACATACAGTCGACTGCTGTTTACTTTCGGGCTCATACGCATAAATCCACAATTCATCACCTGTCACAATGTCATAGACGTATTTCGAAGCACTGCGATCGTATTTTCTGAGCATTTCTTTCGACCAATCGACATGAGCCTTTTTTTGAGCGATTGACAAATTGTGTGAGATCCAACGAGAACAAATTTTTTTGACAGTCAAATGTTCATGCAATATTAAATGTATGTTGGTCCCACTAATTCCTGTTGTCTTAATCTCACGATAGGTCACATGACGATCTTGCAATATCAGTTCACGCATTGCATCAATGGTTTTCGGAACAACAACTGATTTACGACGACCTTCGCGAAATTCGTCTTGCAGTGAACAACGACTACGATTGAATTCACATACCATCGATAAACACTGGTCCTTGATGGAGCTTTATCGCCAAAAATTGAATTAAGTTCAACCATGCACTGTTGTTGAGTTAATCCACGTCGAAAGTTGTAAAACATAATCGCACGAAAATATTCACGATTTAATTCCATTGTTGGGCTAAGATAAATATTTTAAGTTACTGTAAACAACACAAAAAGCGCTCGAATGTCAAATGTTCCGAGTACGTATAACCTAAAAATATCCAACTTTACGATAGAGAGGTTAGTTGCCAGATTGCGACACCAGGGTAGCCAAATCCCGAAACATAAAAGGCAACCTTCGTATTTAACGTTTGTATTGCTGTAAATTTAGAGCCCATTTTTGACGAGTATCTAAATGGCTCTCGTTGTAACATTGAAAAATTTACCAGAAAAGAAGAATTTCACTCTAAATTAGGAAATGGATCACTCGCCTATCGTCATCCACACTGTGAAGCGAACCAAAGTGAGGATGGACAGCTTGAAGATGAGGTAGATGTTCACCATGATGGCAATGGCTGGCACGAAAGGCAGCCCAGGAGTCATGAAGAGAAGTGTTTTCCTGTGAGTACACAAAATACACGTTATTTGTTGGGTTGAAGTTACAGTAGACTGCAGAAACTTGTGAGATTGAAAAAAAAATTAAGATGTAATGACCACATTCGTGCACATCTAAATGCACACCAGAAATGTAACTTTATCTATTTGTCCTTTTTGTAACACGAGTGCGTTACAGTTAAACGTATCTCAAAGTATTATTTTGTCGCTTTTCTGTACAGAAATGGAAAAATTTTGTTAGAATTCAGTAAATTCAAAACGTACATTCTGTGCATTCCTTTTAGATTATTTATCATGATCATTTTATTTCAATTAATAATGCATTCGCATTTATTAACATTAGTGAACGAATATTAATGGTTTTAAAATATAGATTTGTATTTACAGAATATAAATTCACAGAGACATGAAATTCCAAATTTTGTCAGCTTAAAATATTTTGTTTCTCCTAAAACTGAATTCGTGATAAGTAATGAGTCTGAACTGTACGATAATCATTTAAATGCAACAAGCATTAAAACGAATTTTCAAGTTAAAAATGTTTTAGTGAATTAGTTATTTATATAAATGTCTCTGCCTACAATCGAATTCAGCAATTACTTTTTATGTTACATTATGTTATACAAGAACACATATTCTAACAAATTATTTGTTGTGAACGTATATATAACATATAATCTACAAATAAACCAAATAAACATGTACATCTCCTACAAAGATTTCGAACGATATCTCGGCCCTTACCTCAGGCATATAAAGGCCACAGGCAGTGTAATTAGCTTACTAGAGGTAGCGAGCACAGCGCCCAGAGCAAATGGTGCGAGATTTAAAAGTAAAAGTTGTAATAATTGCTACGAACTGGCGATACGTTACTGAATATATCTGGCCCATGACAGTCTTTCGGAGAAGTCAGTTGATAATTATTGTCCTAAATTTAGCTATATTAGTTCCCAATACCTCTACTCAAGCAAATAAATTATCCATTAAAGTGAAATAATATATTAGTCAGATTTTAAAATTTTGAATTATAGTAATGAGGTTTTGAGGTTTAGCAGACGAATAGTCTTGTCCGTTAAAAGAGTTGTTCCCTTGTAAGTGAGAATTGTTAATTTACAGAAACTTTTCAATTATTGATAGAAAAAACAAATAACTGAATGATTTAATAAAACGTGAAACAAAACAAAACAAGGAAAGAATTCGTTATTCAAACACATTCCTGCTACTTGGCAAAACAATGTTCACACAATTAAATAAATAAATTGTGTTGTCCGGTATCAAATATATAATTTGCTTCAGATCTTTTCGATTGTGTAACTATTATCAATAGAGCTATCTTGCAGTATCTGGGCGGAAAACAAAGTTCTGAAAGTAAAGCGTAACTTTATTTTCAGTCCAGATGCTGCAAGATAGCTTTGATGATGATAGCTACGCTATCGAAAAGATTTTAATCTGAAATATACATTTGATACCACACAAAACCTTTTATTTATTTAATTATTAGAAGGTATCTACCTTATCTCAAGCGATCTTTTTAATGTTCATACAAGTCAGAATTTTTAAAAAAATGCTATGAAATAGTAATATGTAGTATGTAATATTTAGGTGTTTGATAGATCAAATGTGGCAAAAATATTATTTATTTATTTAATAGGTATTTATTACAAACAAATTAGATTACTTGATCCTATGTGGCTAGGTCGAAGACCTTTAAGCCATTACAATACCTACATCCTTTCGCGTTCTAATCTTTGGAATTCTGGTATTCCCCCCAAATGGTCTCTCCATCGCATCAAAGCCGCGGAAAAGAGACCATAAGGTACGGCTCAGGAAAAAACCCCTGAAGGGGGAAAAACCTGCCGTCAAGAGCCGAGTACATTCTAATCCATCCAAAATTTATTTTAACAATATATATGCAAAAAATACTGTTGTATTAAGCCACTTTGCCGCCTTGCGCCTCTTCAGCTTGAGCGTGTCTTCTCGCTTCAGCTCGAGCCTGCGCGTGTTCTGGATTTGGAGGGGAAATCGAGCGGAGCCAGGGGAAGTTGCCCGTGCTCGCAAGAGCGCCTGCTTCCCGGGCGAGGAAATGGCTTGTGCGGGCGTGGTTTGGGCTTACCTGTTCTGCGGCTTTCTCGAAATGACGAGCAGCACCGCGATGATGGCGAAGAGGAAGGCGAAGAGAAAGAAGGTGGTGGCGCCGGTCATGTGACCCATGCCGCACACGACGATCAGGTCGAAGATGAAGATGAGCAGGTAGAGCAGCCCCACCATCTTCATCACGAACATGCCCGACTCCTCGGTCGCCGGGCCGGTGTCCACCCAGGGGAAGATGGCCGGGCACAGATACGTCGCCGCCTACAGACAGACGAAACGAAACGTATATATTATTGGAGTATAAGTGTTTATTCTTCTTTATGATACCAGTACCTCAGCCTGTTGGGCACATCTGGAAATGGATAAATCCCATTTATGAGAAGGGGCTTATGATGATTAGATGTGCATGAAGCAATGGCAGAAGGAGTCATAGGGGAACAGGAGGACCCCCAGAGAACCTGCTGTGAACCCGCATTGCTCATCACACATTCCACCTGCATCGACCGGGATTTGAACCTTGGTCGCGATTTGATCTCTTCACTACGAGTCATTCAGTGCTGGTTTCGTTGTTTAGTGTTTCGGAGCTCATTCACATTCCGAAAAATACCTATCAGTTTTATCCGTACGGGTTTACTGTGTCTCCTGCTTAACATAACTTCGCCTTGAGTATTAATAAAATTGTGCCCGAGTAAGGTTTACGCTCTCAGACATTTAGCATACAGTCAATCACGGGACCGAATCCTGAAGGAAAAGAGAAGCTGATTGATTTACTTTATGAAAGCTTATCTGCGGGATTGCAATCGCAGATACTAGTGATTTTCCGGTAAAAACAACTGTACGAAGAATAATAGTGTATGACCGTAATTTTCAAAACAAAAGTTGTAACTGTATCAAGTAATGAGCACAGTTACAGTAGATTGCATTTTTTGCATAAAATACATAAGGGAATTTATGCGAGTTGAGTTAGAAGACTTAATGACAGAGAGTATTTAACCTCGTCTTCCGGAACAAAATAACAGTGAAATGTATTTCGATTATTGAACATGAGTAATTGAAGATACTTAGATGATTTTAGAAGCAATGAAAGCAAATAATATAATAGTTAATAATGCAATTTCTTGATAATTATTTAATTTCAAGTTGCATTGAAACTATTTAACCGTGTTAAACATAATAATATATATCCACTTTTCGAATTGATTAACGCACAAAATAGAAATGATTCATTTATGTTCAATATGTTTCAATGTATTCTTCTGATTTTATGTTCATAATTACAAGCAATATTCTAAAACTCGGCAATTTTGTATTCTTGACAATTTAAAAATATTTAGAGTAACGCAAGTTTACAACCGTCTTTGTTATTCTGTTGTCTTTTTTATTTTCTTGGAATTCTAAACATTTTAAGATTAATTAGAATTCTTTTATTCTTTAAACAATAATAAATAGCTAAAAAAGAGGAACCTAATTCGTAGAGTCGAAAATTTGACATTTACTGACATTTACTGTGAACTGTACGATGGAATAAATAGGATTATTAATTTGACAATTATTTTCTAATTATTTTGAATTACTTGAAGCGCTTAAACAATAAAAAATAAAACATTAGAGCAGAATAGAATTATGGAGTTGCAAGTTAAAAACTAGCTTCTGTTAAATACGCAGATTAAACAGAACTTAAATAAAATAACGCTCCAAACTATTTAAAATTTTTGTTGCCATACGTATACCTAACTGTTCGCAACACTAATCCCAATAAATATTTGTTTAAAGTGTTATAGTGATAAGTAATAATTAACGTTTTCAGTCAAAAAGCGAAGTAAAAATATTGTATATAAACATTACTATGTTCGTTTGTTACAAAAGTGTACCTCTCCTGTTGGGGTTCATTTTTTACTATGTCTCTTGATTATGATTCCAGTTTTTTGTGTGGAATCAATTTTGTATTGTAGGAATTCAATACTAGGTAGTTGAATTTCGAATTCCTCCTGGAAGTCATACTTTCTTAATAGAAGTTATATGCAGGGAAAATGAGCGAATACTTTTTTGTGTGACTGAAATTCATAAGTCATTTTAAAAATTAACATCCTTTAACCTAATGTAAATGATTGCTACAGGTTGAGTCATTTTTTTGTTCATAAGTGTCAAAGACACTGTCAATAATCATATTAAATGTTTCGTCTTCGAACCATATAAAAGAATACGGACATCTTATTTTCGTTGTAGAGACTTCTCTAATTTGCATCGTAAGGTGACTGCCTGGGCAATTCATTTGGAAGACAAAAGAAGTTGGTCTCTTTAAGAGAATCTCTATAAGTGAATGTCGCTAGAAAAAGAACCGTTTCTTTTTTGCTTTACTTTATTTATAGAAGTTCGCCACACTAGTAGGATCTCTGCGTCCTGTACTGTAATTTTAGAAATGGTTGACACTTGTATTGATGTAAATTACTTATCGTAATACTTAACTGTTCGACCTAACGTAACCAGAGAAACGAAGAACCAAACGTAACTTCCGACGACCATTACGAATTTACCGGTCAACCGTCCCTTAGGAACAATCCCAACAAATGAATGGAAATAAAAATGCCTCCGCTCGATATAAACAGGCTCGTCTCTCACCTCTGTGTACAAACTTCATGTGAATCATATGAATAAAATTTCCTCTGTAGGTATACTTGAGAGAGCCAATAATCAGATAAGGCAATACGAAGTTAAATGCATTTAAAACATGGCACGAATCACTTATGATTTGAAAACTCGAAGTAACAACCTGACGGTAAACAGAACGCGGGGTCAACACCTTTCTATAAGATTGTTTCAACGAGAAGTATAAAAGAATATCTTACCATAATATTACTGCGGGTATTATTGAAGAAAATGAGTTTCAATAAAGTGAAAAATATATAAAAATACATAATTTGGTCGAATATATAAATAATTTTTTAACTCAATACGTAATATTTTATTATTTACACTAAACATTTGCAAACATCAACATCATCGCTTATGTTGAGATGCTGATACGCATCACGCTCATCGCATGATGAGAATGCAAGAAGGCCTGGAAGCACTCCTAACGTTTTCTAAACTACGTAGAAAGAAGCTTGGTCGAAATTATAGTACAATTTGAGATTGGATATTTATCAAACGAGGCCGTAAGGACGAGTTGGGCAACCAATATTGTAATAAAGAATGTGACATACGAATATCGTATAATGTTTTATGCATTATTTATGTTTTATCGTATAATGTTTTTGTAAAATTTCCCTTGAGGTAAAACTTTCATTTAAATTCTCATTTCCATACTACAAAATGAGACATCGTTTTTGATATTGATTAGTATGTCATAGTTTTAAACACAGTCATCTAATTCGGTTATAATCACTGAAATATTCGACTTGTCTGACACAAGTATCCTTTCTTATGGTTTAATCTTTGTCTTATTCTTGCGCTGTCTTCACCAAGATGATATGAATCTGAATGCGGTCGAACAACAAGCTCTGCGTTGTGTTTCCATGAATTCTACTACGGAAGTGGTAACGGGCTTCCAAAATTACGTCCACGATCGTTCGAACTCGCCCCTTTCGCTCTGTCAGTCGCAATTGTGTTTCCAATTTCATATTAGGATTTCCCCGGGGCTCCGCGCTCCCGGCAGGCGCCCTGTTTGGCGCTGTAATTGCTCAAAAGGCTGCGAGCGCACCCCGCGAGGGCCTTGTAATTAGCGCGCCGGCGGGCCGTGTGCACAACGGGGGTGGTGACGTTTGGGGAGGTGATTGTGCCACCTGTGACGGTGCGAGGAAGACAAGGACGGAGAAATCAACGGCTGGCGGAAGCATTGTGAGTGCTGGAGCGGAGATAGCGAAAGCGAGTCTTCTAAATACCGCCTAGCGGGCTGAGTGTTGACGGTGGTGACTCGTGGAGTGGTGACGCTTGGGTTGGTGACGCTTCGGGAGGTGACGCTTGGGGAAGTGACGCTGGGGGCGGTGATGTTTTGGGAATGGTGACATTTTGGGAATGGTGACATTTTGGGAATGGTGACGTTTTGGGAATGGTGACGTTTTGGGGGTGGTGACGTTTTGGGGGT
>BOPP01000006.1:9915977-9934920 GCA_017312745.1 Gryllus bimaculatus
TGTGTCTGTCTGTCTATCTGTCTGCCCGTCCGTCGGTCCGTCCGTCGATTTTCTCGAAAATTGGTATTTTTTTCAATCGTTCTAGACGATCTCCAGACCCTGTGAGTTTGAAATAGGTATTTTGATTTTTGTTTGGAGGCACTTTATATTATTCCTTAACTACATATTCTAAATTTTATCAATAATTGCTTCACCTTTTTTTATTTTGATCGAATAGCGTAAATAACGCTTACAAATGACGAAGTTATTTGAATTTTAGAAAATCACAAAAGTTCAAATTGTTTTCGACTTCTTACTACAGCTACAATATTAAAAAGAGAGATTTCTTTCTTAATGAAATCTGTTTCTTGTAACTATATCAATAAATAATGTTAATAAAATATCTAAATTGTTAAAATATGTATTTGAAATATTATTTTTTTAAGTATGCGCAAGATAGAGTTAAACTGCGTTGATGATGATGTAGGGGAATCGTAACTGGCTAAGGATCTGAGTTCAAATCCCTGAGTGAAGATAAATACTGTTTGGAAATGCATTGGAGATTCATGTAATGTTGTAATATTATTTATACGTTACAAATAATACTAGAAACTATTATCTATTGTAGCACTACTATTTGAGAAATGTAAATGTTTTTAATCGCCTACCATATTGGGTAAAGAAAAATGATTTCCTTCAAAATTACTTAATGTGTTTTCGTGTTCCGTCAATACAGTAGAATTGAGCATCTTATTCTTGTCTCTATTTTCCTGTCGATTGTATTGACGTATTATGAAAAATAAGGTATTTTCATAATAGTCTTCCATTAAATTGTGATTTATTTACACTTTTTCATCTGATGTTGTTTGTGATTTTCTTGAAATACTTACTTAATGAGAGATTTCTGAATTTTTTAATTAACTTGTAGTTTTCGGGGGTAAAATTGGAACGTCATTACGTCAAATAAATTTAAAAGAATCTTACGTTACGAATGTAAGCAACTAAGAAATAGGAAAAGTACACAATTATGAAAATATATGAACGTAAAAAATATATTTATAATATTTGTTTCATTATTTTTAACAAGTCAATGAATTCCGCATTATTTTCATTCTCTAAAACGTTCGGTATACTTTTGAATATTCAAATACTACCTGAAAAGATAATAAAACTCACTAACTTGTTGCTTTATGCACTTTCATTTTGCATTGCAAATTGAAAGTAACAGACTATTCGCAAGTTCTCATAATAAATTCGATATGTTCAACTTCCATCGCAAAGAAAACAAAATGAAGTACGTTGATGGACCATGTCTTACGAAGAGGTCTCAAATTACAGCAGAGCTCTAACTACTTTGTACTCGAAAGACGATCCGCTATCGACCGGCCTCCCCGCAGAATATTTTTCTTCCAACTTCTCGGGTCGCCCTCGTAATCCACTCTGGCGTTCATCCGTAAACCTGAACGATCGCCGGCAGACGCGAAGTTGACTCCCGAGCTCGTAAAGGTCGCACCTTTAGGGCGCGTGGAGCGGAGGAAAGCGAAGCGGAGTGGCGGGGAGACGTGAAGCAGGAATGGGAAGGCGCTACCGTCTTAGACACCACTACCTCCTTCACCTCACGCGTTGGTGGAGAGAGGAGATTGTTGGAGAAATTATCGCAGGTAATTTCGAGTGCTTTGGAAATTGTCGATAAATTCCCGACTCGCGAAGCTAGGTGGGGATAATTTCCAAAGTACGAGTGGTATTTATTAGATTATTCCAGGTGTGAAATTATGTTCAGTGAAGTTTCAAAATGCGTCAAATATTGAAAATAACTGAAAGCTATGTTGAAAACATATAGGTTATGTTATAGTACACATGCGGTTTATTGGACATCGACATAGCGATCGATGTACGATACCCCCTCCGAAGGAGTCTCAGTTTATGATTGGCCAGTAGTAAGAAGCGGTAAGAAAAAGCGATAAACGTTTAGATACACCCTGATTGGGGCATTTTGTGTGTGTTATCCATATTGGTTTTAATTTCACGAGTGGAATAGTCTTCTTAATGAGTTGAAGAATGAAAGGGAATAGAGAGGCGTGATCATGAAGTATGTGCGAGAGATGGACAGAAGAGGGTAAAAGAAAAATTAGAAGGGGAAATAGTGCAAGTTGGGAGCAAAAGTTTTTAAAAGAAAAGAAGTGACAATTCAGTTTTAAATTATAATAACGCGAACAGTAATGAGTGAATTAATAGGCAAAGTTACAAACGTACCCCACACACGCACTTACTGTCACATTCACATTCAGCTGACAGCTAACAGACATTCACATTCAAATTCACAGCAATTACTAACTTACAGTATAACTTCAATATGCTAACTCGCATTACAAGGGATGGAAATGTGTGTAGTTACTATAATATCAGGTAATGGAGATTGACACTTAAGGAAACATGATATAAGAATGTATCTCCCTGATGTCTCCAATATGTCTTGTAATTTCAATAAAATGTGACAGAATAACAAGCTCAGAAAATGAGCCCTTAATTAGATCGGAGGTTCAAGTGTAGGTGCTTTCTTAGATATAAAGTGATAACGTGCGTAAGTCGTAACTTCATTTTCTCTTCGCCTTTCACGGTTCAAAGCTTGCTTATCCAAACGCATTATTGAGACCCCCGTAAGAAAATTCTCCGTGCGGTTTGGTATTCATAGTCGTATGGTGAGGTGGGAGGATGAGCGAGTGTCAAAGCATGCGGGGACGTGTGACTGGATGTACGCGTGCGACTGCCTGGGTGGGTGAGAGCGTGCGAGTAGGAGGGTGGTAGTAATATAGCTATCTATTATTGTCAATTGTCTCCACATAGCAACAGGATGTCATGTTAGAAGGCCCTGGATAAATAAGAAGAATGCTTTGAGAGGTTGTGAAGGCTAGCACGAGCGCTTCTCGGTACCACTGTTTGTGGGTTTTATGGAATAGAATGCATGATTTGCTAAAGATATCAACAACATAATACTTAGTGTTTGAAAATTTAATGTCTTCTGAACCTGTAAAACGGAAGTGTTGTCATTAAATTTTTATTCTTGTTGTTGGGGAAGACTTTAATTTCTCATAAGATGAACAAACCGACTGGAAGTCGATGACGACGTATCTGCGACTAATGAATGAGACGTTACAGTGGGGGGATGAGCGCGTGCGAGTGTTGATGGGTAGATGGGTGAACACCAGTGAGTAGATGAGCACATACTAGTGGGTAGATAGGTGGCCGAGTGCGAATCGGTGGGTGGGGACGGGTGCGTGCGATTAGGTGGGTGGGGTGAGTGCGTGCTAGAGGGTAAGTGGGTGTGTGCGAGTAGGTGTGTGTGGGTGAGTGGACGCGGGTGGGCGCTTACCAGTGGGTTTAATGATGCGTGTCAGTTTCGTGGTGAAAGAGCGTGAACGAGTGGGTGGTGGGAAAATGAGAGCGGGTGGTTGGGCACGTGCGAGTGGGTTAGTGACCGGAAGGAAGAGGGTAGATGCGTGCAAACGGGTGGGTGTGCATATACGAGTGGATTTGTGCGTGAGAGTGAGCGGGTGCGCCCCTTCGTGCACGTGTTTGTTTGTGGGTGCGATTACAGTGCATTGCTCTCTGATGTGATTATTCTCTTCGCGCTTTGGAACTTTGCCGCAAGTTTGTCAAGCATTTCAGGTTTTCAAGGCGGAAGTGCCGCGCAGATGCTTCAGTTCTCAATTCCTGTGCGCGTTTCTGTAGTCATTCCACTTTACTTCACTTTGTGTGATCTCTGGAGAAACTGGGTTGCCTTTGAAGTCTCTGAACCACATCTTTGCCTCATCCTATCCTCCGCAACTTCATCACGCTGTGGAGTCCTACTTCGACCTTTACTTCACGTTTACAAAATGTTGTAAACCAATTTATTATGTATCCTTTTCTCGAATGTTCTTAATGTTTGTAGAATTCTTCAAAGCATTATTACTTAATAAACGTGATGTTTCTATCTTTCAAATGTATATTTGAACTCTTTTGAAAAATAACAATTTCCATTCCGTTACTAGTTCTCTAGCACACGTTTTCTTGAATATGTCTGGAAGAATAACTTTTCCTGTTCTAAAGAGCATTTTAAGGCGTTATTTGTAAATCATTCTTCTCTTACTTCTCCTTATTTCCAAATGTTTTTACGTGCCTCTCCTCTGGCTCTGGCTAAAAGCATTTCCCGAATATCTGTCGTCATTCCTTATAGTTCTAACGATTTTTTACTGACTTTAATCGTTTTCGAATTATCTAATTTTTCTGATCTTACTTTCTCTTTACTACCTTCTAAGTCTTTGCAATCATTATTTTCTCACACCCCGTCCTGTTCGTTCATCATTCTTACAGCTTCTTCATCATCACATGCGCCCGCGCTATTGACTCACTTCTTACTTATTTTTTGAAAAATAATTCATCTTTGTCTTTTGCTATAATTATCGTCTTACCGTGCGAAGTGACTCAGGGCGTACCGCGATGACTTCGCATTCGGGAGGCCCGGTTTCAATCCCCTTACCGGCCATCCCGACCGTTGTTTTCGTTGTTATCCTGCGTCATCCAGGTGAATGCTGGGATGCTTGTACTGAAAGGCCGCGACCAAGAAACCGGCATCGCTAGCCGACTTTGTTAACTACATGAAATCACGAAGGTTAGGAGAATTCGAGACATCGCGGGTTCCTAGTTGGGTAACCGACTAGAAACCCCGGTATCTAACGGCCCTGAGGCCGGTTGCGCTTTACGGGACATACAATGGCTAGATGCAATTATTTATTATCTCGTTCACCCTTCTATTCGTCAACTTCCATCTAAGTGCTCCTTCGCCAGCGACATGGGATCATTCCGCATCCTTCTCTCGCATAGTCTCCGTCCGCTTGGTTTTTGTTTTCAGCCTTGTCTTCCTTTTCGTCGCCCATTTCTCTCCAGGAAGCTTCATTCCGCGTGTCTCCTCCAAGCGGCGCGTCGTTTGCGTGGGTCGACAGGCCTCCCCCGAGAGAGCGGTTTCATTGGCTCGACGTAATTGGCAAATCCATCCCCGCGTCACGCGCTCTAAACCCTCCCCATCAGGACTTTCCGAAGCCACATCCTCAAGCTTCGACAGGCAGGCGGGCCGGCACTTTGACATTGTTTACCTCTTCGGGGAATCGTGGCGCTATCGTGTTCAACTTTCTAATCGCGCTACTACCAAAGTAGAAGACGGGCAGTTGCAGATTAGTGACGATTGAGGGACTGAGTTTGAGTGGAAAGAGATCGCAATAAATTAAAGCGTCAAATGACTCCTGTGTTGGAAGAACTCGCGTGGTTTCTCTGATCAATTAGAGGCGAATGCCGGAGCAGTACCTTAACAAACAGGTTACGGACCGCGCGCGATATTTTCTTCCTCATCCTATATTCAACCGTTATTTCCATACACTCATTCACTACTCTACCACACATGCTGGGCGACCGGGAGCTTAGACCTTGTCACTGCTGGTTTGGTGGTGGAAGATACCTGGTTGGGAGAAAGCCGACGCCGGTAGGTGGTCGTAGGATCTCACCATACTGAGAGATCTCTGCCACCTTTCAAGATAAAGCATGCACTACATTTACGGGAGTAATGATCTTAACCTTTGACGCGGGATCATAAATCTATCAATCAATTGAAAGAGCTGGTTGCAAAATTGGCGCGGTTGTGTGTAGGTCACGGGGAAAAAGGGCGTTGCTAAGAAATGTATTCGACTTTTATAAAATGATTTACGAACTCTCAGTATATTTTCATAAGATTTAAAATTTATACACCGACAAGAATTCCCCAAGGGGGGCATGTGAATGAATGAGGTGAGGTAGTTCTTTATTCTATTTTTCGTCTGAAGAGTATCATACTTTTTTTTCTTCCCAAGACAAATGCATACATATTTTTATTTATCTGAACGAAATAACTAATTAATCATTTAGCAGAAGTATTTTTTTCTTTTAATGAAACTTGACTGCCTTGTTTGTAAATGAAAATATAGTGGACGGTGAACGTGGGACCGCGAAATTGATGAGAGCACCTAATCTAATGTTCTCCGATATTCAAGGAAAAATATATAAGGTAATATTTTTAAATTTAACGTATTCACGAAATGTAGTTAAATGAATCATATAGTGTTGAAACATTGTATAATAAGATTGAGCAACGCGCAAAATGAACACGGAAAGTTAACGGGAGGTGACATAATAAATGCAAATCTTTTCATGTCGTATAAATTGTAACAAGGAAGTGGTGTGATCAGTGCCAACCACAAAGACATGTTTGCATGCGAGCATAAAAAATCTCCGTATGTTACTTTCAAGTCGGAAGACCGTTGCTGCCCACGGTATTTTTCCGCGACCTCGAAACACTGTTGTTCGTCATAAAATACTCCTCTTTTTTAAAATTCCAAATCTTTTTGCGGTGTGTGAGTGTAATTGTTTAACTCAAATATTAGTAATATTGGTTGCAGTGATTTCGTTGAAGCAATCTTTCTAAAAGGCTTGTAAAAATGTTATTCTTTGACCCATTCATTCTTTCGTGAGAGAGAGAAGAGTTAAATGAAATTTAAGTTTCATAATAAAGAGAAACATTATTTGTTTCATGTAAATATAGAGAGTATCATAAACTAGTATTAGCTGTATTCAAAGTTTATGTCATTTATGAACGATATAATTTAAAAAAATAACGGTTAGTGTTCACTGCTATTAAAGCAAATACAAATGAATATATAGCTTTTTGAATTAAGGATTTAGAGACTCGCAATATATTTTTAACCAATGAACAAGTTTTTCAACTGTCCAAGACACGAAAACTTTGAAGAAGAAAGAATTAGCTTATTATTTTCTTTAATAAAAAGAGGTCAAGTAATAATTATATTATTTGACTAACAATAATTCACAATTTTACCACATCTCTGGGAGGCTAAATAATAATAGAGGATGAATCAATACAATAGAAATCAATTGCTATTTTCTTCAAAACATGAAAAGTATACCAGAAACGTAAGTACTGAGAATGTTTTTGAAGAAAAATGTTACAAAGGTAAAGGAATACAGAAGCAAAACTATTTAATCCGAATTCAATTCAAATAACGTCGCATTCGTATTTTCATCTCATAAATCATCCTATTTTATAGTTGCAAATAGATATTGAAGAGGTTTTGCAAAGAAAAATAAAGTGCGGTATTTTAATCCGAACGCTCGTCCGACACTCCGTTTACACTGAATGGTATTCAGCAGCCTCCCTCGAGAAGTAAAGCGAGGCCCTCGCAGCTAATGTTTCTCTCGACGATGCCTCGCTTCCTGTCCCTTGTCTAGCTCTCGAGAGAACGACCCACTTTACTCCGCCGCTGACGCCGCCCCCAGCGCCAGACCTCGCCTCCATTGCTCCCCGCCCCGCCCAACCACCGCTCCTCCGCGCACGGCTTCGCTTCCAGCCACCGCCTTTTCACCGTCGCTCGCTCAACGCCATTTGTTGCTCTCTCTCTCTCTCTCTCTCTCTCTCTCTCTCTGTCTCTGTTTCTCCCTCTGTCTCTCCCTCTGTCTCTCTGTTTCTCTCTCTGTTTCTCTCTCTGTTTCTCTCTCTGTTTCTCTCTCTGTTTCTCTCTCTGTGTCTCTCTCTGTGTCTCTCTGTCTCTCTCTATCCCTCTCTGTCTCTCTCTGTGTCTCTCTCTGTCTGTCTCCCTCTCTGTCTGTCTCTCTCTCTGTGTTTGTCTCTGTCTGTCTCTCTCTCTGTGTTTGTCTCTGTCTGTCTCTCTATCTTTCTCTGTCTCTCTCTGTCTCTCTCTCTGTGTCTTTCTGTCTCTCTCTCTCTCTCTCTCTCTCTCTCTCTCTCCTCACAGTTCGCCGCCCGCACTTCTTCGTTCTCCTTGCACTCCTTGCCTCTCTGCACCGTCCCTCTGTGATGTTATCTCTAGTCTTTTGAACAAGGTTCCAACTGACAAAGTTGTAGAAAGTATCTTTTTTGAGTAACAATGCGCAATCTGGTCTCCGCTTGAAGTGGAACATACTCTTACTGCAATAAGTAAATAGCTACTGTTAAATCTCACTAGTGTAAGTGCAGTGATCATTAAATAATCATTTGGCGAATCTGTTAACGAAACTTTATAATTACTGTACCCGAAATGATAGAACCTCTAGTTGAAACCTTATCAATCAAATTATCATCCTACTACGAATCCGAACGTCAAAGTTCCGCTGGGGTCACAGGCGTCAGTGCACTCTTACCTCGCGCCCTATCAACCCACAACCGGTGGAACGGTGTTACATCACCGTCTCATCACATGCCTACCACTACCGTCCCACCTGTCCCATCGCTGTCCCATCAGTTAAACTGCCATTCCACCAGTTCTTTTGCCTGCCCGCCCTCCGCCGCATCGTCTAACCACCATCGACGTTCCAACATCATCCCCTCTCATCATGTTCTCCACCATCTACCCTATGCGTCCCAAAAAATCTGCCTGTCTCGTCTAAGTCATTCTGTCGTTCCTGTGCCCGCCTATACCTGTGCCCCGACCTCCGGCCGGATCGTGCCCCTCTCGCCGTCCACCTAACCTCATCGCCCCAAACGACTTTCTACCTGTCCCTCTATGCCGATTCCTCTCACCTCCCGCCGCCCATTCTTACTATTCGACCACCACCATTATCACCATCAGCGCCACCACCACGTCCACAACATCCTCCATCTTCTAGCAACACCACAACCTCCTCTGTATTCACCACTACACTCACCACCACCTCCACTAGTACCACCATTACTACCTCCCCCAACTCCTGCACACCCAACACTACTACCATCATCACCTCCACCACATCCACTACCACCACCTCCACCACATCCACTACCACCACTTCCACCACATCCACTACCTCCACTTCCACCACATCCACATCCACTACCACCACTTCCACCATATCCACTACCACCACCTCCTCCACAATCACCACCACTACCCATCGCTTTGTGACAACTGATACGGTCACCCATCACATTCTGAGGTTTTCTATCTTCCTATGTCTCTCACCATTTCCTCTTTTCCCAACTCGCTCATTCTCCTTCATCCCCCCGGCTTCAGTCGAGCGTCTCTCGTCCTCCCCCGTTGCCAGCCACCGTGAGGCGCTGACGCGCCTTATCTTGCGACGCACGTGTCGCCGCAGAGAGGCCCCCCGCCGCCTAATGAGACAACTACGCGAACCGCGACCAGCGCAGCGCCTCGCGCGAGTCAACGTGCACGCCCTAGTCGACGAGTGTGCGCTGTTTATTCCGCGATCTCCAGAGTAATTAAAATAGTTTCTCCATTTGGCGGCGTCCAACTTCGTCCTTCGCCTCATTTTACCAAAGTGCTCACAATTACGAAATTATGAAATTGGAATAATATTGGAAAATATAAATTATTGTTGGAGTTGGATGAACATTAAAGGTGTTTTAAATAATGCATAGTTGAGGAGATATCAATTT
The DNA here is from genome assembly GCA_017312745.1 of Gryllus bimaculatus. Classification (NCBI taxonomy): domain Eukaryota; kingdom Metazoa; phylum Arthropoda; class Insecta; order Orthoptera; family Gryllidae; genus Gryllus; species Gryllus bimaculatus. The sequence continues at coordinate 9,925,408 of BOPP01000006.1, forward strand.
AATTATTAATATTAATATTATTTATTAGAACGTAACTTTATTATTTTTTCAGAGGATATTTCTGATCTTATGATCATCGAATTTCCTGGCCTTGCTTCAGGAACAATGCAATTAACAAATTCGTAGGCAAGCATAAGAATGACCCATCGTATAAGCCATGACATCTTTCATATCCTCTTGTGTCTCGAGAGAATTTTTAGAAATGTTTTAACGAACTCTTTTGTATGACATGACAGTATTTTCAGAGTATTTTACGAAAGAATGGAATATATATTTATGGTGAGTGGTTGGTCAATGCAGAAACAGGAATTTTAGACAATAAACTAGTGAAAAATTGTAGTATGGCTCACATCTTAAAGTGAAATGTTAATGGTTCGTAGTACTTGCAATGTGCTCATGAACGTAAGGGGTCAATGTGTTTGTTTATATTTTACAAGAGCAAAGGCTGTGGAAGACAAAAATTAACTGAAACTGGTTGGATGTTTTCGTAAGAAACATTATAAGAGTATTTCCGAATTCTCTTATAATGCTAATCTCTCGAATAGCGAGAATAGAGGAAGGAAATGTAAAAATATTTCAAATTGTTATGTGAATGAGTTATAACCTTTTGGTGAATAAATACGAGTAAAATGTGGTTGAAAAATTGCAGTAAATTACCCCCTGAGAACTAGTGAAAATAATTTCTTGAATGATGTACTTCAAGCACTAGAAACTTCATTTCATTCTCCAATTAAAAACTAAAAAAATAACTTACCTATTAATGTCAGCATCATTGATGACGTGACGTATGCAATAAGAATGATGACAAGACTAGTAACGATAGCCAGAGGAATCGACCTCTTCGGATTGTTGGCTTCTTCTCCCGTCGTAGCTATTATGTCGAATCCTATGAAAGCATAGAAGCACGTTGCTGCTCCAGTCAGAACCTAGAATGGAAAAAAAACATGGGATTTATTTGGAAGCGAACTTAAAGGGCCAATTACAAGAATCTCTTCATAGAATTTATATTCTGGTGGTTTTCGTGTTTTCGTTTTTTGTAGAAACTTTACTTAGACTTACTGAACTTAAATGAACTTAACTACATTTAATTTAAAAGTGAGAAAAGGAAGAAAATTAGTATACTTGTAACATAGTTGGGATATTAAGGCGACAAAAATTTGAAAAACAACTAAGCACCTGAGTGCTTCGTTATTTCTTAATGCATTAACTTAAAAATGTTTGCACAGTCTAAACTTTGCAACAGAGGTGACGTATGTAACTTTATTTGGCTTATCACATGCTTAAGAATAGTGAAATGTTAAAAAGAAATGGAAATTTTTTTTTATTTTTTTGATAATATGTAACTTTGTTTTAAAAAGTTGTTTGCTTTGCACCAAGACATTTCCTCTAGACGAATTATGTTATGTTCTTTTACAAAATTACATAATATTTCACACTGAATTGTTGGCATGCACATTTTATATTAAGATGAAGCCCAAAAGCCCATTTAACGTTTAGTGAAAACATTAAATATATTAGTTTATTCAAATTATTTGCACCAAAACTGCATCAACAGAGTACGTACCCCAGACCAGCCGAATGGTAGAAAGCCATCGTGCTCCGTCCAGTTGCTGGACTTCACGTAGAACAGCCCTGCGGACATGACAAACACCCAAACCGAAAGGTTGATAGCGTTGAGAATGTTGTTGAAGACTAGAGACTTCTTGACGCCTGCAGCCATTATCAACATCATAAGCAAAGTGATGACGAACGCCAAGAAATCAGGCGGCCTCTCTGAAAACAAAAAAAGAAGAGAATAACACTTTACGAGATGCTACAGGGTGACACATTTCAGATTGTAAAAACAAAAAAAAACGCTCCACAACATTAGACATAAAACACCCTTGTGCAGATTTGGCCTCAGAAGCATGAATTTTTGTAGAAAGTTATTGTTTTTTGTACTTTTTCAATTTTGGCGCAATGTGTATGAAACTTTGAGCCCAAGACTCGAAGCGCTGTTGTAATCTCAAAAGGTCATTATCGTCACTTACGAAAATGGGTGCAATTCTCACGGCTTGGTGGTGGGCTATATTTCAGATGGTGGAAAGTCTCATAAACTGAATTTTTGCATTTAAACAAAATAATAGATTTTATTTTTAATTATTAAACGAGGAAAAGAACAAAAAAAATTTAACTTCTGGATATTTAGTTTAATTCTCATTACAACTGTGGCATTTAATATAAAAATATGAAAATAGTTTTAGTTTTTGAGACAAAATTAAGTTATTGCACGTGAAAAGAAAAGTGTTGTTGTGCCAATAGAACTTTTTTTTCCCTAAAAAATATTTTGCACCACCAACAACAGAACGTATTATACATGTAACACAAAGAACATTGACCGTCGTACTTAATAGATCAGTATGTTTCTCAGTCTGTCTGTCTGTCTGTCTCTCTCTCACTCTCTCTCACTCCCTCTCACTCCCTCTCACTCCCTCTCACTCCCTCTCTCTCCCTATCACTCCCTCTCACTCCCTCTCTCTCCCTCTCACTCCCTCTCTCTCCCTCTCTCTCCTTTTTCTTCCCTCCTCTCCTCTCTCTCTCTCTCTCCTCTCTCCTCTCTATCGTCCCCCTCTCTCTCCCTCTTCTCCCTCTCCCTCCCTCTTCTCCCTCTTTCTCCTCTCTCTCCCTCTCTTTCCCTTCCTTCCTCTCTCTCGCCCTCTCTCGTCCATCTCTCCCTCTCTCTCCCTCTCTCATCCTCTCTCTCTCCCTCTCTCCCCCTCTCTTCTCCCTCTCTCTCCCTTCTCTCCCTCTCTCTCTCTCTCTCTTCTCTCCTCTCTTCTCCCTCTTCTCCCTCCTCTCTCCCTCTCTCCCTCTCTCTCCCTCTCTCTCTCTCTCCCTCTCTCCCTCTCTCCCTCTCTCTCCCTCTCTCTCCCTCTCTCTCCCTCTCTCTCCCTCTCTCTCCCTCTCTCTCTCCTTCGTCTCTCCTCTCTCTTCCCTCTCTCTCCCCTCTCTCTCCTCCTTCTCTCTCTCCCTCTCTCCTCCCCTCTCCCTCTCTCCTCTTCCCATCTCCTCTCTCCCTTCTCCCTCTCGTCTCCTCTTCTCTCTCCCTCTCTCTCCTCCTCTCTCTCTCCGAGTACCCTCTTCTCCCCCTCTCTCTCCCCTCTCTCCCTCTCCTCTCCCCTCATCTCTCCCTCCCCCTCTCTCTCCTCTCCTCTCTCTCCTCCTCTCTCTCTTCCCTCTCCTCTCCTCCTCCTCTCTCTCTCCTCTCCTCTCCACTCTCTCTCTCCCCTCTCTCTCTCCCCTCTTCTCCCCCTCTCTCCCTCCTTCCCTTCTCCCCTCTCTCTCCTCTCCTCTCCCCATCTCCCTCTCTATCTCCCTCATCCCTTATCTCCTCCTAGTCTCCTCTCTCCCACTCCCTCTATCTCTCCTCCCTCTCTCTCCCTCCCTCTTTCTCTTCTCCCTCCCTTTCTCTCTCCCTCTCTCTCGGAGTCCCAGGTTTAGAATATTTAGTTAAGGTTAATATAGAGGATGTAATCGCCGAAGAACCATCCAACCATCTTGTAATATTTTCTGCCTGAAACTATCATATTTATAACAGTATAAATACATTCAAAATCGGCCATAAGAAAGATATTGTAAATCCACACTCTTTAATAAAAACTTGAAGATTTATCAATTTGTTTGTATTGAGTCGCTTTTCATTCATTCATTTTGAAGGCAGTGCAGACTCGAGCAGGTGTCTTCAGTCGCACCACGGTGCATTTGCATTCGCGTCGATGCTTATTTCTTGTTTTCTTAGTCTGATGATTTTTTTATTGTTTTGCAACCCTACAAACTTCTAAATGATGTGTTTATAAGCAATCAATACCTCAATGTGAATAAGTTATATCATCGATTGACGGGAACAACTCAAAATATACTTTCCTGCATACAACCTCTTCGCCAATAAAAACACTCTAGATATGACGACCTGTGGTAGGTTATCAATTTAATTCACAACCTGTCAGTTAACTCTTTCTAATATTGAGAAGAAAATACTTATTTTCATTCCATTCAATACTGGCATCCCTTTTTGCCTATATTCCGTACCTTCAAAGGCATAAAAGAGAGTAACTGGATGATGGACGAAATCTCGGCCGATACTGAACAGACCGGCTTAGGTGGCTCAGGGCATCATTTGAGTTCACTACAGTGTTTCTGAACGGGAGGTTCTAGGGTCCGAGTCCCAACGTTGGCAGGATGTTCGACATAGCTAGGTCGGGTTCAGTAACTGTCTAGCAAAGAATTCTACCAGCCGGCTGCTCTGATCTGTAGTTTCCGTGGTTTATCCGATCAATACCAGGCGAACGCCTGAGCAGCACTCTAACAATCGGATCACGGACCGCGCGCGATCTTTCCTTCCTCTTTCTTGTCGTATCCTCATCTCTTCTTATACACATTTGCACTGACATGCACTACATTACAACACATGCCTGGAGACCGCCTGGAGCTTACAGCTTGTTTCCGCCAAGGACGTGTGCTACTGATAGGAGATAGCTGGTCGAGAAAAAAATCGCAAGCCGACGATTAGTTCGGCGCCGAAACTCGCCATTGAGCTGGAGGGATAACACCAGCACAACCCACGACAAGAAAATCCACTACACTTGCAGGACTAATGACATTAGCAGTTGACGCACCCGGAATCACTAATCAAACAATCAGTGACACTGAACACATAGGCAGAACAGCAAATATACATTCCTCCATGAAAATATGTTCCATCGCAAATTCTTCCATCCAAAACTTTCTCTAAAAGCCCGTCAGCAAGTTCTCAACCCTTCCCTTGCAACAAGTTGCGCGCGCGTTGCAGCGGGGCGGGCTAAACGGAAGACAAAGCGGCGCGAGCGAGCGTCTTAAGTCGCATCTCGTCGCATTTCAATCCGCGTCGACGCCGCCGCGCCGTCTTCACCGCCACCGCCGCCTGCAAATTGCTTGTTTTAATTACGGCGTCTGGCGGGAGGCGGCGTTACCGCTGCGGAGATCCCGGCGCGCATTAATTAGGCCGTGGGAGGCAATATCCGGCCGCCGCCGCCGCTGCCGTCAGGAGCGCTCGCAGCCACACGCGTCGCGCGAGTCGCGCGACAAGTGAAAAGCGACCCGCGACGCCGCGGAGGCGGGTGTATCTGTTACCGCTAAGCGGTAGCCGTGTGGCGTTAACTTTCAGTTAGTCGCGTCAAAATACTTAAACTCATTCTCGCCATTATCTGATTGTCCCAATGTTAAGTATCAAATAAGTTTATATTATATTATTATCCCAATGTTAAGTATAAAAAATGGTATGTCTGTGTGTGAGGTCAAATAAGTGTCTATTTATAAAATTTTGCTAATTTACTGGTGCAGAAATCAATTCAATTGTGTTTACAATTTTTGCTGATTGTCTCTCTGGGGTGCTCTCTTTCTGAGCCTCCGCCTGAAACAGGCGACTACTTTTTCTGTGTAATGTGATGCCTCTCTCTCTGTTTGTCTGTCAGACTGTTGTTTGTACTGGCTAATCTCGGGGCCGATAAAACACATTTTGATATTTGTTTTATAGAAAAGTAGAGTATTTTGTCGGGAATAATTTAGGAATCTTTTTGAGACCGTGCTTTCCTGATAGACAGGACATGATAATAACGTTTGTTCCTAAATATAAATCTAGTTTTATTCCAACTTTAACGCAATGAAGTCCAGGTGATTTTCAAAACTAGATAAATGTTACACTATACAAGATAGTTTGAAACATATTTTTTCCTAGGTCTTCAACAAAATGTAAATGTTCACTCTTTCAGCTTTTCGTGAATATTTTAAAAAGGGTGGGTAAATTAGTGAAATGCTAGGATTATGCAACAATGCAGCTGTTTACAGAGTAACATAGCGTGTTTTTGTAGTGAGTTATCTTCTCGTGTTAACGGAATATTTTGATAGAAGATCCTGAATAAACAAGCTGAATAGGTTGCGAGTTTGTGGAGAAAAGTTGGAAAGTTTCTCATATCCACGAGAATGTAGGTTTATGCAAGTGTCTGAAAAGTGTACTAGGAATTTTAGCAGTAATAACTTTTACGTGTTTAAGAAGTTATTGCAACTTGTGAATTGTTAAGTAGCACTCTTAAAATTAAATTGTTATTCATTCTTTTGTTGAGGAAGTGCATCATTTTTTAAAGAAGACGCGACCCCATTGGAATTCGATGAAAACATAACTGTGTCGCTTCGACGATTTAAACGTTATAACAGGTATCTATAGAAACGATGATAGTAGCAACACATAACTAATATGATTGATAGGAAATATTGATCGTAAAAAAATGGAAGCGCTGGGACGATACGGGGGAGGAGGCGAGGAAGATGGAAACGGGACAGGGCATGATACGGAGGGTCCATAAAGGAAGGAAGTTTGTCATTTGAAATGGAGGAATGAGTAAGTCGCCAAGAGAGACAAAAAGCTAAAATGCTTTCTGATAACAATGAACTAAAATTTCAAGCACATCTATTACCGCTAAGCGGTAATCATGCTCCGTCAACCTTCACTTAGTTGCGCCAAAATACATAATTTTCATGCATACATACACTATATAATTACATCCATTTCATCGTTAGAAATAATCACGTTCATTCTGTGGATATATCAATTAATACACTTTAAATTAAAATATAATTAATATTAATATTACAAATTTTCGGTACATGGTGTTAAATATGTAATGAAAGAATATTCTCGGTAAAGGAACGTAGCTAAGATTTGTATTTCTTTGTTTCAGTTAGTGTCTCTTTACGCCCCTACGTAAAGGAGGGAACGTCATAACCGAGCAATTAGTTTTAATACATTTTACTAAGCACATTTTACACATTTTAACAATAAAACGTCTGGAAAGTGATTGATGCAGTTTGTTCGATTAGGTCTACTATGGCAGAGTGAGGTCTTTTAAATTTGGCCTTTCCCTCAGCCATTTGACTTCTGGCTGAGATATGCCTCTCCTAACGCAGCGTGTGAGTTATGGATGTAGCTTCAATTGTGTCCTTTGCGGAGCGACGAGTGAGCGCCCGCGACACACGTGTGATTCGGTTATGGCTTCTTCACTCTCTACATCAATATTAAAGTGAAGTTCTCGAGTAGTACTATTGCAAAGCTATAAGGTGATGCACATGTAAGCTTCCGCGGCTCGAATCCATAAATTGTTGGCTATCCGGGAGACGCCGCCTCTTTGACTGAGAGGCCGTCGTTTCGCCGGACATGTCGCAGGCTTCCTCATGGCAGTGACGACTTTCTCACTGCCCTGAGGAAGCCTGCGACATGTCAGGCGAAACGTCGGCACCCCAGCCAACGACGCGGCGTCTCTCGGATAGCCGAGAATTTAAAGTTATTAGGAGAATTAGAATAACCTTTTTCTTTACACAACGTTTACGTTTTTCCTTTTGAGTAAACTTATTTTTATGAATAATTTCATTAAATGCATAAATGTAGAAACTTTCCCGTTATTTAGATCGTGAGGCAGGTCCAGATGCAGGACACCTTAAAAAACTGAGATCTTATTGATTAGGAAATTGATTTAATCCCCTCCGGAGTATGCCTAAAACAGTGATATTGAATGTGCAGTTGTTGTAGAATCCGATATTTCTCGAAGTTTCAGACCTCAAATTCGAATTCAGCATACTCAAGACTTATATAACAGGTGAGAAAATACTTCGGTATTTTGTTTCTGGACCGGATATCCAATGACAGAGGAACGTGCATTGACCGGGACTTGAACTCTAGCACCCGTATGTGGAAAGTGAGCGTCATGAGTCGCGGGCTACGACATTTATTAGTTATTTTACCTGAAATGATAGAATCTTTAGAAGTGACGTGAATTTATGTAACACATTATTCTGCATCTACTTCGTCTTGGAGAGAAGCTTTGGCTAAATAGAAGAGAGTGCGTTCTCTGCCTCTCTTCCATTTTATTTTAATACTGAAGGTATTTTATTTACTACCACCGTCTCCTCTTTGTGACCTTCCCAGCGAGTCGTGTTCCGTTATTACTGGATTAGCGCAGAGCGGCGCTTTAATTAAAATGGTCGGGTTTGTTAATCGCACTTTGTCACAGCGGTATTTCGTATAAATTATTGTCCCTTGTTCATTACCCTGGATACTCTCGGGAAATGAATTGAATAGGTGCAGCTTTATTTACTTACACAATAGACTCCAGAGTGAAACACTCGTTTGATAATTATGTGGATGTTCTGTGACAAAAATTGCACGTTATCCGTAAAATTTAATGTTCAATGTTTATTGGACACTGTTTTAAAATTAGAATCGGATTTTTATATTGTTTCAAATGTTCCTGGTCGTTTATAGTTGTCATTACAATAATGAAAGGTGAAACAAATATCCATTATTATACGTTCCGTTCATTTAGAGTACTGTTGAGTAGAATTATATTAGTCTTTTTGGCGATAAGTAGTAATCTGATCAGTTAAATGTATCGTATCAATAATATAGAGGGTTTTACATATCCGTAGTGGAATCATAATTTTTCAATGGTTAATTCGAGTCGGAATATCAGAACTATTCAATGCTTACATTTCCTCCGTCTTCTTTCCAGCAACAACACGGATGAAAAAATCAAAGTCAAACCAAGTGGTGATTGCTCTCAATTTATTAAAGAAAGTAAAGCAGTTCGAAATGTAGTTTAAAATCTGGGAAATAATAAATCTAGGCGGACCGATAATATATCTGGGTAAATATGTAAATTAAGGGCTGAAGCCATTATCCAGTATCTTGTACGCCTATTTGAGATATCCGTTTATTACCAAAGCAACCCATACGACTGGAACCGAGAAATAGTTGCGCAAATCTTAAAAAGGAGTAGATTGATCCACAGTGGAGAATTATCGTCCAGTTGGCTTAACATCCCTAGTATTTTCTCTTCTTCTTCTTCTTCTTCTTCTTCTTCTTCTTCTTCTTCTTCTTCTTAGCTGAATATAAAATCTACTCCAGGTTGCAAACAGCTACCTAAGAAGCAGATCTATGGGCTGTCGGTGCCTCTGCGCAAAATATTTTGCGCAAACTGTGGACTGTTCCACATAAAGTAATTTCTTGCACTACACAGTCTTTTGAGAGACCTGGGAGTTGAGTCAGGTTCTTACATAAATTTTGCGGAACAAATCTAAGAGCTCCGATAACTATCGGTATGGCCTATGTTTTATCGCCCAACATTCGGCTGATCTCGGTTTCCAAACTAGTATTTCAAACGTTTCTCTGCTTCCTTGGATACGACGTTTTGATCGGAAGACACGTCAACATCTACAACTAGACTCGATTTTTTCTCCAAATCCCAGATAATAATACCCGTTTTGTTTGCTGCTATCATGCAATGCGATCCGTTTGAATTTGTCGGTCGTAAAATATTGTATAGAATCCAACAGATGTCACGGATTTTGACGAGTGTTCGTACCACATTATTATTATTACTATTATTATCATTATTATTACTATTATTATTATTATTATTATTATTATTATTATTATTATTATTATTA
>BOPP01000006.1:9934951-9967371 GCA_017312745.1 Gryllus bimaculatus
GTCGCCGGTAGGCCTGAGCCCGTTCACAGACTGTCGCGCCTAGTACATACATTATTATTACTATTATTATTATTATTATTATTATTATTATTATTATTATTATTATTATTATCATAGTCATCGTCGTCATCGTTGCTTCTTATTGGGAACTGATGCTTCAGTCTCGAAATACAGTAGAAATGGTCTGAGAGCGAAAGAGGATTCCGTCGCCGGCCGTCGGCGGTTGGTGCTCGATTGAAACGGCGCTCCGTGCCGAAGTTTGCAATTTCCGCTTCGCTGCGTCCAAACTCTTCGTGGACTCTCCAGAATTGCGGTGGTAAAGATGGTCGCAGAACTTCTTAGTTTGGCGAATTATAACGTCATGGAAGATTTCTTGTGAAATGTTTTCTGGGTTATAGGCTCTGTGTGCTTTGAGGAAATTTTGGCAATGGATTTGATAAATTTGGAAAGGAAATGTAATCGTTGAAATAACGCTGGTAAAAATAAGGAACGGACGTTTCGTAAAAATACACAGGATAGCTTTTATAAGAAATAGGAAAGTTTTTTTTGTGTTAGCATCCATTTTATTTTGATTGTACGATTTTGAACAATGATGAGGTTTTCGGAGGATAAGTTTTTAAAAAAGAATAGTTTTTCCGTAAAATGTGAAACAGGTGTAACAATTCTATGAATTTGTTTGTAATACAATAGTATAAAAAGAATCTAAATGTTACAGGGTTTACGATTTTAATATTTTTTTGCCTGGAAAGCTTATTGGAATACGAATATTTTTCAATCATAAGAATATGTTTAAAGTGCAAAAAATATATTGTAGCGAAAGACAAAAAAAAGAGATGATCGTTCTTTAAATATTAAATTTCATATTATGATTTTTGAGTTTGTAGAGTTTTAAATTTCATCTGTAAGATATTCACATACTTCATTATTACTCTACCGAACTTGGACAAGATTCATTAAGCTGCATGTGAGCAAGGGATATCGCTTTTCCTCCTGAATTTTCCACACATTTAAAGTTTTTTTAAACATATCTGCTTTATGTTTATACACTGAAAGTGACTCTGCATAGTAGAGCTTAAGATAATATTTCTTTATTTTACATAAACTAAGAAAATTTTATTTAACATTTAAGAATTAAATTGTAATTTAGTTGATCTTAGTGAATTGTTATGTTAGTTATGAAGTACATTTTACCATATTTAGTTCACATGATGATTATTAGTGTTTTGAGATAATACCTGGTAATTTGAAAGATTGGCCGGTATGAATGAAATAAATTGTAGAAGGGATAAAATTTCCCATTCTAAATTATTTCCCTGCTAGGATTGCTAACAACTCTTGGTTTTATTCCTCTTTGTTTTATCTTTAGGATGCACGAACAATTTATTCAAGCTCATAAAACACTGCAAACTTGCCTTAACTACGTGCCCATTTTAACAAAGTATAGCGAGGGTTGGAATACTGTAAGCGAACAAGGGTAGAGTTATTGCGTGGGAAGGCGTGAGTAATGTGATTGTGGGAATGGACGTGATTAATTCCACTGTGGGAGTACGCGTGAGTAACATGATTGACGTGAACAGTATGACTGCGAGTGGACGTGAATAGTGTTTACGAATGGGTGTTAGTAGAGTGATAATGTAAATACAGGTGGCGTGAGTGGACGTGAATGGTGTGATAATGAGAGTGTGCTTGAGTAGTTTGACCGTGCCAGGAGGTATTAGGTGACGATGAGAGTGATCAAGAGTAGTGTGACTGAGTGAATGGGCGTGAGTAATGTCACTATTCGAATGAGCGAGCGTGAGTGGGCGGCTCCTTCAGTGGCAGTATATGCCTTGCAAGGTCTACCACACCACTCTGTTCCTTATACTACCTGTGGTATTGCTCTCCGGAGTGGACACCTAAGCGTCAGCCATTTCTCGCACCCCCTCCCAGGGCACAAGTACCCCGCAGGCTGGTATCTGAATCCCTCTAGAACGCAGTTTACCCTCACAGCAACCTTTCCATTCAAGGGTCGGACCGCCCTGCCAGCTCAGAGCTTCCGGCATCCCAGACCGATGCTGGAGTTGAAACCATGCACCATTCACAATGCGCTGAGAACATGTCCCTCCTCTATACCCAGAGTACCGGGCTACAGCCAGGACGAGGCAAAGAGCCCATCAGGGCGCCACCCGAACTAAGGTCTGAGCGGCTTGGGGTCTTCTTCCCGTCCCCTCGCTGCATCACCATTATACTATCGACCTGAGTGCCGCTGGAACATAGGCTCCCAAATAGGGTGGTTCATAATCCCGGTCTGGGCTTTTATAATATAAAAGTCCACATATTACACGGGATACGGGTCATTCCGAAGCTACACCCAGTCCCGATCAAATATCGACGCTCCAGGGACCCAACTGGGGGATTACCGGGTGACAGGGAGTTTAGTTTCGCCTACTCACTGCCTCCAGCTTGAAGCTAACGACATGAGTACCGCCCTGCAACTTAGGGCCCGGTTGGTCGCTTGTAAGCCTCCACCAGAAACCATGCCCGCCTCCTCTCATTGCTCCCTCCCCCCCCCCCCCACACGCGGATACCCCACGAGTGACAGTGGAGGGGGTGGCGCGCGTGTGCGCGACTCACCGGTGCCGATGAGGTTGCCGACGGCGCCGCGCACGCTGTCGGTGATGGCGCCGTTGGCGAGCGCGTCGAAGCACGCGCTGAGGGCGCACGCGCACGCCGACGTGCCGATGAGGTACTCCAGCACCATGTTCCAGCCGATGACGAACGCCAGGAACTCGCCCACCGTCACGTAGCTGTACATGTAGGCGGAACCCGTCGTGTGCGGCACGCGCACCCCGAACTCCGCGTAGCACGCTCCTGCAACACGTACAGATAACCGCAACATGAGTAACTTATTTAATTAGTTACTAGAAGAATGAGTTCCTCGATGAATGAATTACTTGAATTCTACGTATTACTTTTGTTGTCAGCATTCCTTGCACTCAAATATGAGTTACCCGAATTAGTTACTAGAAGAATGAGTTACTCGATGATGAATTACTTGAATTACTCGTATTACTTTTGTTGTCAACATTCCTTTCACTCAAATATGAGTTACTCGAATTAGTTACTAGAAGAATGAGTTACTCGATGAATGAATTACTTGAATTATACTTATTACTTTTGTCAGCATTCCTTGCTCTCTAATAATACCAAATCTGCAGCCATTATAAAGGGTCAGTGAATAGCGTTTTATTGACTTCCAAGATTTCACACACTTCCCACAGGTTTTTCGTTTACAAGTTTTGTGAAAAGGAATATTAGACCAATTATTAACATCCTCTCTGCAGCGCCTGCTCATCAATCTTGGTAATACTGTGTGTTTAAAGCGCTTGTAGTGTATTTTTTTTTTTATTTTAGACTCAATTATTTCGAACATATTATTACGAAACGTTGCGCAAATATGACATATGGTTTATATTTTTCTGCTCACGTCCTTTTGTTTGATACTAAGTGATATCTGGAGCATAAATAATTATTTCAGAGTTGCTTTTGAGGTCTAAGAATAAGAAGAATATCAGAGTTGGCGTCCTCTGAACTGCTCTTTTAAGACTATGAAGCATTAAACGCGAATTAAACGCGAGTCAGGTCGCTTTCCAGAAAGCCTTTTCCAGAGTCAGTGTTTTGTTAGTCTTTGAAACGTGAATAAAATGTTTTACCTGGAAAATGAATGTTTAAAAAGAAGTCACTCTCTCTCTCGCAATACGATTAAAAGTGTCTTGTTCTAAATTTAGAGTGAAAATCTTATTCCATTGGGATTTTCTTGTTAGGTGACTAACGTTTATTCCAGATGTAAATGAAAACAAATTTAACTTTGCCAATCCCTCCTTTGATGTTCTTTCGCTAAGACTTACTTTGAATATACTTTACAGGTTATGAATTCAATACGCCTATACAAATTTTATGTTTGATCTTTAAAAAATAGCTATTATATAATTTTCAAAATAATCTGCCTCTTCAATCTGCTAGTATCGATCTAATGTACATCTACACCATTCTTCTCGTTCGCTTCAACCGTCTATAAATTTTAACTCAATTTTTACAATGGATGTATAGTATATATTGTTTTTCTTATGACCATACTTTAAAATAATATATTTAAAAACAATTCTTTCTGTTTTTCCTTCCTATAAACAAATGTGTCCTATTAAACAGAGTATTAATATTAATTTACATACAAATTGCACGGTGCGAAGACGGGAGAAGTCTCCATACCTCTTGTCATAACGCATAGTTTTTCACAGAATACTTACTTGGGCTGGTTTTTCTGTACAAAAAACTGCTTCATTCTCAACCCACCTATTTCCCCAACTTTTTACGTCATTCCTTTTGGCTCGTTTTTAGTACTTTTTAATTTGGTCTCTCTCCTTTCTCTTACATTCTTTACTCTCAATACTTATTTCGTTCTTTCACACTTTCTTTCCCTTTTTCTCTTTCCTCTATCTCTTTCTCACTCTGTCAGATTTTCTTTTCACCTCGCTACTTCCTCCCTTCTACTTTGCAGGGGGGAGGGAATTGTGAATTGTCGCCTGTTCGTCGCCGCCCGACTCGTGGCGCTCGTCCTTTGTTTGACCGTCCTCCGCGTCGTCTGCGCCGGGGCTTCCCTCGGCAGACTTCGCCGGCGAAGAAATTAATTCCCATTATGTAACGAGCTCCTCTTTCCCCGTGAAGTCGAAAGTACGGCAAAGTTTTCGCTCACCACCCTCCGTCCAACGTCACCTTTTGTGCGGTACGGTCCGCTGACGCCCACCGTCTGGAGCGAGAGCTTCGTCGTCCGACGGATATTTCGGATTACCAGCTTTCTGCTTGGTCACCCGCGTTTACATTTAACGACAGCTTTGTAAAGAGGGTCTCAAAGCCCGACATGTTTAACGTCGTAAGTTACTTTGAATTTTAATAAACGAAAAATAATTATTAGTAATAACAATTATGTCCAGTATCTATTATATCTATATCTAGTAAGATATCTCGTTCGAGTTAAATTTGAGAGATTTGTTTATCTGATAGGTTTCGGATATATTATGTTTGTAGAAAACTCTGTAAGAAGGATAAACTTTACGACAGCTTGTCGTAGCGTAATCTCTCCTTTATTAGATGGCTTTTAACCGAGAGTTATTTATCTTCACATAATCTGCTTACAGCGCTTATAAATTAAAAATTAACTCTTCACACTGAAGTAAATAAACCTCTCCACAGGAATGCAAGAAAGACGAAAATAAAATTATGTATTTAAATTACTAACGTTTATTAACTATTTATTTTAAACGTAAAAGGAGATGAACCGTGATATAGTGTATGACCGCACACTTTCCACCTTTCAGTACTAGTATTCAACTTCTATTCACTGCAAGTTAAATAAATCCCAGAAATTTAACAAAGTGAATCTTACCACCCTTAGAACGACTCTCGTCTACTATATTAATATCCTTAAATGTTAATTAAAACACAAAAAATCATTTTGTTTAAGACAATGTTAACTAATAAAAAATTCTTTACTCACATTGCAACCTTTCATCGGGTATTTATATTTTCATCCGAAAGTAAAAATAACAAACTTTAAAAAAAAATATTGAACACACAATTTTAAACTACAAAAAACAAACAATGGAAATCGTTAAAGTTCGAGATAAAGATCTGCATTATGTGTGTTTCTACAATATTCTTTCTTATAAGAGTGAGGAGAAAAAGTTGACATGTTAAGTATCTTAAAAAAAGACAACATATAGTAGGGAACCGGATATTCGAAAAATGTTTAAATATTCTTGACTTTTCGATGTCAACTCTTGTTGCGAAGAATAAGAAAAAAACAATCCATGACGGACTTCATATTTCTATCAGTGGGTAGCACCAGAAGAATAAAAAGAAAATAATGCTTTCTCTCGAGGAGCAGCGAAGAGCCTGTATGTCCACGGAGAAGCGTGTGTGGTGCTGACGGGGCAGTGGGGTGGGTGGCGTGCATTCACGGCGTCTCCCAGGGGAAACACGTCGCCTGCTGTTAGTGCAGGAGGTCTCATCAATGCCCCCTCCCTTCCCCAGCGCCGGAGCGAGCGCGCTGGGACGGGGCGACAGGCGTAATGCCATGCCATGCGATGCGACATCCCAGAGCAAGGCTCTACACCTACAACCATTACTCCTTCCAGTTGATCGCGTTTGTTCGTGTTGTTGAAGCACGAAATATTTGTTTGGGCAGTTTGCTGTACGCCTCGAGTAACCACCACTACAACTTCCAGTAGACCGCTTATGTTCGTATTGTTGAGACACTAAACATTAGTTTGGGCAACCAGCTATACGCCTGGAGCATCAACCACTACAACTTCCAGCTGATCGCCTTTGTTCGTGTTCTTGAAGCAAAACTCTTTAAAAGAAAATGTTTGAGCCGCCGGCTATACGCCTTGGAGCATCAACCACATCATCTTCCAACTGATCTCCTTTGTTCGTATGGTTAAACACAGATACTAAACATGTGATTGAGCAGTCGACGATACGTCCAAAACATCAACCACTACAACTTCCAGTTGATTACCTTTGTTCGTATTGTTGAAGATCAGATTTGACATTTGTTAATACAGCCGGCTCTGCACCTAAAACGTGAACTACCATACTTTCCAGCTAATCGCTTTGTTTCTTTGTTGACGCACATTTTCTAAATATGTTTTGAGCAGCCGCTTATGCTCCTGGAGCATTAATAAATACATCTTCCAGCTGACCGCTATTGTTTGTATTATGGATGCACTGTATCTAAACATAATTATAACAAATTATATCAGCAGTCGCCTCTA
Organism: Gryllus bimaculatus; assembly: GCA_017312745.1. Classification (NCBI taxonomy): domain Eukaryota; kingdom Metazoa; phylum Arthropoda; class Insecta; order Orthoptera; family Gryllidae; genus Gryllus; species Gryllus bimaculatus. The sequence continues at coordinate 9,941,764 of BOPP01000006.1, forward strand.
CTCCTGAATTATCAACATCTTTATTTTTTCTAGCTGTTAACTTTTGTTAGTATTGTCGATTAACATATTCTAAATGTTTGTTTTAAACCAGCGAAAACCAACCTTTTCTTGTATGAAACAGTTTTAAACGGATCATTTGCTTCATCTTCAAAACTTTTTCTCGTGAATTTTGATCTCCTTAACTTTTTCTAAAATATACAGCATACGTAATCATATCACAAAGCATTGCAATTAAAAGACTAAAAGATAATTTCCACATATTAATATTTTCTTCCCAAAATCGACGATTTCTTTACTAGAAACGGACTTCCTATGATGAGAGTGGTGAGAGCGGTGTGGGTGGTGAGGACAGTGAGGCCGGTGGGAGGGGTAAGGGTAGGAGGATAGTGTGGTGTGAGCGATGACGGCAGTGAGGGTGGTGTAGAAGTAGGGGTGATGTTAGCGGTACGAGCAGTGTGGTCGGTACGGATGATGTGGACGCTGAGGCAGTGTGGGCAGCGAGGGTGGTTTCAGCGTAGGGGTGGGTCGGTGAGGGTGATGAGGGCGGTGGGGTGGTTAGGACGGTGGGGCGAGTGTGGACGGCGGCGAGAGTGGTTAGACCGGCGCCGGCGGTAGTGGGCGTAGGGTGAGGGGCGGTGTTGGGGAGAGGTGGTGGGGGGGGCGGTCAGACGGTCGCGGCCCGTGTCGGCGGAGGCGAGAGTGGTTAGGCCGGCGAGGGCCGGTGTAGAGCGACGTAGGCGCTGAGGGTGTAAGGGCAACGAAGGTCGGTTACGACGGTGAGGTCGGCGAGTGGGTTAGGTGTGCGAGGGCGGTGTGAGCGACGTAGGCGCCGTAGGGTGTAAGGCGACGAACGGCGGTTACCAAGCGGTGGGGCGGCGAGAGGTGGTTAGGGGCGGCGAGGGCCGGTGTGAGCGACGTAGGCGCCGGGGTGTAAGGGCGACGAAGGCGTTACGAAGCGGTGAGGCGGCGAGTGGTTTAGGGCGGCGAGGGCGGTGTGAGCGACGTAGGGCGCCGAGGGTGTAAGGGCCGACGAAGGCGTTACGAGCGGTGAGGCGGCGAGTGGTTAGGGCGGCGAGGCGTGGTGAATGACGTAGGTCGCCGAGGGTGTAAGGGCGACCGAAAGGCGTTACGAGCGGTGAGGCCGGCGAGTGGTTAGGGGGCGAGGGCGGTGTGAATGAACGTAGGCGCCCGAGGGTGTAAGGGTGACGAAGGCGTTACGAGCGGTGGGGCGGCGAGAGTGGTTTAGGGAGGCGAGGGCGGTTGTGAGCGGTGTAGGCGCGGAGGGTGACAAGGGTGTTCTCAGCAGTGGGGGCGACAAGAACGTTGGCACCGATGCGGGCGGCGAGGTTGCTGGCGTGGAAGCGCGTGGGAGCCGAGAAATGCGAGCGCCCGCTCTCATCGGCGTGGGGCGCCCGGCGACGGGAGCGCGTTGTTTCGCCTGCATGCAAACGCGCGCCCCGGGCGATTGGGCGATTGCAGCGGGCGGACGTGACCTGCGCGCCAACGAGTGCGGGCGCGGGTGGGGGCTGGTGCGGAGGGGTCCTCGCTCGGTCGCGACCGATTTTCGCCCGCACGCCTCACCGCGTTTGGCTCCATTCGCCGTTTCGTTACGTGTTTCCATCAACACGCCGCGCCGGCAGGGAACACTGGTACAAAATGGTTACATGAATGTTTGCATTCCGCTGTTTGCAAGCCAGTTTTTTTTTCTTTTAAGAAAAGGAAGTAAAATTTTCACAGCTATGTCGGTTTCATTTTACATTCTCATTTGACGGTGTAAACAAGTAAATAGATAAAATAACGATATATTTTTCTGCGGTGCGACCGATCTAATGATGGCCATTGAAAGTTGTGCATCGATTAAGTAAAAAAATCTGGTTAAGGAATCTATAATTAAACGTAATTTTTCAATTATGCCTAGACATCAGTGAATAAAAGGAATCACTGCTACGTGAATTGATTAAAGTGAAATGAGCGTGTCTATTTTGACGAAAAACTGTTTTACTTTGATGAAATTGTTATTGATATCAATAATGCAGTTTGTAATAAAATGCTCTCATAAACCGTCATTCTTGGGGTTGATTGTTTAATTGAGAAAACAATATAATAGGATGTTTCAAAACGTTAGTAAAAGAAAGAAACAATGGAATTTTCAATTTTTAAGCCTAATGACAAACAATATTTTGTGTAATCTCATTGGCAAACAGAAGAAAGAATTCGGTGGTAACTGTAAATGTAGTGGGTTATTTTGTGGATTTACTTGTATTAATACGTTTCCTGTTTCTTCGCAGACTAATTAATTCGCGGAGCAATCAAATATAGTTGCTTTTGACATGTTTAGTTTTATTTGTAAATACATGAGGGAAAACAGATGTATATTCCTAGTTATAATCCTTTATAATACATACATAACACATATAATACATACATACGTACATAATATGATTTCCTTTTATGAATAATAAATAATATTATTACATGGAAAGTTGATATCAAATAACCCAATATTGCTAGAAATCATGTTCCTGTTCTTCTAGATGTAAATAGGGATTATTCATGCGTTCCACCGTTGGTTTTCTAATAAAAAAGTAGGAAGTTATTTCATTTAACAACTTGTTTCTATTGTTGACATTCCTCTCTGGTGACTTCCACCGTTTATTTCATTTCAGTTTAATATTTACTACTGCAATCAGTCCAGCAGCACGTTTTAGCCTTTCGACCATACAGTTTTCTGATTAGAAGAGGAAGTGGAAGGCAAAATTTATTGAATTAATATAGCTTACTTAAAACAAATATTAACTTCACCTTATATAACAATTCTTAAAGTTTACTCAATTGAAATCTGTGAATATTGGACTAACCCTCTAAATTCAATTCGACCAAACCGACGCAATAAACTGTTTCTAAATAGATTCATAGAACAATGTATTGTGTTTCAGTGATGAGGACGTGAACACGTCATTTTAAAACATGCTGATATTTAATGTAGTCTCATATGCGTACGCGAAATAGCCTTAATACTTTGAGAGTACAGTGCAGCGTGTTGCTTTCAACCTAACTTTGGATTACGTAGAACACTGTAGTGCAGGAAGCAAGAGAAGCTACAGAAATTAGATACTACAAAGCTAGAAGTTAACGGAAAATGGAATAATGGATTCGGGGGAGAAAATGCGTAGTCTGTCGATTCAGATACAAGACGAGACAGATGACAAGACGAGACAGATTGAGGAAGACATAGAACAGATGAGTATTACTGTTCCAGTTAGACTGCTTCGGCGAATAACCTGTGAGTTGAATGAGATCCAAACAGAAGCTTGCGACTGGGAATCGGTCAGCTCGCAAATGGCGGAAACGGAGCAGGTGTCTGGGCGCTGCGGTTTGCCCCTCCCGACGCGGCGACTGGAACTGAGTGGCGCGCGATTGCCCGCGGGGGACTAGCAGCTCCCTCGGGGATCGGCCCACAGCTGAGAGCTGTACCTCCATCGCCTTCACCGTCCTTCCTTCCATAGTCTCAGCTGCGGGCCATCTGTTCTGTAATTCTCATCCACGTTCTGGCTTTGAGGTTGCTTCATGCCTGCTGCGGATCTAGGACTTCCCCTCCTCCCTTCTCACCCTCCTCCTCACCCCTCCTCTAAGGTTACTCATCTCACACTTCCTTCACGTTATTCCCTCGATGCCATACCTTCTTCTCAGCCTCTCTCCCCTAGTCTGCCTCCCCCAACCTTCTTCTTCAACCTCCCGGTCGCCCACCTCACACCATCGCCTTTCTTCTCGACGTCCGTCTCCCTGACACCCTCCAAAATGGGGTTGTTTTCTTCCCCGCCGCATCCTCTCTGCCATATCCTCCGTCACATCATCTTTACTGAAACCTTCCCCCGCGCATACTCTCCATCTCATCCCCCCGCCACTTCCTCCTCGCCACATTCTCTCCGCATCATTCTCTCTGCCTTAACCTCCCCGTCTCATCCTCCTTGCCTCATCCCTCCGCCCTATTCTCCCCACCCTATCACTACCGCCCCATCCTCCCCTCCCCATCCATCCCGCTTCATCCTTCCCACTTCACCACTCTTCCCGCTCTAACCTCCACGCCTTATCTTCCCCCACTTTCCCCTCTGCCACATTCACTCCGCTCCATCATCCCCGCCTCATCCTCCCCACCACATCCTCCCCGCTTAATTCTCCCCGCCCCATTCTGCCTATTCTATCCTCCCCTCCACATCTTCCCCGCTCTATCCTCCACGTCTCATCTTCTCCGCACTTTCCTCTTCACTTCGTCCTTCCCAACACATCCTCCCTGCTCCATCTTCTCTGTTAGTCATTATTTACGGCGCATCCAACGCTTCTAAATCCTCCTTCCCGCACCTTCCCCTTAACCACTCGCTAAACAACAGCCACCCTCTCTCACTAACCAACGTTTACTCCATTCTCTTCCCCGCCGTATTCCTCTCGTCACCGTGCCCACCAAGGTCATTTTAACCATAATCACCTTAATCACCATTGCTACTTCCTATCTTTTAATTTCTATCGTCTGCGTTCTCCAAGTTCCGCGTTATTCTCAACACTATTACCGGTTTCTCTCTTCTCCTTTAATTCATCTTGGCTACTCTCCTTCCCACTCCATCAGTGCCCCTCACTACTACAGTTTCCATCGTCATTGGCAAGCGCGAGTTGCGTTTTCGTGCGTCAGTGCACATCCACTCACACCTCCATTGCTCACCGCAATTCTAGGGAAAAGTGAGCACACGGCCGTGAAATTGGGATCCCCTTGCTATAGGACATGCAGATGTTCCGGATTCCACGCAACACACAGCGAGCTGTTTGATTTCAAATTAATTATGTATTGCTCAAAATATCTGACGGTCTGTGGTATGTCCTTGGGGGTAGTTCTGATTATTCATAATTTGTTCGGATGCATGGATTCGAAGTCAACCGTGAGTATGTAAATAATCCGAATTTGTTGACAAGTATCATTCGTATTCACGTTTAGGGAAGTATTTGGTTTTGCTTTGCGTTGATGGAGGGGAATTACAATATACGTAGAATATAACAAAGATTCTGTTTCGAAAGTTTGAATTTGTATACCAGATGCAAGTAATTGTCAATGTTACATTCTAGCGCTACATCTATTCAGTTCCTTCTTTCGGCGCATTTCAATTCACGTTCTAGTCTGTTGACCATCTTTTTCTACAAAAAGCTAAGTAACTGATTTTTATGGAATACATATATATGACTCACTTATTATTTCGTATACCGATAATACCAATTTCTATAACCCGGGAGCAAAAATATATATTTTAAAATTTTAATAATTTTTCATTGTTGATACTTTTATTCAGCATTCAACTATTTAAAGTTAAAGTGTGGGGAAGGAACTTCAGAACTCGAGAAAACGTTCACCCATTGTACTTCAGCCCCATACGTCAAATACATTTTTTATTGACAAAATAAATCAAATAAATCGATAAGTCGTCGGTCTATAGGACATCATTTTGGGCTCTGGTGAGCATCAGATAACATGTGGGCGCACGGCAGACTCCTGATTAAGGTTGTCTGCCAAACGTGAGTTTGTGACAAACGAGGGAAGTCTTTGAAACAAGGGTACATATTTATACTCAATGTTGTTGGTATCTCGTAAAAATGGCTTGTAAACATCGAAAAATTTCAATTTTTGGAAATCAGTGTTCGTATTTCGCAGCTACTTTAAATATATGTGCAGTAATAAAGTATGGAGTATTACGGCATTCTTGAGCTAAAATTTTGGTGTGAAGTATTTATTGTAATATTAATAGTATACACAAAAAATGAATACATTAAGCACAATATTTTGAGTATGTAAAAATATTGTCAAATTATGTAACTTAACAACTTAGTTCATAGATTTTCCTTATTTCAATTTTTAAAATGATAATTGATTACTCTGTCTTGAAACTTTATGTTTTCGATTGAAAATGATAAGATAATATGCATCTAAAATTGATCTCGACAGGAACATTAAGTTTATTAAATGGAAGGCACTAAAATAATGAAGAGAAATATTATGCAACTGAAAGTGAATTACGATAACTACGGCTTGTAGTAAATTAATGAAGAAAAATCGTACCGAATTAGATTCGTATTTGTTTGTTATTCTGCATTTCGTCTGTTTAAACGTTACCAAATTGACTAGTTAAAACTATTTGTCTTAACATTATAAAGTATAAAAATACTCTGGGCAAATTATTCCGAATTAAGGTTGATATTAATTGATGTAATTCGAAGTAAAACCCTACATAACAGGTCTGGTACATTTAATTAAATATGAAATTTTCGATTGATATTTTAATAGAATTAAAATCGATTATGACTCTACGAATCATCATAAATAGCGTTTGTTTCAGATTCAGGAGGAAAAGGAATAGAATAAGTACTTACAATTTTCGGTTAAATTTCCTTCGTATGGAATTACGACAGTTGTTGAGAAAACTGCTTTGAAGTGTTAATAGAACATTGTTGTATTTGTAATTTTTGTAGTCTTAGAAAATAACGCTTTGCTACATAATAATAATAATAATAATAATAATTATTATTATTATTATTATTATTATTATTATTATTATTATAATGGTTCATATGCATCTTCATTTCTGATCCTTCCGTTTCTATTATTCTTCACAATTTTCGAATCTGAAGTGTTTTTAAAAATCCAGAATTTTTATGCCCTATCTATAGCGGAACTACTTCTTGAAATTGTTAAAATTTCACTTTATGTTCTGTTTCCTAAAAATTACAAAAATCTATATACTCTTACACATTCAAATAGTTGTAAAGAAGACTCAGACATCGATGCCCAAATCGAAGACGCAAATGTCGAACCCGGAACCGTGGTGGGGCTTACGTCCGCTTCTGCTCCTAGCTGGGGCTCTGGGATACGCCTCCTTTGTGGACGAGGGATCATCCTGTGGGGGGAAGGCAAGGACCTTGATGGCAGTCCTACTTCAATTAGCTGGCAGTGGTGTTGTGATTCTCCCATTCTTCTCGGTGCGTTATCTTGGACGTGTCTTTTACCTGTTATCTTAGATTTCGACGCGTAATAATTATACGTTATAATAATCAAAATAAAAATTGCATTGCCGTCAGTAAGCGTATGTATTTTTTGATTAGTATTGTTGCTCTCTAGAGTTATGTTACATCTTTTGTATATCTGACTATCAATTGCCTCTAATTTGTCGATTTAAAACGGTATGGAGAAATTTATTTAAAGCGTAGTTTTTGTTTCAGTGATTTTGTTTCATTGAAGGTGTAAATCACTTCTATAAATTTTGTTTACAAAGTGTTGAACTGTTGTTTTTCAGTTTTATGTTTCAAATAATATTTTTTTTTAATTTTGAGTATCTTTTTGTCATTTCTATTTTTTCCTTTGAATCTGTTCGTTTCGATATGTATCGAATTCGTTCCCTTCAAAAAGCCGTTGTTCTATTTTCTACAGGTTAAGAGTAGCGACCGGTTGGTGGATAGAGCCATCGACCTGGTGCTGTGCGCTATGTGTTTGGCGCCTTCCACCTGTCTGTTGGTGACGCTGCGGGTTCGGGCGTCTGCATGGCGCGAGTTACGTCACCAGCTGGGGGCGGTTGACGCCGTTCTGGCCGAATCGCGCGCCAGGGCCCAGGCGCCCTACTTTCGGCGCAGGCTCGGCATTATTTTACAGATGTCGCTGGGATTATGTTTCGCCTTTTGGATGGTATCATTGTCCTACCGCTCTTTTTGGAGTTTTTTTTCACTCTTATCTGGACATAACAAAGCACCTTGTCATGAGAAAATTGTATGAATTTGTAGCTCGATTAGCTTGCTCTTCACCCTGCTTTGTTTTGGACGTTATTGGGAGGGTCGTGATAAGTCTTTTTTCTTTTGGATCACATTTTGGAGATGCCAAACTTTGATGCTAACTGGCGGACCGTATCTTTATCTACACCAGTGATTCCTCTAAAATAGTGAGGTGGATGAGCTTTTTTGGCATTTGCAGCTTCAGATTCCAAATTTTGTGCAGCGTACGTACTGCACAAAAATATGCAGTATTGATGGAAATATAATATACATTAAACAAGTGTCATTACGGAAGTTGTGGTTTGTTGGCATGGCAGATCTGTTCTTCAGATAATGAGACATGTCGTCAATACCCTTAAATGAATCATCGTGAAACCTTATTCGTCACCAATGTCCATATTCACCTGCATAATTCTTTTCTTTGGTTATGCGGGTACCCATTTAATCTTAATATAGCGGCTATTGTCTCCAGGTTAAAATATTAATTTTTGTCCCCCACGCACTCTTTGCTGAATATTCAATTTAACTGTTTTATTTTTCAAATTAACCTTCTTAGATAAAGCTAAGCTTTTATTCACGGAATCTTCTTCTTTTTTAGTGAATTTGTTATTTATGTATTTATTTATTCTGCATTCGTAATATATGTCTCATCACTCGTTTTCCACGATGTAGTATTTTCTCATTTTCAATATAACGCTTCATTTTGACTATACATTATTTAGACTTTTATCATTTCTATGTAAATGAAATAATTAGTGAATGATTCTAAATATTATTTATAACATTATCATTAAGGTAATAGTAGCGTTCCTTTCTAGATTCCGTCTTATGTTTACGCTTGGCACTTAAAGTGGTATGTAACACTGGTACTGATTACTGCCAATATTTACGCGGTCGTCCAAATGTTGGTGTACGTCAACATCGTGTTGTTGATGCGAGACATGTTCGCCGAGGTAAACAGGAGCCTGGAGCGAGAACTAAGTGGGACGCATTCTGGGCGTCTCTTGTTGGCGCATTCCTGCGCGAGGAGCAATTCCAGGAAAGTTTTCTCCGCTGACAATGAGGGGCACCTGCAGCGCCTGCAGATGTCACACCTGCACCTCTCCCACGCTTGCGCCAATGTCAACGCCATCTTTGGCCCCTGCCTGCTCCTCACGTTTGCCTTCTCGTGGGGAATTCTTCTCAACGTCCTGTATTCCTATTTGACAGAAAAGGTTAGTCTGGCAGAATATTAAAGTCTATTTGTTAAGTGGTATTCTTATTCAGATGAAATTTATGAACTGCATATACACTTCATTCTAAATTTTACTTCATTCTAATTATATCTACACTTCATGGTAGAATTTACTTTATTCTTAATATTGAAAATAATTACTTTTATTGACTATAACCTAATCTGAAAATTTATCTTAAACGATCAGTGTTTGATTATCTCGTGTTTGCGAAATACAGCGTTTCTATCCAAACACTATATTACATTTAGTATCCCTGAGAACTTCTATCAAGCGAAAATGAGGATTGGTTCAATTCGAAACATGAATATGAATCGAATGAACGAACGTGAATCAAGTTCAGCATGCCGAAAAATTGCTAAAGTTCTTGAATTCCAATAAAAAAATTGAAAATCTTGTCGCAACTTATCAAAGTTATTTCATACTTGCATTTTCAAACATGTTAGACCCGTTAGATCTGGGTCAGTAAAGCGATCACACAAGTATTTCTTTTAACTTTTTATTGGTCAACATGGCTTGATTCTTCTTAGATCCGACTCCGGCTCCATCCTCGCCGTTTGCAGACCTCCCCTACACATAATTTATATCCCTGATTGCAACCGACCCACTCTCGAACATCGCCTGTAGCCTCAAGACCCCGATCCGACTCGGTCATGAATCCGACATGATTCCGGCACAACACCTGCACGACACTCTCATGACATAACACCTGCACTATATCTGCACCACACCTGCACGACACTCTCACGACACGACCCACCAGACACCGCTGCCCGACACCTACTCGACTCTAAATTGAGACGAACGAAATCGCTTCTACGCAGAGTTCAGTCTAAAGAGGTCAAAAGAGATCCCAAACCTGTTCATATTAGTAGTTTTTGGATCGGCTTTGATGACTATTCTTTGCTGTGCTTGGCAACGGCAGCCCATGTATCCTGTGAGCGACGTTCTATCGGCGTGGGGGCATCTGTACCATTGCGTGATGTCCGGCGGTTCAGTAGCGGCCGCGTGCGCCAGCAGCGCTGCTGCTGCAGCGGAGGCCCGGCGAACTTCAGCCCTACTAGCGTGGCCACTGGCGCAGCCCATGCACATCCTGGCGCCCGCACACCGCTTGCGCCTGCAGCTGTTCCTGCAGCAGGTGCGCGACGCGCCTGCGCGCTTCCGCTGTTGTGACGTCATCGAGGTCGACCTGCCCTTCATGACATCATTCGCCGCCATGCTGCTCGGCTACGTCATCATATTGGTGCAGATGAATGGCTCGAGCCCCTCGCATGCATTTTAACTTATTTGGTATTAAGAAGAACAAGGAAGAGAATTCCGGCTATGCATGGAAGATATTTTCCATTAATTGATTGATTGACTGTGACAAAGAGAAAAATAATGTAATTTGTGGGTTTCAAGCTTGCTTTTGTTTTGTTTTTGCAATATAAGTACTTCATGTGAAAATCGGTTCAGAGTAAAGGTCCAGCGAGAGACCTTTTCTGATGTTTATAACTTCTTTGTCCACTAATTAATATTATGCATAATTCGAGTTCTTGGCACAGATCTTGATCAGTATTCTATTAAATGTACACCAACATTTATAGCTTCATCTAAAAATGAAGTACATTGATCAGTGAATAACGTTCGTCGCTTTCGTTACACCATCGTTTTCCAACAGATTTAAAGTTTATTTAAAGTGCCGGGATGGACCTACACGTTATTCGTCAATTAGTCAATACGTCGTTATTCGGGGAACTCAAAATAACTTTTCACTGAGGATATTCTCAGAGGAGCGATAGCGATCGCCAGAAGACCTCGTAGGTGTTTTAGACCACGATAGAGAGCAGCTGGTAAGTGGATGGGGCGAAAACATAAAGTTAGCCCCGATTCAGTAGGACAGTAAACTAGATTAAAAGAGAAAGTTCGTGCCATTTTGTAGCACCGCTAGTTATTTAGTAAACATTATTAATAAATTAATGATTTTCAGCATACGTTATGTTGTATTAGAATGATAAATCTTTCCGTGTATTTTGGGAAGTAATAGAGTGTTTTGGAAAGTAACAAGTAAGTGGCTAGTCGCATCACTCTTATTACAAATAGTTGCAGCCCCGTTCCATTTCAAATGTTTTAAGTATGGCTTGTTAAACCAGATTTGTCCTTACGCAGTTGTTAATAAAAGTACGATGCTCCATATGTTCAAAAGCATGAATCACCATTTGTATTTTCAGTATTCTGTAGCAACTGGTTGTATAAATTATTCAATATTTATTATCTGCCCAGTATTACAATATAAAAATAATAAATTAGCAAATAGAAACAATACTATCAAATAATTTTTTATCGTTCTTTCAGAATGACAGAATGACAGGTAATATCATAAGTAACAGTTACCTTAAAATTATGAACGCAAGTGCTATGTGGAAAGAAATCAATCGATAGCATTTCATTAGTTGAGTGTTACTCTCTGACATATTTATTTGTTGTCGTATTGAGCTGTTTCAAAGCATTTGTGACAGTTATGTATTGAAGATATGAGAATTGAATTGAACTGAATTAATGCCTATTTTTTTTTTTGCGAGACTCAGGCCGTATGGTCTGCTCTTCCGTCTGACCACGCAAATTTCGCTACGTTCCTTTCACCAATTAGCAGAGAAAGGAGGTATTTCTTGGGCGAGAAACAGGCGATAAATGAGAGGCGATGAGAGAAAATACCTTGCATAAATATTATGAACAAAACTTTGTAAGTAACAGAGCATAAGTAACGGTGAATTAACTATGTAATTAACCTATCAATAAATAAAGAACCATCTCTCTGTACGTGTTATATTTAGTTTTTTTAAAACTTCACTCTATATTATCGTTGTGATTAATGGAATAGAAATACTGGCACTTTTGCTAAAAGATATTTAGATTGTAGTGTGTAACTTATTAGTATTTAATTTCGTATTTGCACTTGTTAGACGCAATTCGTGCCAAATTAAAAACTGTCACAATATTTCATTTTCTTTATTATTAATCAAAGTTGTCACTCACAGATCTTTTGTTGAAGAAAGAATCTTCCATGTTCGTGGGTTTAACAGTTTAGTTTTTCCCTTCCTCTGCAAAATTAAGAAGTAATAAAACCAAACGACAACGCTGCTGAAAGTCGCAGAAGAAAATGTCGGACGCGGCAGAATGGTGGGGGCTGCGGCCGCTGCTTCGCGTCGTTGGCGCCCTGGGGTACACCGGCTTTCTACAAGAGGGCTCTTGCTGGATGGGCAAAGCCTGGGCGCTCATGATAGCTGTTCTTCAATTGGCTGTCACTGGATTTGTAGTCGTCACATACATCACGGTGTGTTATCTTAAAACTGCGATAATTATTTAACCTGTTTTCAGAAAAAATGCAAGTATTATGCATAATTCTCTGTTGGGTTTGTGATGCATTTGACAGTATTGATTTTCTTACGATTTTGTGTTGATTTGGGATGACGAAAATATTTGTAAATTTAAATGCTTTCTTTTAATATAAGGATGTCCAGTTTATATGGAATTTCCGTCGGTTATAATACTCGTGTAACACTTTTTAATATATTTACAATATAATTTTTTATGTTATAATTTTAGATGTTAAACAAATCATCCGTCACAAGCTTACCTTCAGGCAAAGTACAGTTTTATTGGCCGTAGGTTTTTAATGTGTTCTGTCGGTTCTGGTTCTCGGTTTGATGGTGCATTTCAATTTGATACGCCTAACCTAATGTAAAATAATTAAATTCATTTGAGTGTTGTTGAATTTATTTACTTTGGCTTCTTTTCTGTTCCCCCTTTATTTCTAATAATTTTCATGAACTTGAAATTAGTTTTATTAACAAATTTGGGGCATGTGCGTTGATTTCTCCAGTACGAATTCACTTCCCTGGAGGACAAAGTCATGGACGTGGTGCTGTGTGCAATGTGCTTTGCGCCGTCCACTTGCCTGATCGTTACGCTGCTGTTTCGCGCAGAGGCCTGCGCATCGCTGAGACGACAGCTGCGCGCGGCAGACGCCGTGCTCACTCAGCTGCGCATGGGAACCCGCGCACCCTACCTCAGGCGTAGATTAAGGATTGTTCTACAGGTGCCGTTGGTGAACTTCTTCGTCTTGTGGTTGGTACGAACATTTCATTGCTATACATGGACAATCGCTTTTTTCACCTTTACTGGTTTTCTATACATTTTGTTTACTTCTTCTTTTCTTTTCTTTCTTCTTCTTTTTCTATAGTCCTCGTATCTTGCATGATGCTGATTTTTCTTCTGCGTTGTGTTTTGTTGATTTTTTTTACTTCTTTGAAAAACGTAGCATGAAGAATGTTAGGAAATGATGCAGAAAAATCCGTCTCTGATTTAGATGAAATTTGCACTTTGGAAGTTGATAATATAAAAAAATGTCTTTCCAAATGTCCAGTTGTTTGTGTCTACTTTGTCTGTAAATCAACATCACTACCGTCTCAATCACAAACAGCAGTTTTTTTAATGAAAATTTAACGATCGATCCGACTAATTTGAAACACTTATTTATTAGTGTCTCGTACACTAGAACCGGTGATGAGATATTTCATCAAAAATATAAAAATTTATAAGTGTACCCTGATATGAAAATAGTGTTAATTTTAAAACATCCGTTCCTCTGATCATTCATCTGTGTTCATGTATCTCTATCCGCCTTTCTGTCTGTCGTCTTCTAACACTATCACCGGAAAATTGACGAGGATTTTCTCCAAAATTGATAATCCTCAATTAATCTGATCGAATGCAATCCCTGGCGATTTATTAATAGATATTGTGACGTAGTGAAATAAGAATAAATTCAGATAACAATAATATAATAAGTATAGTGAAAAGTTACAAACAAGTTACAATAATTTGCTAAAATTTAAACCCTCCGGCAACCTTTTCTTTCCCAGTACCCTGCTTTACCGCAGAAAAAAGCTACGCGTGATGCGAGCTGTCGGACGTCCGTCCCTTGACTATCACCGTCACATGGCCTGACGCCAAAGTTTAAACCGGTCGCCGTCCGGCGGACCGCGTGCCTACAGCACCCGAGATCGTCTGGCCTTTACACTCCGGACATCTCGCCCACACTCCTACTCTCCCCGTACCTACTCGTCCTACGCCCTCCGATGCAAACTGAATGAAAACGCGGGCGCAAATGGCTTAAATAGTTGGGGCCTACACCCCCACCGCACAAGTTTCCTAGGTACGCTCGCCTGCCGTCGGCAAGTTAACAGACATCATAACTGGTAATTTCGAATTAGTGAGAGTATTTCCGGACACTTGTGTTATCCTACACATTATAAATCGGTTACAAATTTGAGGAAGTTTGTCATATTTTAGCACCAATATTTATATTTTATCAATATCTATATCAATATTTTATTGTGTTATCCCACAAATTCTCATACTGCACCTATCGACTGAATTTTCGTACTTAAAGTGACATTTATTATGACACAGCTGACGTCATGCAATAGCAAGGCTCCTAGGAAAAGCAACCTGTCATTAAATATTTTCTGTTCACATGTTGCGTTATGGATCAGCAACTTTGTTGCTATTTTTGGTATGTAAAGAACTCTTATACTGGGTATCAGCGTGTACTATTCTGTTATTGCAATACTTTTGAAGGCTGTTTTTTCTTAAAATATGTAATTTACTACAGCGTTATACAACTAGTGTGATTTTTTCAGCAACATTTGTGTTTCTGCTTACCAGAACTTTTCAATTAATTTGTCTAGAATTTCATAGTCACTTTCGTTGTCTTCGTAAACGAATGCTTTTATCCAATCACTCTCAATGCATAGTGCATTTCTTCATGTCCTTTATAAACACTCTTGTTTCTCCTCACCATTTCTTGTAATTATCCATTTTTGATTTATCTATTTAACTTAATTTCCATTTCAATTATGATACATATTATGAATTTTCTATTGATTTTTCGTTCGTTTAAATGTGCAGGGCTTAATTGAAATATTTTTGTAGTTTTGTGTTGAATTCTTTCCCAAACTCAAATATTTTTTCTCTTCTAGATACCATCATACATCTTGTCTTGGTACATTAACTGGTATGTAATTGTGGCATTCATCACTTCCAAGATTTACGTTTTCACTGAAATGTTGCTTTATATCAACATTGTGTTGTTGCTACGAGACATGTTCGCCGAGACAAACCATATTGTGGAGCGTGAATTAGATAGCCAAAATTCCGCGCGTATGCTGGGACTTAATGACCACAAGGGAAGCACATCCAGGAAAAACATCTTCGCTGACAATGAGGAGCACCTACAGAACCTGCAGGCCGCGTATCTCTACCTATCCGACGCCTGTTCGAGTGTGAACGTCGTTTTTGGTCCCTGCCTGCTTCTCACATTCGCCTTAATGTGGATTATGGTGGTCTACGTCCTGTATTCCTTGTTGGTGCAAAAGGTTAGTATATCTGCACATTGAAGAGTTTGGTTTCTTAAAGATGTAAGTGTTCAATTACTAGTTTGTGGAAAATATAGAGAAATATTTAACACGCAAATTAAGAATTTATTTCTGATGTGTGTGGAATCATTTTGGCTTTTGCTGATATATAGACGTCTGAAATTTATTGGGCTGGGCACATAAATCCTTTTAAAATTCGCAAAAACCGTAATTGGAGTGCTTATATTGTAAATAAAATTAACACTTTAATTGCGAAATGCTGTAATTTATAATGAAGTTGCTAAGACGGTAATCGTACACATTTATTGACAATTTTTCAGACTCCGGTCCCGACTCTGGTTCCAACTCCGACTCTGTTTCCAACTCCGACTCTGGTTCCGACTCCGACTCTGGTTCCGACTCCGACTGTGGTTCCGACTCCGACTGTGGTTCCGACTCCGACTGTGGTTCCGACCAGGAAAAAGAGAAAATTTGGGGGGGGGGGGGTTTTTTTGGGTTTGGCAATGGCCAAAAGAGTCTGTTCTTCCAGATAATGAAGACCAATGTCGTTCAAAATACCCCTTAAAAATGAAATCATCGGTGAAACTTATTCCGTCACATGTCCATATTCACCCACTGATAATTCTCTTTCCTTGGTTATGCGGGTAACCCATTTAATCTTTAATATTAAGCGGCTATTGGTCACCAGGTTAAAATTATTAATTTTTGTCCACCCCTGCACTCTTTGTCTGAATTTTCATTTAACTGTTTTATTTTTGTTCAAATTAACCTTCTTAGATAACAGCAAGCTTTTATTTCACCGAATCTTCTTCTTTTTAGTTGGATTTGTGTATTATGTATTTATTTATTCTGCATTCGTAATATTATGTCTCATCATCTCGTTTTCCACGGATGTAGTCATTTTCTCATTTTCAATATAACGCTTCATTTCTGACTATACATTATTAGACTTTTATCATTTCTATGTAAACCTGAAATAATTAGTAAATGATTCTTAAATATTTATTTATAACATTCATCATTAATGTTAATAGTAGCGATTTCCTTTCTAGATTCTGTCTATATGTTTACGCTTGGCACTTAAAGTGGTATGTAACACTGGTTACTGATTACTGCCAGAAGATTTACGCGGTCGTTCCACATGTTGGTACGTCAACATCGTGTTGTTTGATGCGAGACATGTTCGCGAGGTAAACAGGGAGCGCGGAGCGAGGAACTAAGTGGGCGCATTCGTGGGCGTCTTGTTGGCGCATTCTGCCTGCCGAGAGCAATTCCAGGGAAAGTTTTTCTCCGCTGACAATTGAGGGGCACCTGCAGCGCCTGCAGATGTCACCACCTGCACCTCTCCCACGCTTGCGCCAATGTCAAGCCATCTTTCTGCGCCCCTGTCCTGCCCTCTCACGTTTTGCCTTCTGGTGGGGAATTCTTCTGCACACGTCCTGGTATTCCTATTTGACAAGGAAAAGGTTAGTTTGGCAGAATATAAAGTCTATTGTTGAGTGGTTATACTTATTCAGAATTGAAATTCTATGAACTGCATATACAATCATTCTAAATTTACTTCATTCTAATTATATCTACACTTCCATGATAGAATGACTTTCTTATTCTTAATTATTGAAAATAATTGCTTTTAGTTGCTTCAACCTCATTCTGAAATTAATCCTTAAACGATCAGTGTTTGATTTATCTCGTGTTTTGCGAAATACCAGTGTTTCTATCCAACACTATATTACATTCAGTATCCTGAGAACTTTCTATCATCGCGAAATGAAGGATTGGTGTCTTCGAAACATGAATAGAATCCGAAATGAACGAACGTGAATCAGCAGTTCGCATCCGAAAATATTGCTAATCGTTGTGAATTGCCAGATAAAAAAATTGAAATACTTGTCGCAACCTATCCAAAGTTATTCAATACTTGCATTTTCAAACAATGCTTTGCCCACTGTGAGATCTGCGGTCAGTAATACGATACACAAAGTATTTCTTTTAACTTTTTTATGGTCAACATGGCTTGATTCTCTCTCATCCGACTCCGGTCTACCCGCCTTCGCCAGATTTCTGCCAGAATCCTCTCAGTAATTTATATCCCTGATTGAACCGACCACTGCTCGAACATCGCCTGTAGCCTCAAGACCCCAATCGATCGGCTGGAACGACGATTCCGGCACAACACCTCACGACATACTCATGCAACCCACCTGCACCTATTGACAGCAACGACACACCTCATGGACACCGCACGAACACCTGCAGCACCTTACTCGACTCTACAATTGGGAGAACGAGAAATCGGCTTCTAGAGCAGAATTCAGACTTAAAGATGGCCAAAAGAGATCCCACCTAGCGACACCAAATGTTGTCATTATTATAGTTTTTAGGATTCGGCGTGTTATGACTATTCTTTGCTGTGCTTGGCCAACGCAAGCCCATGTATCACTGTGAGCGGACGTTCTATCGGTTCGTGGGGCCATCACTGTACCATTGCTGATGTCCGGCGGTTTCAGTAGCGGCCGGGTGCCCAGCAAGCGTTGTCTGCGCGCAGCGGAGGCCCGGCGAACTGTCAGCGCCTACTTAGCGTCGGCCACTGGCGCAGCCCATGCAACATCGCTGGCGCCCGCAACACCGCTTGGCCTGCAGCTGTCCTGCAGCAGGTGCCGTACGCGGCCTTGCGCGCTTCCGCTGTTGTGACGTCATCGAGGTCGGACCTGCCGTTCGATGACTGATCATTCGCCGCATGCTGCCGCTGTACGTCATATATTTGGTGAGTGATGAATGCTCGCGCCCCTCGCCATGCAGTCTTTAACTTATTTGGTGTTAAAGAAAGAAGAGTAATTACGGCTATGCATTGAAATATTTTCTCATTAATTGATTGATGGACTGTGACAAAGAGAAAAATAATGATTAATTTTGGGGTTTCAAGTTTGCTGTTTGTTTTGTTTTTGCAATATAAGTACTTATTGTGAAAATCCGTTTTCAGTCCTAAGTGGAAAGGCCCAGCGAGAGACCTTTCTTGTGTTTATAACTTCTTTGTCACTCAATTAATATTATCATAATCAGTTTCCTTGGCACAGATCATGTGATCAGTATTCTATCTAATGTACACAACATTTATAGCTTCATCTAAAATCAAAGTACATTGTCAGTGAATACACGTTTCGTCGCCTTTCGTTGACACATCCGTTTTCCAACAGATTTAAATGTTTATTTAAAGTGCCGGATTGGACCTACAGTTATTCGTCAATTAGTAATACGTCGTTAATTCGGGGAACTCAGAATAACTTTTCACTGAGGATATTCTCAGGAGGAGCGATAGCGATCGGCCAGAAGACTCGTAGTGTTTTAGACCACGATAGAGACAGCGTAGCTGGTAAGTGATTTGGGCGAAAAACATAAAGTTAGCCCCGATTCGTAGGACAGTAAACTAGATTAAAAGAGAAAGTTCGTGCCATTTTTGTAGCACCGCTGTATTTAGTAAACAATTAACTAAATAATTTGATTTTCACGCATGACGTTATGTTGTATACCGAATGATAAATCTTTCCCGTGTATTTTGGAAGTAATTAGAGTGTTTGCGAAGAACAAGTAAGTGGCTATCGCATCACTCTATACAAGGGATGGCAGCCACCGTTCCATTATTCAAATGTTTTTAAGTATGGCTGGTTAAAGACCAGATTTGTCCTTACGCAGTTGTAATAAAAGTACGATGGCTCCATATGTTCAAAAGCATGAACACACCATTGTATTTCAGATATTCTGTAGCAACTGGTTTGTATAAATAATTCAAATTTATTATCTGCCCAGTATCTACATATAAAAAATAATAAATAGCAAATAGAACAGATACTATCAAATATTTTTAGTGTTGCTTTCAGAATTGACAGAATGACATGGTAAATATCATAAGTAACAGTTAACCTGTAAAATATTATGAACGCAGTGCTATGTGGAAAGAAATCAATCGATAGCATTTCCATTAGTTGAGTGTTTACTCTCTGACATATTTAATTTGTGTCGGATTGAGCTGTTTCAAAGCCCATTGTGACACAGTTAATGTAATTGAAAGATATGAGAATTGAATTGAAGAAGCTGGAATTAATGCCTAATTTTTTGTTTTGCGAGACTCAGGCGCGAAGTGGTCTGCTCTTCCGTCTGACCACGCAAATTCAGGCTACGTTCCTTTCAACCAATTAGCAGAGAAAGAAGGTATTTCTCGGCAGGAAACAAGGCGATAAATGAGAGGCGATGAGAGAAAATACTTGCCATAAATACTTTATGAAACAAGCACTTGTAAGTAACAGAGCATAAGTAAGGTGAATTAAACTATGAATTAACTAGTCAATAATAAGAACATCTCTCTGTACGTTATAATTTATTTTTTTTAAAACTTCACTTATATTTATCGGTTGTTGATTAAATGGAATGAAATACTGGCACTTTTGCTAAAAGATAATTTAGATTGTAGTGGTGTAACTTATTAGTAATTTAATTTCTATTTGCACTTGTAGACGCAATTCGTGCCAAATTAAAAACTGTCACAATATTCATTTTCTCTTATTATTATCAAAGTTGTCACCTCACAGATGCTTTTGTTGAAGAAAGAAACCTTCCATTGTTCGTGGGGTTTAAACAGTTTAGTTTTTTCCCTTCCTCTGTGCAAAATTAAGAAGTAATAAAACAAACGAACAACAGCTGCGAAAGTCGCAGAAGAAAATGTCGGAGCGCGGCAGAATGGTGGGGGCTGCGGCCGCTGCTTCGCGTCTGATGGCGCCCTTGGGATACCGGCTTTCTAGCAAGAGGCTCTTGCTGGCATGGGCAATAGGCCTGGGCGCTCATGATAGCTGTTCTTGCAATTAGGGCTGTCAACTGGATTGTAGTCGTCCCCATACATCAGGTGTGTTATTCTTAAAACTGGATAATTATTTAACCTGTTTGTCAGAAAAAATGCAGATTATGCTAGTTCTTCGTGGTTTGTGATGCATTTGACCAGTTTCGATTTCCTAGATTTCTGGTGTGGATTTAGGAATACGAAATAATATTGTAAATTTAATGCATTTCTCTTTTATTATAAGGATGTCCCAGTTTAATATGGATTTCCTCGGTTTCATTAATTCGGTATTCACTTTTTTAAATTATTTACAATACATAATTTTATCTCTATATTGCTCTAGAGTTATAAATATTAACCAACCGATCACAATCGGTTTACGTCCTTCAGCAAGAGTACAGTTTTATATGGCCGTAGTCTTTAAATGTTTCTTCGGTTTCTGGGTTCCTCGGTTGATGGTCATATTCCAAGTTTGATACGCTAACTAATGTAAAATAATTAATTCATTTGATGTTGTTGAATTGTTACTTTTTGGCTTCTTTCTGTTCCCCCTTTATTTCTAATTAATTTTCAATGAAACTTGAAATAGTTTTATAACTAATTGGGGCCTGTGGCGTATTTCTCCAGTACGATTCACTTCCTGGAGGACAAAAGTCATGGACGTGGTGCTGATGTGCATGTGCTTGGACGCCGTCCCTCAACTTGCCCTGATCGTTAACCGTCTGCTGGTGTTCGCGCAAGAGGCCTTGCGCATCGCTGAGACGACAGACTGCGCCCGCCGCAGACGCCGTGCTCACGTCGCGCGCGAATGGGAACCGCGCGCCACCCTAACCTCAGGCGTAGATTAAGAGTTGTTCTACAGGTGCAGTTGGTGACTTCTTTCGTCTTGTGCTTGTACGCGAACATTTAATTGCTATACATAGGACAATTCGCCTTTTTCACCATTCACTGGTTTTCTAAACATTTTGTTTACTCTTCTGTTTCTTTTCTTTCTTTCTTTCTTCTTTCTTTCATAGTCCTCAGTATCTGCGTGTTGCTGGCTTTTCTTCTGCGTTGTGTTTGTTGAATTTTGTTCTTCTTTTGAAAACGTGCATGCAGAATGCTAGGAAATGATGCAGAAGAATCCGTCTCCGATTTAGTATGATAATGTGCGCTTTGGAAGTTGATAATATAAAAAAATGTCTTTAAAATGCCATTTGTTGTGTCTATTTGTCTGTAAATCAACATCACTACTGTCTCAATCACAAACAGCAACTTTTTTTTTCAAATAAAAATATCGATCATCGGGCTAATTTGAAACACACTTTTTTATTACTGTCTCGTACACTAGAACCGATGATGAGAATATTTGTCAAAAATATACAAAATTTATAAGGGTACTGATATCAAAATACTGTTTATTTCAAAACATCTGTTCATCTCTGATCATTGCCTTCTGTCTGTTGAAAACACTATCACCGGGAAAGTGACGAGGATTTTCTCCAAAATTGATAATCCTCAATTAATCTGATCGATGCAATCTCGGCGTTTCATTAATAATATTGTGACGTAGTGAAAAAGAATAAGTTCATGATTATAAATATATAATAAGTATATTGAAAAGTTACAAACAAGTTACAATCATTTGCTAAATTTAAACCCTCGGCAACCTTTTCTTTCCCAGTACCTCTGCTTTACCGAGAAAAAAGCTTACGCGTAATGCGAGCTGTCGGACGCTTCGTCCGTGTCTATTCACCGTCACATGACTGCCCAAAATTAAAACCGGTCCGCCGTACGCGGACGCGTCCTACAGCACCCGAATCGTCTAGCCTTTAAACTCCGGACATCTCGCCCACATCCTACCTCCCCGTACCTACTCGTCCTAGCGCCTCCGATGCAAAACTGAATGAAAACGCGGGCGCAAATGGCGCGGTTAAATAGTTGGGGCTACACCCCACCGCCAAGTAGGTCTGCGCTGCCGTCGGCAAGTTAACAGTCATCATAACTGGTAATTTCGAATTATGAGAGTATTCGGACACTCGCCTAACACAATTTTATAAATCGGTTACAATTTGAGGAAGTTTGTCCATGTTTAGCAACAATTGTTTATATTTTTCAATTACTTATATCAATATTTTATTGTGTTATCCCCACATATTCTCATACTGCACCTATCGACTGAATTTTCGTACTTAGTGCGCATTTATTATGACACAGCTGACGTCATGCAATATTAAAGGCTCCAGGAAAAGCATTAAAATATTTTCTGTTCACATGTTGCGTTATGTCTCAGCAACTTTGTTGCTATTCTTGGTATGTAAGAATCTTATATTGGGTATCAGCGTGTACTATTCTGTTATTGCAATATTTTTTGAAAGCTGTTTTCTTAAAATATGTAATTTATACAGCGTATACGACTATGTGTATTTTTGTCAGCGCATTTGTGTTCTGCTTACCAGAACGTTTCATCTAATTTGTCTAGAATTTCATAGACACTTTTTGTCTTCGTAACGAATGCTTTTATCCAATCATTCAAATGCATAATGCATTTCTTCGATGCCTTTATAAACACTCTTGTTCTCTCACCATTTCTTGTAATTATCATTTTGATTATCTATTTAACTTATTTCATTTCAATTATGATACATATTTGAATTTTTCATTGATTTTTCGTTTCGTTTAAATGTTCATCTTAATTGAAATATTTTTTTTAAATTTTGTGTGAATTTTTCCGAACTCCAATATTTTCTTTTGTAGATACATCATACATCTTGTCTTGGTACAACTGGTATTTAATTGTGGCATTCATCACTTCCAAGATTTACGTTTTCACTGAATGTTGTTTATATCACATCGTGTTGTTGCTACGAGACATGTTGCGAGACTAAACCATATGTTAGGCGCGAAATTGGTAGTCAGCCAAAATCTCACACCGCGTATGCTGGACCAAATCTGACCAAAGGGAAGCACTTCAGGAATAAACATCTTCGCTGATAACTGAGGAAGCACCTTCAGAACCCTGCAGGCCGCGCATCTCTATTATCCGACGCCTGTTCGAGTGTTAACGTCGTTTTTGGCCCCCTGCTGCTTCTCAACATTCGCCTTAATGGTGGATTATGGTGTCTACGTCCTGTAATTCCTTGTTGGTGCAAAGGTTAGTATATCTGCACATTGAAGAGTTTGGTATTTAAAGATGTAAGTGTTTCCATTACTAGTTGTGTGAAAATATAGAGAAATATTTAACACGCAAAATTAAGAATTTATTTCTGATGTGTGTGGGATCATTTTGGCTTTGCTGATATATACACGTCTAAATTATTGGCTGGGCACATCAAATCCTTTTAAATATTCGCAAAAAACCGTAATAGGAGTGCTTATATTGTAAATAAAATTAAACATTTTAATTGGAAATGCTGTAATTTTATGAATGAAGTTGCTAAGATGGTAATCGTACACAATTATTGACAATTTTTCAGACTCGGTGCCCGACTCTGGGTTCAGATCACTTCCAACTCCGACTCTGGTCAATCGATGAGCGCGTTCGACTGTCCGACTCCGACTGTGGTTCGACTCCGAACTGTGGTTCGACTCCGACTGTGGTTCCGACTCGCGACTGTGGTTCGATCGACTGTGTTCGATCCGACTGTGGGTTCCGACTCCGCTGTGGTTCGGACTCCGGATGTGGTTCCGACTGATGTGTTCGACTCGACTGTGGTTCCGACTCCGACTGTGGTTCGATCCGACTGTGTTTCGACTCCGCTGTGGTTCCGACTCGACTGTGGTTCCGATCCGACTGTGGTTCCGACTCCGACTGTGGTTTCCGACTGTCCGACTGTTTCGTACTCCGTCTGTGGTTTCCGACTCCGACTGTGGTTCCGACTCCGACTGTGGTTCGACTCCGGACTCGACTGGTTTCCGACTGTTCCGACTGACTGTGGTTCCGACTCCGACTGTGGTTCCCGATGCCGACTGGGTACGACTCCGACTGTTGGTTCGACTCCGACTGTGGTTCCGACTCCGACTGTGGTTCCGAGCTCCGACTGTGTTCCGACTCCGACTGTGTTCGACTCCGACTGCTGGTTCCGACTCCGTACTGTGGTCGTCGACTCCGACTTCGTGGTTCGACTCCGACTGTGGTTCCGACTGCCGACTGGTTGGTTCGACTCCTGACGTGGCGGTTTCGACTTCCGACTGTGGTTCCCGACTCGACTTGTGGTTCCGACTCCGACTGTGGTTCGAGCTCCGCACTGTGGTTCTGACCTCCGACTCTGGTTTCGACTCCGACTTGGTTTCGACTCGATCCGACTCTGGTTTCGACTCCGACTCTGGTTTCGACTCCGATCTGGTTTCGACTCCGACTCGTGACTGTCTGGTTCGACTCGACTCCGACTGTCTGGTTTTCGACTCGACTCTGGTTTCGACCCGACTGACGGTTCGACTCCGACTCCGGTTCCGACTGCCGACTCTGGTTCCGACTCCGACTCCTGCTGTTCCGACTCCGACTCCGGTTCCGACTCCGACTCCGGTTCCGACTCGACTCGTTCCGATCCGACTCCGGTTCCGACTCCGACTCCTGTTCTGCGACTCCGACTCCGGTTCCGACTCGATCGGTTCCGACTCCGACTCCGGTTCCGACTCCGACTTGCCGGTTCCGACTCCGGTTTCCGAACCTCCGACCCGGTTCCGACTCCCCAGGTTCCGACTCGACTCCGGTTCGCGACTCCGGTTCGATCTCGACCTCCGGTTCCGACCGCCGTTCCGACCCGCTCCGTTCGACTCGGTTCGACTCCGGTTCGTCGACTCCGGTTTCCGACTCCGGTTCCGACTCCGGTTCCGCTTCGGTTCCGACTCCGCTTCCGACTCGGTTCCGACTCCGGTCCGACTCGGTTCCGCTCTCCGACTCCGGGTTCCGACTCCGGTTCCGACTCCGGTTTCGCGAACTCCGGTTCCGGGATCCGGTTCGACTCGGTTCCGACTCCGGTTCCGACTCCGGTTCGAACTCGCGCGTTTCCGACTCCGACTTTCTCCGGCTTCCGACTCCGGACTCCGGTTCCGACTGCCCGACTCCGGTTCCGACTCCGACTCCCGGTTCCGATCGACTCTCGGTTCCCAACTCGACTGGTTCCGACTCCGACTGCAGTTCCGACTCGACTCCGGTTCCCATCGACTCGTCCGCACTCCGCCGGTTCCGACTTCAGCTCGGTCGACTCCTCCGGTTCCGACTCCGGGTTCGGACTCCGACTCCGGTTCCGCTACCGACTCCGGTTCCCAGAGCTCCGAAGCTCCAGGTCTTCCGACTCCGAGCTCCGGTTCCGACTCCGACTCCGCGTTCCGACTCGACTGGTTCCGA
>BOPP01000006.1:9972340-9984997 GCA_017312745.1 Gryllus bimaculatus
GTTATGTGTACGTTTTTTTCAAACAGAAAAAACCGCTGTCGATTTGACCTGAGTCGAAGTCCTGCGATTTTGAAAACTTTGGTATTTTTCAGCTCTTGCAACATTTTCAATATTTTTTCTAAATTGGCTCCAATTTTTTCTGTAAATTCTCTAGGCAGGTTCGATTTTCACTGTTAAATCTGAATTTCGAAAGATCACAAGTTTGAATTTTTCGGCGTCTTACTATAAATGCGAAATTGAAGAAGGAGATATTTTGCCTTCAAATAAAATGTTTTCCAATGTGAATTCTTTTAATAACTCATGTACTTTTTTTGAAACTTTTTAGTAGATTTCGCGGCAATAGTATTGCGTAAAAAAGTGCAATTTTAAAAAATTGCAAAACAGATTTTTTCGAAAACTACTCCAAATTTTTCTTTAAACTTTGGTAAGATAGTGCATTATGACGCCATGAGATGCCATGAACTGTATATTGGTCTATTATTTGTTTTTTTCAAAATTACAAAACATTAATTATTTTGACTCTAACGTCGTTAATATTTACACTTGCGGCAATTTCTTCAAAAATTAATACATTAACGAGTACATGTGTTTTAAATAAAGTAATATAAAGTTTCTCGAAAAATCAACAGTTTTCTTTGAAAATGAGGTAATCTTTCTGCAGTTTCACAAACGATTCAAACGCAATTTTCTCAAAAATGACTAACAAATTTTTTCTTTCATATTTCGTACGGATAGTACTAATTGGACTGTTTTAAAATTATATAAATTTAACTATTGCTGTATGTAGTTTGTTTTTCCAAAAAAAATACACATAAGTAACTTTTTTGAAAATCTCTCTCGCCCGGTAAGATGCACATTTCTGCATTTTGTATACATTACTACAATTGAATGGAAGTTCTTCTTCGTACTGACGGTTTTTCGAAACTCAAATATTTCTGTGAAAAAAAGAGTTTTCAATTTCACTTTTATGTAACCCATAAATTCAATTTTCTTAAAAACGGCTTCAACTTATCAATGAAAATTTCGGTGCAGGATGAGGGTTGTTTTTCTTTAATATTATGAAAGTATATTGAATCTACCTATAGCAAACACAAAAGTTGAGGAAACTCAAAAAATATGTTCAAGGGCGGCGTTAGATGCAGCCAACCAGAGATTGGGGCAAGTCCGTAGGATAGTCCTCAGCATGTAAATTAGAAAGCATTTACTACGAGAAAGCCCATGCCATTCTTGTAGAACGGCTAGTTAAAATGATCTATATTGAGTATTGTTACACGAAGAATAAACACCGAAAATAAATCGTCACAATACTAGGCAACCTGAAGCTACGAGTGTGTTGTACCTATGACTAACTTAGTCGAATACTAATAAAAAAGAATTACTTTTCCAAACTCGGCCACTTTTTGTATTTTATCATTAGCTCTTCATCCTATCGTCACGAACCCGGTGTGGATGTTAGATAATTATACGATAGCGCAAACGAAAACTGCTGAGGAAAACAGGCAACCCAAAGCACATATTTCTACACGGCAGCAGAAGCGAACCGGTGGATTGTGAATTATGGTGGCGGCATGTGTGTACAAACTATCACGAACGAAAATATTTATCTATTCAACTATTTTCTTCAACGACGAAAGTATATAGTGTACAATAAATGGCATTCTTCAGGACTTTTAATACTTTTTAGAGAACTTGTTGACAACGGAAGATACAATTTGCTCACGCAAAAAACAAGAGAATTATTAAAAACCCTATTTCCAGCAAATAAAACGGTAAATTTATGAAATTATTGAAAAGGGTCGAATATAATTAGCTTAGCTAGTAGGTGCGGGACTCTGCGGAATACAAACCCTAATAACAGCAAGCTGCCCCTACCCCAAACACTTCCTCAAGCTTCCATTGCCTCGCACTGTACCAGCTACGAATGGACCCGCAATAGTCCACGATGCAACCCTTTCTAAAAACACTTATCTTTTGCTTAAGCGGATACATGAAACTAAATTTGTCCTCAAAATGCGCTATTATGATCAAATTAAACGAGTCGATTTATTGCAAGTTTAATATTTTCTACAACTTTCCCCGAGTTGGGTTTTCTGACTAGAATGCCGCTCTAGAGCTTTTTTTCTTTTGTCCCTTCCACAGTAACCTGTGAAGAAGGGAGATTTATTTTCTTTAAATGTTTATAGTTTTGCTGCTGCCTTGCGGCCTTAAGCAGCTAGTAGGGCGGGCTTTTCTTACAACTAATTTACATTCTAGACCCTAAAGTTAATTTACTTACACTTTGGCATTACTAACTTGCACAAAAAACAGTTTTGCTAATACTATGTTATTTATTCTACAATATATATTCTTCCCTAGAGCTCTAGCTTCCTTTGCACGAGAGTGCTATGCTGGTCACACTTTGCGACAGCCACTCACAGAAACTTAATTTCCAAACCCGCCACTTGCTTCGGTGTAAACGTTAGCTCTTCATTCACCCGCAATACGAACCCGCCGCGCGGAACGCCAGTTTTGTCAGGCGTTCTCAACAAGCAGCACTTCACTTGGCCTCGGGCGTCGCAGGACAGCGCTGCTGTTCAGACGCGGGCGCCGAGTGCCCTCGCATCCTCTCCCTTTCCCCCACCCCTCCTCACTTTCACTCTTTCCCTCGCGCGCTCTTTATTCCCTTTCACCCACTCGAGGACCCTTGCGGGAGCCGCAAAGCCTTTTGCCCGTAACGCTTTCCGCCTCCCGCCGCGGCGGGCGCCAGCTCTGTCGCTTTCACTCCCGCATGATAGTTTCTTCGTCTTCCAACAGGTGGCTCTGACTGCCGCGAATTTTCCGTAGTTTTGAAATGAACGCAATTGATCGAAATGGGTAGGAACCCCCGTCGGTCGGTGCGTGACGACTTGCGTGTGCCGGCGACAGGCAAACCAGAGCACGCAATGGGCGGAGTCACATTCGCGTGTTGGTTAACTATTTCGCGGAAGCGTAGTGGAACTGCGAAACTCGAACTACATGGACATTTTTCGATAAACGAATTAGTTCGTTGTGTTAGTCGAAAATTAATTTTCATTTAGAATGTATTCAAGTTTTGAAAAACTTCAATTCCTTCATAAGCAATATTTAAAAAAATATCTTTTGTAAAATTTGAACGTGAATTTTGCGGTCGATTGCCTAAGCCAATGATTACATTCCTTAAGTAGATTAAGTTAATGAATAGATTAAAGAAAAACAATCGAAGAAACATTGTGATTTGAGCCACTTTTTCTTTTTGTGTGCGCTATGATAATGTGAAACGAAGAGAAGAATGGGGTACTCTCAAATGTGTAATTTTTTAACGTAGGCAAGTGAGGATTATTTGCGCACGTAGATGCTTGCGTTGGCATGTGAGTAGTGTTAATTAAAGCGGAAACAAAGCTTTGGTATTGTAGTCCCGAAACAGACAACGTGAGTCATTCCACGTTAAACCGAACGAATTTCAGGGAAAAGTTTGAATAAAATACTTCATACATGGCCAACTTTATACTACCCGTGCCTCATACAATTTTCATTCAATTTTTTTTCTCGAGATGTAGAGTAAAAGTGAAATGACAACGAATTTATTTTTGTTTTTGACTGAATGCAAACTACAAAATAATTGTTCACCACATTATAAAAAACAGGTGTCCAGGAGAAACCTTGAATTTTCTTTCGGGCACTTTAATTTGCACACTTTGGAAATTAAATGCATCTCTCCAATATTCTACACAGATAGTACGACCAGCGAAAATAATTTCATATCCTTGTATTACCCCTCCGTTTATATTTTAAGTCAACCACATATCGGATCCTATTGGGCCGTTCAAATGTTACATCTTTATGTGTAATATTCTCATTTGAATATCCGAAATGCACAAAGACAAAATTTACTCATTGCTCTATATCTAATTACTTGCACAGCGAAAGAATTACTGGAGCACTTTTCCGAGACGCACGAGAAAAGAATTTCCTCATCGATCATTAAATCCCAGAATCGCGAACTCAGTTTGTAGAATATGGAGAAAATGTGTATAAAGTATGAATGTAGTTATTCAATAGAATATTAATCACCGAAAATAGTAAGAAGATTAATATAAGAACAAATTACAAAACGCAGAAACACTTAGGCTAGTATTATGTAGGAGGGTCAATCTAGCATTAAAGACGCAATCGACTGTCGCGGAAATACCCGCAGGGAGGCGCTCTGTGAATGCCCCCCTGACGCTTCGTGAGCGATACGCGCGCGTGTTAGTTCGCCGGCAGCTTCGCTGCGAGGCATTCAAAGGGCGGCACGTGGTCCCTTGTCACGTGCGGCGCAGGGCAGCGTTACGCGCACGAGCCCTGCCCTCCCTATACGCCTTGCACAGCAACTCTCACGTCCGCCCGCTTCCACGGCCGTCGACTCGCAGCAAGTTCCCGCGTGTCTCACTGCCCTCCCCAATAGATCATAAATATTTGCTTTTTTTCCGCCCAGGTTCCTCCCCACGAGCTATACCATTCTGTAAATTCATTGTTTTACATCCTTCTTCATCTTTCTGTCGCTTTCTTCGCCCCACGTCTGATCGCTTTTCTACTTCATCGCACACCATTATTTCCCGGCGGACGCCCGCGCCAGAAATAAATAGCTAAAATAAACGTCGGATAGTTAGAATGTACTCGGCTTCTGACGGAGGTTTTTTTTCCCTTCAGGGGCTTTTTCCGACGCCCGTACCTTGTGGTCTCTTTTCGCGTGCTTTTGATGCGTCGAGACCATTTGGGGTGAATACAGAATTCGAAAGATTAGAACGCGAAAGGATGTACGTATGTAGCATGGTGGGGCCCTTCGGCCTCAGCCACATAGGATTCAGTAATTCTATTCGTTCTTGGTAATAACCTACCTATTAATCATAAAAAATTATTTCCCCAGTGTTATCTATTCTCGCCAGCTCCGCTCCGTCGTGCACTTATCGTTCCCCTTCTCTTCCGCCTCATCGAGGCGTTGTCGCCTCCGCCTTTCAATCACACCGCCTACGCCATCACTATCGATTTTATAGGGACCCTTTCCCAGAGATCGCCCACCCTACAATTCCGTATTCTCTCTTTCTCGGCGATTTCACCGCCGACACTTTTGCTCTGGACTAAGGATACACTCTCACCGCCACTTGACACTTCTCCTACGCCACCGGGGCCTTCATCTACTCCGTCATTACGCCACCAATTTTGGTGCAGATCCATAGCTACCTGCAGCATTAACCATTAGACCCTTCTATAATCTTCACTGGTGTCCCCTTCATTGCTGTCACCAGCCTCTTTAATTCCACCGCTTTGCATGCCGCGCACCACCACCACAAAAATCTTCACCATCACCTTAACCTTAACCTTAGCCACGTCTAGGATATCCTCTCAATTTTTTTTCACGGACAGCGTCACCCGCTGTCATTAACCCTTTTAATCTAGCGCCTTCCATAAGAACTGCCTCCTCCCAATTCTACTGATTGACCCTCCTCGCCCAAACTTTATGTACTTCTCCCATTCTACTTCCCCGGATAGGTCAGCACACAAACGTAACTGCCCAGTGCCACTGCCATTACCCGACCTTCCAGCCCGCTACCTCCCCCACCTCCAGCCTCACTGCAGTGTCGCTGCTACATATCTTTATCCTGCCTCCACCATCATTATCACCACCTCCATTAGCATCAACATCTCCATCACCACCCTTTAAACACATCAACTCCACAAATCCCACCCTATGTCAGCGTCACAATTTCCCATCTCGAACTACACCAACAACACCACTGCCCCCACCGCCACAGCTGCTTTGAATCCATTAACTTGTTAATGGAACCCCTCGGGGAGGCAGGGCTCTCCCCGCCTCTCCCGCCCCGCCGCTTCAGCCGCAGCCGTCACAGACGCCACTTGTGCCAAGCGCTCACTGCCCGCGACACATTGCCGCTGCCATCATGGCAACCCGGTGGCCCAGGGGGAAGCGCGTTAGGTTAAAATAACCACTGCAGCGATCGACTGCGCCATCCCGTGCCGCTGAGGAAGCTCCATGGCCACAGCGAGTCGGGGAGTTGAAATGGACCTTCAGGACCCTGATTTAGAGCGATTTTTAAACGGAAGGATGACTTTCCATTACGCGTATTACTTGGTCTAATGATGGCATCGATGTCAAAGGTACTTCATGTCAGTATAAATACTATAACTGGTTGGCAAGACCAAGAAAGTGGGATTGATTCTCATTGATCATTTTTGTGCGATTAAATGCTGTAACGGTAACGTTTGCTTTTTGGCAATAGTGATGGAGGTTTGTTACATCTAAACCTGCAAATACTATAGGAAAATTACAAATCTCTAACATGATAAACCAAAGATATTATGTGGATTATATATTTTTAGGTTTTTAATGCTTTATGGAAGAGATTATCGAATAAAACGCTCACTCGATTTGCATTTTTTATTTTTAAGTATGATCTCTTCAGATTGTTGACTCGTTGTTGGGCGAAATGATTATGACAAAACGTGTGTGGAAATACAAACGAAATGCAATAGCGATAAACTCCAGATTATTTTTATGTCCTAGACTTATTCTAAAAGATGGTTTACAGGGCTATTAATGTAAATCACTATTAAATATTTATTGTTCTCGACATATATATGATGTATTGATTGCAAACAATTTTGCATAAGATTTTTTATATTAACGTATATGCTACACCTTAATATTTTTAAAATTGTGAATCTATATTTTCCGTTCCTTATTTGCTTATGGCATTGATGCTACAACAAGAACTAGATACCGGAAAAGTTGTGGAGGGTACATAGGTGCGCGCGATGAAAGTACATGTTTACATTGATTAAATAACATAAAAATTATTTTTATGGAAATGTCAATCACAAAGGCCCTTTGAATCTGGTTCAGAGTAGATTCCGACATAATCTTTAGCGTATGTCTCTTGCCAAGGCCCCAACAATTTAGCTGCCATGGTTCTTGCTCGGTCACCACCATCCGGTAAATTCCATTGTTCCCGTTGCGAATACTTGGGACCTGGAAATTGAGATTGTTGTTGATTATTACTCATTTTAAAGCATTCGTTCTAAATGGCTTTTCAGTTAGGTGCTGCCTCACGCAAGGTTTCCCTTCCCTGATATATCTATGCAATACAGGATATCTGGAATGCTTCATCAAGCGATGCATTGAACCAGAATGCATTTCTACGGACGAATTTATTTGGAATTGTTGATTAATTTTGTTGGTCTTCACTCTGGAAAACGGTTTTGTTTCCTGTTGCGTTCCTAGTTTTTATGCAAAACTGTGACTTCTGCGTAGCATTCAAATATATTTTCTTATTTTCTATTACCCTTTTAGCAATTTTGATTTATTGGGCCCCCCCTGGTTTTGACTATTTTTCCACATCATTTTCTTTGTCTAATTTTACTCCATCTGAAAATTGAGGATAAGCAATCAACAGCCGGAGGAACAAGTGAACGGTAATTGAAGGAAATATTTTTAGAATGGATGCGAATTTTTTTGTTCAAAAAACCTATAAAACCTTTTCGGAAGTTTCTCAAGGCGTTGTAGGGCAGTTAGAGTTGATGGACTTAAGGTGTTATGATATTTGAGTATTTACCCACACTGGAAAATGAAGTTTAATTTGGCATCTTAAAAGACTTTGCAAAGAAGAGAATCTAACGGGATTATAAGTTTTATTTTTCATAAGAATCTAAGTTCATTATTTCTAAAAATAAAAAATAGAAATTCTGGAAACTAAGCGGTATAAATGTTTTCGACTCTTTCTTCGATTCATTAAACTCCCAAGAAATCGCAAACTCAGTTTGTAGAATATAGAAAATGTGTAATAAATGTCTTGAATGTAGTTATTAATAGAATATTAAATCACCGAAAAGTAGTAGAAGTATAGTATAGAACCAAAATTACAAAACGCAGAAAAATTAGATTAGTTAGGGAGAAGAAATGTAGGAAGGTCAATTCACACATTAGAAATGACGCAATCTGACTTTCGCGAGAAATACCCGCAGGGAGGCGCTCTGTGAATGCGCCCCTGACGCTTCGTGAGCGATATTTCGCGAGAAATACCGCCCGCTTCCACGGCCGTCGCTAGCAGCATCGTTGCCGCGTGTCTCACCTGCCCTCCCCCAATAGAACCGTAAATATTTCGCTTCTTTTTCCGCCCGGCTCCCCCCCCCCGAGCTATAACCATTCCTGTAAATTCATTGTTTTACCTCCTTCCTTCATCTTTCTGTCGCTTTCTTCGTCCCGCACCTTGATCACTTTTCTACTTTCATCGCCACACCATTATTTCCCCAGTGTTATCTATTCTCGCCAGCTCCGCTCCGTCGTGCACTTATCGTTCCCCTTCCTCTGCCACCTCATCCAAGGCGTTGTCGCCTCCGCCTTCATCCTACCGCCTACGCCATCACTATCGATCTTTCCACTTAGGACTTTTCCCAGGAATCGCCACCCTACAATTCCGTTATTCTCTCTTTCTCGGCGATTTCACCGCCGACACTTTTGCTCTGGACTAAGGATATCACTCTCACCGCCACTGACACTTCTCCTTCGCCACCGGTTGGCCTTCCATCTACCTCCGTCACTTACGGCACCAATTATGGTGGCAGATCCATCAATACTTGTAGCAACACCATTAAACCCCCTTCTATAATCTTCACTGTGTTCCCTTCATTGCTGTCACCAGCCTTCTTCAATTCCACCACGCCGCCACCGCCACCACCACCACAAACATCTTCACCATTACCTTAACCTTAACCTTAGGTCTAGGAATATCCTCTCAACTTTTTTTCACCCGACAGCGTCAGCCGTTGTCATTAACCCTTTTATCTAGAGCCTTCCATAAGAACTGCCTCCTCCCATTCTACTGATTGACCCTCCTCGCCAACTTTATCACTTCTCCCATTCTACTTCCCCGATAGGTGAGCACACAACGTAACTGCCAGTGCCACTGCCACTACCCGACCTTTCCAGCCCGCTACCTCCCCCACCTCCAGCCTCACCTGCAGTGTCGCTGCTACATATCTTTACTCCTGCCTCCACCATCATTATCACCACCTCCATTAGCATCACCATCTCCATCACCACCCTTAAACACATCTACTCCACCAAATCCCACCTATGTCAGCGTCACAATTCCCATCTCGAACTACACCAACAACACCACTGCCCCCCACCGCCACAGCTGCTTTGAATCCATTAACTTGTTAATGGAACCCCTCGGGGAGGCAGGGCTCTCCGCCGTCGCCCCCGTCCCCGCCCCCGCCGCTTCAGCCGCAGCCGTCACAGACGCCACTTGTGCTCCAAGCGCTCACTGCCCGCGACACATTGGCCGCTGCCATCATGGCAACCCGGTGGCCCAGGGGGAAGCGCGTTAGGCTTAAATAACCACTGCAGGATCGACTGCGCCATCCCGTGCCGCTGAGGAAGCTCATGCCACAGCGAGTCGAGAGTTGAAATGACCTTCAGACCCTGGATTAGGATTTAAACAGGAAGGATGACTTGCCAATACTGCGTAATTACCTTGGTCTAATGATGCATTCGATGTCAAAGGTACTTCATGTCAGGTAAATACCTATAACTGGTTGACAAGAACAAGAAAAGTGGGGATTGAGTTCTCATTGATTTGCGATTAAATTGTTAACGGTAACGTTTGCTTTTTGCAATAGGTGATGGAGGTTTGTTACATTGAAACCTGCAAAAATATAGGAAATTACAATCTCTAACTGATAAACCAAAATATTATGTTGAATATAATATATTTTAGCTTTTTAATGCTTTATGGGAAGAGATAATCGATAAACGCTCACTCGATTTGATATTTTTACTTTTAAGTATGCATCTCATTCAGATGTGACCTCGTGTTGGCGAAATGATATGAAAAACGTGTGGAAATACAAACGAAATGCAAATAGGACAACTCCAGATATTTTTATGTCCTAGACTTTTCTAAAAGATAGGTTTACAGGGCTATTAATGTAAATCACTATTAAATATTTATTGTTCGGTACATATATATGATGTATGTGATTGCAAAACTTTTTGCATAAGATTTTTTATATAACGTATATACTACCACCTTAACTATTTTTTAAAATTGTGAATCTATATTTTCCGTTCCTATAGTTGCTATGGCATGTGCTACAACAGAACTAGATACCGGAAAGTTTGGGGTACATAGTGGCGGATAGAAAGTACATGTTTCACATTGATTAAATAACAATAAAATTATTTTTTGAAATGTCAATCCAAAAGCCCTTTGATCTGGTTCAGAGAGTAAATCTTTAGCGTATGTCTCTGCAGCCCCCAACAATTACTGCCATGGTTCTTGCTCGTCACACCATCCGGTAATTCCTTGTTCCCGTGCGAATACTTGGGACCTGGAAATGAGATTGTTGTTGATTATTACTCATAAAGCATTCGTCTAAAATGCTTTCAGTAGTGCACCTGCACGCAAGGTTTCCATTTCCACTGATATATCTAATGCACACAGGATATCTGGAAGTAGCTTCATCAAGCGAAGCATGAACCAGAATGCATTCTACGGACGAATTTAATTGGATGTTGATTATTTTGTTGGTCTCCACTCTGAAAACGGTTTTGTTCCTTGTGGTCTAGTTTTTATGCAACTGTGACTTCTGCGTTAGCATTCAAATATATTTCTTATTCTATTACCCTTTTAGCAATTTGATTTATTGGGCCCCCTGGTTGACTATTTTTCCACTTTTTTTGTAATTTACTCCATCTGAAAATGAGGATAGCAATCAACAGCCGGAGACAAGTGAGGTAATTGAAGGAATATTTTTAGAATGATGAATTTTTGTTCAAAACCCTATAACCTTCGAATCCTCAGCAGTGTAGCCAGTTAGAGTTGAGTGACTTAGTGTATGATTTGAGTATACACACTTGGAAATGAAGTATTTGCATCTAAACTGCAAGAAGAGAATCTAACGGATTATAAGTTTTATTTCTATCTAAGAATCTAAGTTTCATATTTCTAAAAATTAAAAAAAGTAAATTCTGAACTAAGCGGTAAATAATGGTTTCGGTAAAAATTGGCCGGTAATTGAAGTGGTCGCTTAGTGAAGGTCATGGTCTTGCAGCAAGCGCACATCAAGTCTAATTTTATTAATAGCTTTGAATAAAATGTTTTGCGCAAAATCGTTTAGATTCCTTCAACTTCAAAATACATCAATATAAATTTGTTCATGTATGCATTTATTGCCTCTTTCCACAAAAAAGGCTTGTGGAGTAGTTTGTTCAGGACTCTTGCGTATCTTTTCAGCTACACGGGAATTGGAACTTCCTAAACACGCGTCTCTTTTTGTATCTCTTCGTTAATTTGAGACCTTTTGCGCTTGAATAAGTCATTGTGTTCTCAGAACAACCTTTCTTGATTTCTATGATGCGTTTTCTAACTAAACCGAGAAATAGAAAACGCGTGCGAATTCAAACGTTTAAAAACCTGATTGAGGTTTATATCTGTGTTTGATATACTGAAAATTTCGGAAATTCGAAAGCACAGGAATATTATTTGTAAACTTTTCAGATTGCTTCGAACTCGACCGCGTGAAGGATAAGCCACAGTGGATGGTAGCTCGGTAGAAATCGTTCCTTTAGGTAAAGCGCGGCCGCAACGCTGCAGGTAGCGCCAGTGTTCTCTCTGCAACGTCGTTGTATGAGAGGTTCTAGAGTTTGTCTCTCCCCGGTGTCGAGTTTTAGATAGTAGCTACAGAGCTGGGTATAATTCAATGATTGTCGACAAGTGTATACTAACAACCTGCAGTTCTGATCACCGGTATTCCGGGCGTAGTGAGAATGCCAGAGTAGTGATTATAAACCCTAATGAGTATTGACATCCTTGTCCCCCACCTCCCCCTTTACAAACACACACACACACGCGCACACACACACGCACGCACGCGCACACACACACGCGCGCGCACACACACACGCGCGCACACACACGCACACACACACACGCGCACACACACGCACACGCACACACACGCACACGCACACACACGCACACGCACACACACGCACACACACACGCACACACACGTGCGCGCGCACACACACACACACCCGCGCACACACACACGCACACACACATACGCACACACGCACACACACACACGCGCGCGCGCGCACACACACACACACACACACACATACCTACGCTTACACCCATTACCATACAAACGCGTCGGGAGACCAGTTCGGAGCTGGGAGTTTGTCCCGGGGCAATGTCAAGGTTACCTAGAGAGGGAAAAACCAAGCATTTTAATCCTTTTTACAATAGGAACTTTACTGGTGGTAGTCATTTAGAATATTTTTACTTTGCTTGTTTCGTTTATTTTAGCTCTCATAGCCTGTTAGCCTTTTATAGCCATTAAAGATTTTGTCTCGTTTAGAATTTGTTCCTTCCATAGTAATAATTATTTTCCTTCTTTCAAGATTCGATCTCAATAAATCTTGAATTTTCTCTGCATATCTGGATTGATAGCTTTGTCGTATTTTATTTTTTCTGCAAGAAGGTGTGCCATATCGGGAAGCAAGTGTTGAACTGAAGCTCTGAAATTAGGAAACGTTAAAAACTTCTTTGAGAAGAGCCAATTTGATAACTCTCAACGCTTCTCTGATTTCTT
>BOPP01000006.1:9991570-10020233 GCA_017312745.1 Gryllus bimaculatus
TCATTTTGAATATTTTTACTTTGCTTGTTTCGTTTATTTTAGTTCTCTTAGCATATTAGCCTCTCATAGCCACTAAGTATTTTGTCTCGTTTAGAATTTGTTCCTTCCATAGTAATAATTATTTTCCTTCTTTCAAGATTCGATCTCAATCAATCTTGAATTTTCTCTGCATATCTGGATTGATAGCATTGTCGTATTTTATTTTTTCTGCAAGAAGGTGTGCCATATCGGGAAGCAAGTGTTGAAATGAGGCTCCGAAATTAGGAAACGTTAAAAGCTGCTTTGAGAAGAGCCAAATGATAACTCTCAACGCTTCTCGGATTTCTTTTGCCGAAGGCCATTAGTCCGCGAAGGCCGCGACGAGGAATTCCATCACACGCTCGACTTCTGTCGCTTCGGAGGACGGACTTCATTGTATGTGGTACAATATGTCTGAGCTAAGTGGTGGAGATAACACGATTTCCAACAACGGGAACAATACAGCTGTTTTCAATTATGTCTTTCAAAGATTAAAAAGATGGCAGTTCAAGGCACTCTAGCTCTTAGGAGGGGTAGCAAAGCGAATAAAACACTTATAGTCATCATACCGAAATTTTGGTGTGCCGTTAAGGGTGATTGTGAATAACGAAAAACATTTTTTGATTGCTGATTGATTTTGTAGAAAATTATACAAATTTGTTGGTGGTAATGCTCGATCAATATTTGTAGGAAGCACGCGTTTTTATTTAAGTGCTGTTATAATTTCCAGTAAAAGAATGAAAACTTAATAATGTAAATTATTACACAATTAGTTGGATTATACATTATTTAAGAAATATTTTTCGTATGTTTAATGCTTGTTAGCACTCCTAATTTAGAAAAAACATATATACCTTTTCCATGCCAATGTTAGACAAAATTAAAATGCCTTTTGAATGCTTATTTTTGGAAAAAATAAATGTCTTTTTGGCTTTCTATTTTAAACCAAATAAATTCCTACCGGTTTACCTGGTTCGGAACTTCTATTGACGTCAACTGAAGTGCCTCTGCATTTATCCTAGACCCGCTTGAAAACTACGTCGAATTCAACCGCGCACTGTCTAAATAATTCTACCGGGCGGCTGTTCTGACCGGAAGATTTCTCCCATCAAAATCAGGCGAATTTCGGTGCAGTATCGTAACAAACGGATCGCGCGCGGCCTTTCCTTCATCTTCTTTTCCTATGTCGACCCCTTACTAACTTTTATACTTATATACGCACTACATTACCACATATATCGGGAGCTTGAAGATTGTTCCGGCTAGAGCGGTGGGATATATTTGGTTGAGGAAAAACCCCGCCAATGAGGACGTTGGCACCGGATCACCACCACTACCTCCCGCGATAAAACATACACTACAATTACGGGACTAATGACTTTTGTCGGTGACATGCCCGGAAACATTAATCAATAAATAAATAAATAAATAAATAAATAAATACCTAAACTGTCGGGTTCTGGTAATCACCTCGACAGTTGACGCGTCCGAAACGAATAAATCCTCCCCCACCCCCTGACCCGGCCCCTTCCCCGCACGCGCTCCCGTCCGCAGGCGGCAGCAGGTGGCGCGCGCGGGGTTCGATTCGCAGCCGCCGGCCGCAGGGGCGCGTCAATCGCGCGCGCAGGCCCTGAGCGTCTCACCCCGCGCGGCCGCGCGGAAGATAAACGCCGCAGATAAATCAGGCGCCGCCGATCGCCCGCCCGCGATATTCGCCCGCGCGCCACCCAGGGCTCAGCCCAGGCGCGGCCTCTGTAAAAACGGACGGCTTACCCAGTAGAGCGATTCAAAGCTCGTATTTCGGTGCGTAAGCCTTGAGAGAGAGGGTTGGGCTAGTTTAGCAGCACACGTATTGATCTTCGGAGCTGTGCAGTAGGTATTTTTACTCTCTCGCTATGGACTAGAGAGAAAGTTATGTGATGCTGCGCGAAAAACGGCCAATTTTCGGCAGAACAACTCTTAATAAAGGTCCCTGGTATCGAAAAAGTGAATAAATCCTGTTACTAAATTTAGGAAAAAATATTCTCCATGACGTGGTGTAGCCAGAATACATGTTCTTTGGATCCTTGTTCCCGAAAAATCGAATGACGGAAAACGCCTGTTTGTCCGTCTGTCCGTCTGTCCGTCTGTTTGTCTGTCCGTCTGTCTCTCTATCTGCCCGTCTGTGAACACCGCAAGCGGCTAAATCGTTCACCCCATTTTCTCCAAATTGATATTTCTCGATAGATTTGGCTGATATTGCGCCCCTCCGAATTTGAAATCTATATTTTAATTTTGAGGGTACTTTGCATTAAGCCCCTGGGACATTTTCCATATTTTAAAACAATTGATTTATTGTTTTTTATTAAATTTTGTTGTTGGATAGTATAAAGAATGTTGAAAAGAACGGCGCGGGTCTCATGTTCGTTGAAAACTATGATTTTTTTAAAAATTGCATAGATTCAAAATGTCTTTGAAGTCTTCCTATAAATAAAATATTAAAAATGTTGATTTTGCCCTTAATGAAATCTGTTCCTTAAAGATAGATTTTGAAATAAAGTCATGAACGGTTTTTTAAAATGTTGGATATTTTTCGCACAAATGTGCGTGAAAAGACGGGCGTAAAAAGCACGTGCTGATTTAGCACCACCAGTTAGATGCGTAACGGTGAGAGAAAGTAACTTCTGATCATATGGTGTCATGTCAGCGTTGTTCTTTCCTTTCACTTTTTGTGTAGAATAATTTATCCTGCATATCCCGGTAGTGGTAGCTTTAGCGCGTTCTGTGTAATTAACGGACCGCTTGCTCAATAGTGCAAGTGAAAGGGATCGAATATCCGTGTGTCAGCCTTGGGACAAAAGCTGTGTTAAGTTTAGTACGATATTAATTGATTCGAGAGGCTTTTGAATGGTTATTTTTGGACAAAGCGTATGACCATTAGATTCTCGATTACTGAGATACCCAGTCTATGCTAGATTTTATGTTAGATTTATTTTTATTGACTTTTTATGTTGAAAGATTACATCGCACCGTCTGCAGCAGTGGCACGGTAAAAACCGACGGCTATCTGATATCTAAGTTGATAATGTCCGAATTTGCGTGTACAAATCTTGTGACGTTGCTGCATGCATTGTCTTGTTGCTGAATGCATTGACTTACAAGTCTTTGAAGTAGTTATTTTTATGATGTTAGTAATAAATTATTGGATTTTATAATTTAATATTAGTTTTATTTTGTTATTGAATGTTTTTAATGTATAGTAGAGAGTGTTATGCAGTAGAGTGGGAATTATTGTTTAGAATTTTTCGTTTGTATTCAATGAGGTGAACGCCTTGTTTATAAGTTGATATAAAATACCTTTCTAAGAACAACCAACAAAAATAGCGAATCTTTCGGAAAGTTTGATACAAATCACATTTAACTATTCTGAGCAGGTTCTAGTAGTTAAGAGAAATCTAAAGATATAGTGTATAATGTTAAAGGTACTTGTACTGAATAACAATCATTACAAATGCTTAATTACCGAAAATACGAAGAGAGCGTAACTTGTTATAATTATATTTTTTCTTACTTCATCTGCAGTGTTAATCCTACGCATGGCATATGCGTTGACTATTAACATTTAGAAGTAAAACAAAAGATTGGACATCATACAAAACCTACAATACAGTAGAGAGAGAAAAACAAAGATTATTATTTCGGAGGAAAGAATCCCTAAGAAATAATAAGAGAGAACGTAATAAAAGAAATTCATAGATTTTGTTTACTATTTGAATTCTGTAACTGCACGTACAACCAGAAGTTTTTCGTTGCATTTCTTTGTTCGAGCAGTGCTGGGTTTTACTACTAGTCGCAACTTGCGAATCCTGCGCTCTGCTTCCAGAAAGTAAAGCCATGCCATTTGGAATACACTTTATCGCCACTGTCCGAGGGCACAATCTTCTTCGGTATCCGACGGCGATGCGTTGGGAGAGGCAAAGAAGTAACGGAAGTAGACTTCGCCCAGAGAAATCCAAAGCAGCTGAAGTCAAGTATTGTTAGCATCGCTACAGTAGGCGATGGTGATTTGAAAGTGGTGACGCTGGTAGAGGTGGTAGTAGAAGAATAGATAAGGTAATGGTGTTATTGTAAAGGTGGTGACGGTGGTATCATTGATATTAATGTGGTGGTGGTGGTAGTGGTGTAATTATGCTGATAATTCGATATCGACGGTGGTGAGATATGTGATCGAAGGTCATGAGGTAATAGTGTTTGGAAGTTAATAGTGTCGTTTATTAGATGGCTGCTCTGATACGGTAATAGTAATGATGATGAATGAAGAATTGGGGCAAGTGTTGGAGGTGATGGAAATGGTGGTGGGGGTGATGTTAATGACGGCGCAGTGGCAACCGGAAGAGCATGGAAGTCGGGAAAGTGGACGGTGGGGGACGGTGGAGGCTCTTAACTGTGTGACGACCACCATTGTGGCTGTAATGGACACGGGGAAAGAGCGTAGAATAGTGAAAGCCCTAGAAATGCCAGTCGAATAGATGACAATGTTGGCGATATCATTGCTTAAATCGCCGACGTAGTAGTATAGAACCTTAGCGGTGAGGTTTTTTTTAAACTGAGACTATGTGATGGTGTTTCTGACGGACACGTCAATATTTCCACGGTCTACGTAGGCGTTCCGCTCGAATCGAATTGAATTGAAATAAATTGATGCCTTATTTTACGTTGCAAGCCTCGGAACATCAGACCCCCTCTTCCGTCTGACCACTCAAATTTCGCTACACTGCTTTAACCAACTAGCGAAGAAAGGAGGTATTTCTTGGGTGACGAAACAGGCGGTTTGAATTTAGCTCAGAGGCGTCATTTAGGCTTGAAGATGTTTTACATGCAAGTAAATCTACTAACATGGGACCGCCGACTTTACTTCCCCTCCGAAGAAAGGCGTACGAGTTATTTCTTTCGCTCTTAAAAATCTACAGCTTCGATCGGATTTGAAGCCGCCAACTCGGGTATAACAGCTCAAGGAGCGTGGTGGCGACGGCAACGACCAAAGTGACGTCGTCCGGGGGAGGGGAAGGGCCAACCGGGCGAGGCTATTTGCGCTATTTCCATACGCCGGCGCCATTATCATGCAAATGGGGGGCGCGCTACGATCGCGGGGCGGCCGTTCATCAGGCGGCGCTTCGCCGGCCATTAGCCTCGGCTAGTGGCGCGAGTGCCCGCGCGGCGCGCCACCGCTGCCGATCGGGCGAGCGAGTCGACCGACGAGGAGCACCGCAAGGTTCACACTTCGATGCCCTAGTGAATTATGACGTAATTCGTGTCTGGCATGCGAGAGCGCTTGGAGGAAGATCGAGGCGGGAAATTCTATTGGCGCGGAAATGTAAGTTTGGCATTGATGAATAATAGATCTTCTAAAACAAAGGAGTGAAAGAAAGAAACATACGATGCATAAACTCTCTTTCTCGTTCTCTTTCTCCTTATTTTTCTCTCGTTCTCTCTCTTTCTTTCTCTTTCTCTCTTTCTCTCTTTCTTTTTTCTCTCTTTTCCTCTTCCATTCTCTCTTCCTCTATCTCTTTCTCTTGCTCTCTCTTGCTCTCTCTTGCTCTCTTTATCTCTCTTTCTCTCACTCTTTCTCGCTAAATTCTTATATTCATTACTCAATCATTAATTAATATTTTTTGCAATTACGCTTCCTAGATAATAATTTTGGTACGCAGAATATATTTTGCATGTTTGCCCCTTTCTATTCATTAAAATTGTAGTTCAATCGCTACACGTCTCCTTTATCTCCAGTTGTGGATCATAAATAAAAACATGATCCGGTGCTAGAAACATTAGTAACTGGTGAAAGTCGAATTAATCCGACCCTAAAATGCCAAATACATACACATACATATATGAA
The DNA here is from genome assembly GCA_017312745.1 of Gryllus bimaculatus. Taxonomy (NCBI): domain Eukaryota; kingdom Metazoa; phylum Arthropoda; class Insecta; order Orthoptera; family Gryllidae; genus Gryllus; species Gryllus bimaculatus. Next base: position 9,997,464 of record BOPP01000006.1, read on the forward strand.
CACTAGTCCAATCAGTATCGGTTAAAAACGACGCAAAACACTGGTGAGTTTGAAACAAATGTGTTCAAATTATTAGAATCAAAGCAATATTTTGAAGTCCTTTCATATATGACAGAATATAATACGTCTTTATATAATCTTTCTAAAGTCAACCATGATTTAAACATCATGTTTGTGTTCCAAAAGGTTCTATTTACGTAACCTCATTTCGAAGGATGGAATTGTTGGAAGTCTTTTATTTGGTAGTAGTTCGATGAATCCATCTTTCCGCCTGTCCGAATTGGTGTAGCCTTCTCATCCTTAGAAACATCAGACTGCCTGTGTTTCTGTCTGTCCGTCAGCGTGTTCCTCCCTGTCCATTCGCCTGTCCGCCCACCGATCCGATCCACTTCTCTACGTGCACGCATGTTCGCTCATACGCAAATATCTCCCTGACTGGCTCACCCGTTCGCCACCCCGTTGTCTGTCTGACCAATCCACCTACTAATCCATCATCTCATCCACCAACCAACCTACTACCATCCCACAATCCCACTTTACACCACTAAACCACACCTGGAAAGGTGACTCAAGCCATCAACTGAAGTCACTGCAGTGACTCTGTGTGAGAAAACCTGAGGTTCCATTCCCAAAGGTGGCAGGATATTTGACACTCACAAAATAACTAGGTCGAGTTCTGGCGTTGTCTGAGGGAGAATTCTAGTAGTCGGATGCTCTGATCGGTAATTTTGCATGGTTTCTCTGATCAACACCAGGCGAATGCCGGAGCTGTACCCTAACAAATGGGCCTCGGACCGCACGTGATCTTTCCCTATTCTTTCTTGTCCTATTCTTATTCCTTACTTAATCACACTTCCACTACATTACCACGCATGTCGGGAGACCGATATAAAGCTTAGGGCTTGTCCGGGGTGGGAAATTGCTGGTTGGGGTTATTCCTGGGAGGAAAACCCGTTAGCCGATAAGTAGGTCAGCACCAAGTCTCACCATCTAAAGGATATGATCTACCCTACCTCTAAAGGAAAAACATATACTCCACTTATGGGACCAAAGACAAACAAACAAACAAACAAACAAACAAACAAACAACAACACCACCATCCTCCGGCCATCTCATTCCCGACATCTCCCCTCACTAAATTCGCCCTCCCCACTCACTATTTCCCTCCAACCCATCCACTCGCCCGCTCGCCCACCCATTGCGACGCAGTTCCTTTCACAACATTCCATTGATTCTATTGTTCGCTTCCTTTCTTCACAATCGCGTTCCTTACCTCACGCAACGGGCAAACAAGCGCCCTCGCGCCTGAAAGGCACTAAGCTACGGTGGCGCCCTTCGGGACGGCCGCCGCGGGCACCACAGGAATCTAAACACAGGGGTACAGCGCGCAAACATTTGCTTTGCCAGCGCCGCTCTCGGGGCATGGAAGACGAGAAGCCGGGCCAACGACGAATGAGAACTGCGCGCCAATAGCCGGAATAAATGCCTGATGACAAAATGTGTACTTTCCATTCAGCGATTTGAAATGAATGTTTGTTCTGTGACAGTGGCGCCTATTCCAAAAGTAGGGGTAAATATTAGAAAATGTTGCATACCTTAAATGTTATGTTGGAGATACTAATGAATTCTAGTGAACAAAACGATCATTTATAAGAAATATTTGCTAAGCAACGTTGAATAGAAAATTTGTTGTGTGCAGACCATTTAAATGATCTCACAACATATAATGTTCACTGATAAAACACTAACCTTCCGAGAAGTGGTCAGTTTCGCATATTGGGCATTCTGAACATTTTGTATAACATGCGTTTTTTAAAATAAATGCAATAGTTATTTTAGTAGATTTATATTAACTATTTTAAAATACGTCAATAAAATTATCAGGCAGATGACAAAACACCTGACGAATGTTGTATTCGTAAATATAAAATTTTAATTATTTGAATTTTCTGACTAACATTGTTTAGCGCTATCGTATTTCACATTTTTTGTTGTCACTTTATTGCATTGCTGCATTTTTTAAACATGTTTTTTTCAGTTGTGACTCACGGAACTCAAATTGATGATTCCCATTGATATTGCCCAAATGTTGTTGATGAGCCCCCATTGGGGAAAGCTACATTAGTACGAGTATTTTCAAAATTTCGATTATTGTTTGTAGGTGGATATTTGAATTATTTACAGAATGAACTTGGATGCGAAATTTTAATATTAGAATCTTAATAAAAACAGCAAAAGTTAACATTCGTTATAGAAAGTTCTCCGTAAGGTTTTGAATATTTCGCTTAATAAAGAAGCACTTCCTGCAGCACATAACTTGTTCAGTTAATTACATTTACGAGAATATACACGCTCTCAATTTCACGAATGAATGCTCATGGCATCACCGATGACATCTAATAATGCCAAATATTATTGCTAAATAATCGCTATCCACTGAAGGAGAACGTTCGAGATAAATAGCCAAGCATTAAATGCATGTGGCGTCAATGTCATTTTGTAATGACAACACTGATATACTGGACGCGGTCTTAATGGCGGGCTAATTACGATGTGTGCCAACAATACACCCAAATACTTCATACCGATTATATGCTCTTCAAACTACTAATGTAAATGACAAATTCGTACATATGTTCCTAAGTAAAGAAACGTGCAAATCATTTGGACATAATAATAAATTATAGTGAGGATATGACAATGACTCACATTAATGAAATGAAATTGTTCATTGTACAATTGATGAAAATCATTAAGTGAAGAATTATGCTACAAATGTTTTAAGCCACAAAATTATCAGAAAACAAGGGTAGCATTCATCAAATATTTTTAATGAATTTCAAGAATACTTGTTGGCCTTATCCCGTCTACTATTTGAGTAACATACATTCCACGTGAGTTAAAATTCAGCTACAATACCTGAACTTTATTATTACGTGCGTTCTTTTAAAAATAAAGGTAATCCACGTGAAGTGATCTGGGTTTTAACTCAATTAGGGAATCCATTTTGAAGACTCGACTTTAAGGTTGTGAACCAAATTGCATTTTGAAAGAAATTGTGTTTTTTCTTATTAAGTGAACTGAAAACTCATTACCTCTTTCTTTCTCATTTAATTATATTCTAGTTACGCTGAAACTTAACGAAACAAGATATGATTTAAACGAGTGATATGTTTAACTGACTCTTGAAGAACATGATAATACTTAAATTTCTAGGCTAAAATATTCACGCGAAAAGCCAAATGTGTTCTTTTGTAAATGAACGACGTTGTGTTAATCCTTACATCAATATACGAGAATGGTTATTTATATACTTTTTTATTTTATTATATGCTTACCATAAAATTATAGCCAAAACAACATTTACATATCAAACATATATGCCAGCATTTACAAGACATATTTTACTGTTATTAAAGACGTTTAATATTTATTATATCTTATTAAGTTTATATTTCGAGGTTATATCATTTTTTCTTTCATAAGGTTATTTACTAAGAGTAGCAGGAAACCAATCATAATACGATCAGCAATGCAAGACAAATATATACAGACACAATTCACTTATTTAACACTAAAGCTCACTAAGACCGCCAACGTACTGGAATGCGTCGTGGTTTTCTGACATTCAAATATTAAATTCATAAGAAAATCAGCAAACTGGTATAATTTTCATACGCATTTAAGAATGAAGGTAGAATGAGAATTTCAATCTCGCAAGCCATCAGCGCAGTGGGTATCGTCGCATCTGCTAATGTGCCACGCCCCATTCCGAACACGTGCAGTGCGAACTGCCTCCCCTCTCCGCTACCTGGCTCGTTGTCGCGTCATTGACGGGTGCCTCCCTTCCACCCGACTGCACCACATACTGCCTTCGCCGCTGGCCCCATCCTCATCTCATCTAGCGGAGCGGTAATTACCGAAGTGTAATGAAGCTTTTTGTATTTATCAGTAGAACCAAAAAATAAAAACTACAATTGACACTTATGAAGGGTCATTTGTACTTCTGATAATTATGAATAGTTGCATTAATACACGTCTCTAACGTTAGTTTTGTTTTGTGTAATGCATGTATCTGTAGTACATTAATTAATGGGTTAATACGACTGACTTCGGCACTGATCGTCAAATCCTTTGTCGAGAGAAGCTCCCCTTTAAAGGTGACCATGGCGAAGATTTCTTACGAGTTCACCCTACCTGGAATACGGTCTATTTAAGCATACTAGTATGAATAAAAACATTATCTAAAACTAATGATTAATAAAAAATATTATTTAAAGTTAGAAGTAAGAGAGAACTTCCTTAAACATATGTACGGAGATTGCTGATGTACGAGAGCAAATCGTGAACCTTGAATGATATGTAACTAAAATAATTCGAAATATGGCTGAAGAGAAGCAAAAGATCCTGAATATAAAAGACTACAAATGACGCTGTTTGGGAAAAAAATATGATAATTAAAATCACTGAGATGTATTTGTAAAAATAATGCAATTTTCTTCGGTAACTTGTTTAGGAGCTATATTTTCTCTTAAAATATTTAATTGCACAATTCTTGGAATAAAATAAAGAGGATCACCAAAGATAAGATTACAGAAGAGCTTTAATGCATACTTACAATCATACGAGAGTACAAATAAATGAATACCTAATATGAGAAACGATCAGCAAAACGGCTGAAGTATTATAATGTTCAAGAAAAGAAGCTTATCAGAAATAAACTTTTTTTTGTAAGATAACTCGCCCAACTCTATCACAACATACACGCACACTTTAGTAATCATTGGTACGTAATGATATTAGACCAGCAATCCACAACTCTGTCTACTTTCAGTCCATAAATGCTTTGCTATGGAATTGGCAATCAGAAGCGCGTGAGTCAGCGCCAAATACCATCGCTTCCACAGATGAGCCGGCTCCATTCTGAGCACCTGCCTCGCTAACTGCGCGCCCTCGCCACTCCGCTGTTCTCACGCCCCACGCGGATGCCAGCTGGTGCCTCTCCTTTGTGCGCTTCGCTCGCTCCTACTGTACCTAGATTTGCCACAAAACCTGTGATCTGCTATATCGCCTCAAATTCGCATTCGATGTTATATTAAGAAGAATTTTTATATTTATTGTCACTTTTTTGCAAGCTTTTTTCTTGTATTTTATGTTTAAATTCAACATGAATGTTTTATAAAAAAACTTTGAACACGAACTCCACTGTTTCAAGCGCGTGCTTGAATTTCAAGGAGTTAAAATGTAATAATAATTCCTTTTTTAAAAGTTTGTTGCATCCATATACACGCCACGCGTTTTCTAACTCCTTAAGGAGCGTTGAGCACACCGTGGAGTAATCCTCCGTTAAATTTATTTGAAGTAATCTTCCGTTATTAAGCATTAAAGAGAAAGGTTCTTTCCATTTCCAATGGTTTTTTAGAAATTTGGGACCGAATAGAGTAAATTTTCAAAGACAAATGTTTTTGCCTCTCGCCTCTAGCCTTTTTTACATTTCCGTCTAGAGTTTAAGCTTCTTAGTTTACAGCAATGTTCAAAACTTGAATTTGCAGAGCATGAAATTTCACTGCCTGTTTCCTGCCAACAACCTTAACTTTCCGCTCCGCACCATCCCCATGATTCGAATGCCTCCAGTGATTTGTAACCCCTTTGCTCCCTGCGCCCTCATAGCACGTTATATCATCTACTGCGTTGATCGAAGAGAATTATGCATCACTAAGAAAATCTTGCATGAAAATATTGAAAGATTAAAATATGACTTGTCGCCACTCATGGGGACACCTGTGTTTCTGGGAAATTAAAAAAAAGTACGTTGCATGGCACACTGCACAACGATGTTCTTTCTGCATAATATATTCTCGGTAGTAAATACTTTCACGCTGCCAAACTGTAGATACTAATCATTGGGTCTTGAAAGGCGAACGTACAAATGAGTGCAGTAGTTTTTCGCTCATCAGAACTGTCTGCAACCGTGGCCGCACTCGAAGGAGAATTTCACTTAAAACGGTTATTTATTTAGCATGAACCATGGCTAACTCCTGCAAAGGTTTGAGTGACTAAAATATAAGTGATGCTATTGCATTTGGCTCAATTTTGAATTCCCTAGAACTTCAGTCTTATCTGAAAATATAGGTGTTGTGGTAAGATATCTTTGGCATTTTTAAAATAATTAAAGATGTTGTCATTGCCAACAATATTTTTTTAATTCAGGTAGTCGTTTTGTGGCTTCCATCTAGCAGACAACTGATGATGATGGCTAAGCCATCGAAAGCTGCTATTGAATTAAAAAATATTGTTGGCAATGACAACATCTTTAATTATCTTATCTGAAAACTCGCAACCAGACGCAATTGAACTTGCAACCAAAAATACAATCGCAGTGCTCCGATCATGTGCCATTCTGACTGCCCTCTAGTTCGCACGCTATCCACGCATGCTAATGTGCGTTTCCCTTTGTCAGCTGTGCTCGCGGACATCCATAACTATTGCAGCGCAGTATCATCCCCTGCATTCGGAATGGTAGTGCTGAACGCTGCACTACCACACATGACAGGAGGCCACTCGGGAGCTTAGAGCTTGTCTCCGCTGAGGCGGTATCCCGCTGATGGGAGACCCTGGTGGGAGAAATCCCTGCTAGCCGACCGTAGGTCAGCACCGGATCTCACAATCTAGCGGTGGGATTTTAAAAAAACACATCACGAAGAGGGAACATGCACTACACTTACGGGACGAAAGACTTTAGCAGTTGACGCGCTCGGAATCACCAATAAAACCAATCAATCGAAAGTCAATACAGCTCGTAAACAATTTGTATTCGTATGATCGAATCGCGTGTAGGAGAAGCGGACTCGACAGAAGCGTTTTCAATGTTCGCTCCAACAATGGCAATTTGACGCACGTGAGTCCACGCCCAAATACCAGCGCACGGGCTGATGCGCCGTTCATTCCAGACGCGTGCCTCGGTAACTGCCCGCCCCCTGGCCGCCTCTCGCGAATGCCACGCCGGTGCTTCCCCTTTGTCCACCGCCCGTTGGCGCCGCAGCGCGCTCTGCCGGCTTCCGCCCTCGACACGATCCTAATTACGATAAGGCCCCGCGCCGGATCGCGACCGTAGCGAGCGACCCCTGGGACCGATAGCACGGCGGCACGCGGCGGTCTGGCCTGGCCTGGTGCTGCACGGGGCCGTGGCCTGGGCCGCGGACACGGCCCCCGCCGTAAATACTTTATTTTTATCTGCACTCGCATGCGGTGCAAGTGGATGTTAAGCACAGCAACGTAAGTTTGGCGTGATATTCGTGTAGTGAGGTTGTTCCTCACGCACCGTTGGTGGAGTGAGATCCCCTGTTTTGATTGTAAGAGATTTACACGACATACATACCATTCAAACGTTTTTAAAAAAATTATCTCCAACGTATATTTGAAGTATTTTTCACATGTTTCTCACTTGCGTCAGGCCTTTTACCTCTAAAAGTCGATGAGAAATAACAACCAAAAAATAATACATTTGTGAGGTTACGTCAGGAAGAAATCGGCTAACAAGGGACCTTTCAACAGGTGCAGGTCAGAATCTGACCTTTTCCTTTTCTACAAAACAATTTTCTCTATTTATATGTGGTGCGAAAAAATTAGCTGCCGTCGCGCTCTGGAATTTACTGAAAAACAATGAATTTGGTGAGTACTGGTCGCGCTATTTTCCCAAATGCCGTAGACAACCCGTACTGCAGTGAGCAGTTCACATACTGCTGTCATTGTCCGCTAGGATCGGTGTTCCAGCCTACTGACAATGGTATACAATATTCATTTTGGTATTTTTCAATATTCGTGTTTAATATGTTATGATAGTATCGGTGTTTCTTTTACTTTTAATTTTTTTTAGTATTATAATTTTATCTGCAAATTGGGTAGTGTAAAATGGCATTAGTGAAATCAGTGCATTGAACTACACTGTGCAGAGTTTGTGCGTATGAAATAATCTAATAATAAAGATTAACTAACAAATCATATTTCAATCAGAATTGCATTCAACAAACTACCTGGAGTGGAGAGAAAATATTCTTGCACAACAATGTTTTATTTAATGGAAATTTTCCATAGTACATTTTTGTATGATAAGAGCGTAGGCTTACGCGGCCGGAGTCAGTAGCTGCTTGGCTGCCGAGAGACACCGCGTCCTAAGAACAGGTGTCCACGTTTCCGCTGCCATTCTGTGACCTTCCTCAAGGCGAAATGGCGGCACCGTGGCGAGGACGCGGCGTCTCCCGGACAATCAAGCGGCTATTTGTGAATGATTGTTATTCGACAAACGTCTACCTTTATCCTGCTATATGAAACAAATGGCTTTGCCTTGCTTATTTTAAAAGAAATTCGTTGAAAAGTTGATTCGATATGATCTCAAACACGTTGAAAACGGACATTCATCCTTGTAATAAATTACTTGATTAAAGTGAGTTGTAAACACCAAAATTAATTTGGTTAAAAAATAAGATAAGAGCATAATAATAATAATAATAATAATAATAATAATAATAATAATCATATTCTTTGTATTTGAAGAATGGTACCAACATGTGGATAAAATATAATTTTAAGAAGCAAAATTAGTGATAACTTTGATGAATTCAAGTGTTTAAGCTACAGGGCTTTAAAAAACTATATAAAGAAGACATTTTCAAGCTGTCAAATTTAATTGTACAAAATATTCACTGTTAGCATTTACAAAAGTAAATACAAATTTGATTTCAGCTCGTAAATGGATTTTCATTAATGTGTGGAATCCCTGAAAGTTGGCGATATCATGAACGTAATGTTTGTTTTGAAGGGTAACACCTCTTCGCCTTTCATAGATACCATGTATTTAGATATATCATAAATTTAGAGCAAAATAAGTCCTATTTGAATCTTGTTTCTACCACCGATACAATTTATTCTAATATTTTGTCGAATATAATAATATTATTGTAAATTTTATTCTGTTTTTGCACATTGTGTACAGTGTGTAGATAATTTTGTTACATTTTATTCTATTCATAAAATCTTTCGTAAAGCAATTAGACATAAATACAAGGGATCCTAGACGTTCAGGCTCTCTTAGAATTTAAATCCAAAAGGCAAGAAAATAGTCATTACTGGCCTTTTATCATGAAATATACTCATTATTGTTTACAATTATTATAAACAATTGAATCGTTTATTTCAGAAACACGTCAAACGCCAAAATCTAAAACACGTATTAGCGGTGGATTATTGTTCCAAGAGGATAGACATATCGTTTAGTGCATACTTAAATGAAAAGTATTAATTTATCAAGTGATTTAATCATTAAAAATATTTTTAAATCTAAAAAATTGGGAGACTTTTTCTCAGTTTCCTCGAAATGAGATATTTGGCGTTTGTCCGGTTTCTAAAATGAACGACTCAATTACAGACTTACTTCTCCACATGCATGCCTCAATCATCGGCAATTTTTCCCTCTGTTTGTTCTGGCAATATAAATTGAAAAGTCTAAGAAATATATAATGTTATCTTTACCTATTACGTTCATAATAATCAACAAGATTTACAATAAAATATTCATGTCTTAACAGTGAAGTAATTGCACATAGTAATATGGATGCGAGATGTCTGCATACACGATAAAACATGTCACAATCTTCACCATCAAACGCTTCAAATTCAATTTTTATACGACCAAAGGAACGGCTCGAAGCCAATTTGTCAGAGATAATATTATTTCATTATCGAGAACATGGAAATGATTTCACACAGAGTGGACAGAGAGTATTTAACATGTAGACGCCGCCAATATTCTCAGTTCCCTGTATTTTTGCAGTTCAGGCATGGAAAACTCGTTATCAAAGGGAGTGGAAAGGCGGGGCTGGAGGAGATGGTGGCTGGTTGGCTGGCGGGCGAAAATCAACGGGGTGAGAGGGAGGGGACGACTGTTTGTGTGTGTGTGTGTGTGTGTCTGTGTCTGTGTGTGACGGGCTCGTTGGGGGAGGAGTAATCGAATGCCTGGAGGCTCCAGACGAGCTCTGCGCTGCACGCCAATTGATCGCTCGCGGGCGCGAAACTAACCACAGTGGGTGAATGTTCTTCTTCGCGGGCATAACTCTTTTCATATTTTTTCGATCGTAATACAATGGGACATCACTCCGGTTACTACTCTAGCTGAAATTTGAACCCGGTATCTTCGGGTGAGAGTCATGTGTTCTCTCCATTGTTCTAATTTGCGTTCTTATTGGTTATTATCATTAAGACTTTGAGTGAAATAATGTTTTTTTACAGATTTTACAGTGTAATTCCTTCTCAGAATTGATTCCGATCGATACATTTATACATTTGAATCAAACAATGACGACAAAAATGACATTTTACGTTTTTCAGCATCTATTGGGACTCGGCGCGTATTAATTTTCTCATTGAAAAAAATACAAAATACACTTATGCACTGAAAGTATACTTATTACACTGAAAAACTGAAAAGCAAGTACACAGAATCTTCTTACGATTATAAATAGAAGTATTTCTGTCATTTTTTTCTATCACCGGGATTTGAAGTGTAAGTTAATAACCTACTATCCATAGATTCCTTAGGCTAACTAGCACACGAATAGCAAAGATAAAATTATCTTCAACTTCACAGGGACTATTAGAGACTGGGGATTTAACACATACCTTAGATACCAGCTTCTTCGATATAAAGTATTTGCAGTCCTTTTGGGGCTCCAAATTAATTCGTTTTTAGAATTATCTTAGATCAACCCAAAAGAAACTGAGGGAAATAAAAACACCGCGAGAAGCACCGAAATATATTTTGTAAACCGTACGTACTCTAAAAGTAATGTTTTTTGTTAAAAATTCACAGCTGAAGTCGCATTTCATTTCTTCAATGCTTGTTGCTGACGTTTTAGACAATGGGGATATAATCAATCATAATTAAGGATCAGAATTAAATGATCACTCTTTCCTCAGGGTTGGCTTTGGGAGAGAAAGGGGAAGGAAAGATAACGTGCTGTCCGCCATCCGTAGTCGAAGTTCTTGCTTTGGCATTCATCTGGAAGTGATGAAATGAAACCATAGAAACGAACGGTCAGTGCCACTAGCGTCTCAATATTCTCATTCATGAAAGTGATCGATTTCAATCCTACAATTCAGTCAGCAGATCGCAATAATTCAGATTTCAAAAATCCGAAATTTCCATAATCTGCATTCAATTCTGTCAAAACAAAGAATCGCATGAAGTGAATTCCGTGTGCACATTATTTGCAATGCATACTGTAAACGTGGGCAGTTTTTGTATAAATTTACAGGCATTCCTAAAATAAGATTACATACAATGTTAGTCATCAATCTTTTCGTAAGAAATTAAAACTCATACTTTTAAACTCGTACAAAATTATATTAATTGTTTGATTCATCCACTCCACGTCTGTAACCATCAGACTGATTTTAGCAAGTTGTTCGTTGAAGATGTTCACCGTCCCTTTTATTAGTTAATTTAAAAAATCCTTACAAAATGATAAACCGGAAAGGTTTAGATTCCTCCTATAAAGCATCTGATTTATCGACGTTTTACTGTACTTAGCGGCTGTCGAAAATCTGCGACCTACGTGAGAAGAACTTAAGACTTTTCTGTGTATAAACCATCTGTACTCCTATAAAAATGAACATAACATATTCATTACTACAAAAACCGAATGAAAATTTTTGCACATTTGAAGTAATGTCGAGGCAGTATAGATACTTTATCGAACACGGGTTATCGAACAATTCTTTCAATTGAAAGTCGACCACTGGAAATCCCGTTTGCTCCAAACGAATCTTTCCGTCTACGAAATAGTTGTCTTTGTAGAGAAATCGAACATTCGCCTTTAATCTATTAGTATTACAAACCAAAATTACAATTTTTGCATATTCGAGATCTTGTCATAGCAGCAACGATCCACAATCGCATCCGGATTATCCAACGATTCTGTCAATTGGAAATAGAAAGAATATATATTCATCGGGAGCTGATGCTAAGACCTTCCCGCCTAGGAAAAATTGTTTCTATAAAAATGAATATAAAGTAACCATTACCATAAAATATTGTTGCACTTTTGAGGTAAGATCGCAACAGTAAAGATACTTTACCGCACCCCGATCATCGAACGAGTCATTCATTTAAAAGTCGCCCACTGAGAATCCCGTTTGATCCCACCGTGCGACCGAAGCGACGACGAGGTGGGGCGGGGTGTGGGAGGTGGGTGGCGTTGGCGGCGTGGGCGGCGTGCCTGCGGTGCGAGCGGGGCACCGCGGACACCCCGCTCCCCACGCCGCCTGCGATTACACAGCCCCGGGGCGATCCCATCCAGCGCGGCGGCCCCGCAGCCCCCGCGGCGCCCGCGACGTGCTAATGAGCGACCCCGCCGGCTGCGCACCCTCGCGCTCTCCGTCGCGGGCCCTCGATCACTGATGAGAAGACGCACTCGCTCGCTTTGGCCTAGGCTCCAACACAGGGATTGGCGACTCGTACTTGTTAGCTGGCTGTCTTCGTTGTGTCGGAGTCTTTCCGATTACTTCTTTTCTTTTGAATTTCCTTGTTTTTTGAACGGTTTTCGAAGATAACCTCTGATCGATCGCACATGACTGATCGCGCCCGACCGATCACACCCGACCGATCCACCCGGCGGATCACACTCGACCGATCGCACCCGACCGATCACACCCGACCATTCGCACCCGACCGAGCGCACCCGACCGAGCGCACCCGACCGAGCGCACCCGACCGAGCGCACCCGACCGATCGCACCCGACCGATCTCCTTTGACCGATCGCATCCGATGGATTTCGCGGCGGCGATGGTGTAACGGTTAGAGTATCGTACTGTTATACCAAAGTTCGCGGGCTCAAACGCGAATGAAGCCGTGGATTTTTAAGGTCGAGAAAATCCTTCGTACGCCTTCCTTCGGAGGGGAAATAAAGCCGGCTGTCCCATGTAAGTAGATTTAATGCGTCTAAAAAAGATCCTCAAGTCTAAATGAAGTCTCTCAGCTAAATTCAATTCACCTGTTTCGTCGCCCAAGGAATACCTCCTTTCTCCGCTAGTGGGTGAAAGGAGCGTAGCGAAATTTGCGTGGTCAGACGGAAGAGCGAACCTGGTGGCCTGAATCTCGTCACGTAAAATAAGGCATCAATTCAATTCAATTCCTCCTGAATCATTTTCAACTGAACCCTACTGTCAGATCCCTCCCGACTGATTACTCCCAAGCGATTCCTCTCGGCTAACTCTGTCTCCAAATGATATTATCTAAATATGCTTTCTCTTCTTAAGGGTTCATACCATGAACCTATTCCGATCAGCTTTGTTATTTTATTTCCTGATCTTGTAGTTTTGCACTCACTTATTCTCCTGCCGTTGTCTCCACTCTTTTATACAAGAACTTTCTCCATCCGGCTATTATTTCATCCCTCTTATTTTCTTTTACGAATTTCCTCATCTGTGGTGCCGTGCACTTAGCTTCCCTGGGGCTTCTAACGGCAGTAGCCTTTTTGTGCGGCGCACACTAATTCACCCTGGCTTCCGGAGCAGAGCGCTTCTTACGCATTTCGAGTGGAATCTGGCGCTGCTGTGACGCTGATGAGAATGCAAAGCTAGGGCATGAAGCGTCGTGGCCTAATGAGGCGAATGGAAATTGTTTGAGAAATGTTGTGGAAGCGTTACTGTTCACGTCTCATCAAGATTAATTCTTATGAATAAGAAAACAATTATAAGGTATGGGAACAGACTGTTCGAAAATATGTTCAATGATTTTGAAATATTGAGTTACTGTAATGTACTTGGAGTAATCAGAAAAATACTGTTAAAATTGAGCAATTCCAACAGACGTGGAGTGATTAATGGACCTTTTGGATAACATATTTACTCCGATACCTTGATCAACTCATTTGAAGTTGCATTCATTGCAAAAATGATTAAATCTATTCATTATGAAAGTATGAAAATTCCAAGAATCAAATGTCCCAAGAATGTGTATTATACAGGTATGTAGCTATATAGAAATCAACTCTTGGGTTAAATGAAAGAATGTTTACATCAATACTTTAGAAATATATTTTTTCGATTTGAAACCTTTAAACTTTCAAGAGAAAAGTGTTGCTAGGGTGCAGGTAGTTTCAATTTGTTTCCACAAAAGCGAATGAAACTTTGAGACTTTGACTGTTAACGTTTCATGATCGTAAGCAAAGTTAGTTTTAAAAGAACCAGCACAAACTCGATTTTACAACTGTAATACTTTGTAACTTCTACGAAGCTAAGAAATTCTGGAAGCAATACTTCGAGATATCGGAAAATCCTCGAAGCCTCGAGCATTAAGGCATGTAACGAGAGCGAAAACTTCGGGAAAAGACTTTTATCTAGTGAACATCAGTCGTCAGAAATCGCGATGAAAAGATTTACAAAATTTTGTAGTGTTTTATTTCCCAATCAAAACCTTACAAAACCTTTCAATTTTAATACTAATCCATAGTGAATTCACGGAGTTAGTTGGTCTTCAATAAAAAAGCAAATCAATGCATGTCTGTCCGCATTATTTTATTTTATAATCATAAAAAATAGAAGAGTAAACATTCATAATTTTTTGTTTAATTGTTGTTTTAAAAATGTTTATAAATTAGTTTATTTTCATTATATTTGATTCATTATATTTCGTTTGTGCGCCGCATTGATTCTTAAAGACGGAACGTCCGATAGTTCTCCCTGAAGATATACGCAGTTAGTCGTACTTGAAGCGTTGCCAACAGCTGAAAACGGGGCATCTTCTTGACTGGTAAGACTGTTTCTACAACTATATATGTATTGATTTCTCTATTCTAAAGAACTCCCAAATTCGGGATGCAAACTTGTGTCGTGGTTCCACATATAAAAGTTCGGGCGAAGAATTGAATTCTCTCACCTGGATGTCCAGATTTCCAGAGATGTTCACGTCGTTAGAGTGAATTAGGGAGTCGATTTGGGCATGCCGAGTCGCCCAACCCTTTCTTTGTCCTGGTGGCCCTAAGATGGGCTCGTGGCTTCGTCAAATCTGTGCACGATACGTATAACAACAACGCCGGTATCAACCTGCAAAGCTGGTAAGCGTTGAGCTGGCAAGTGGTTCCACCTAGTATGTGGGTGGATGTGATCACTCTGTGGCGTCTCGGATTCCATAGTACTTGTACTCCCGCGGAGGGAAACTATACTCACTCTTCACGCTGGGAGCGTGAAATCCCCTTGGTAAAGTGCAGGTCATGCGGGTTATTATTCCCCCGGAGACAAACTATAAACAACATAGTAAATATTTCGAAATTGTCTTAGGCGGAGAAAAACTATCACCTTCAGAAATCCCTCGAAAGTAATTTTATAACAAGATGTATTTGATTTATTGACATTGTTTCTTGGTAAAAACTTAAAGATCAATTAAATGCTAATAATTTTTAACTCTTGAAAGTTTGTTGCGTAATAAAGATTGATTTGACGTACATATTTGTGTAGAATGTACTAGGAAAGAAAAAAATATATTTCGAATGAAATTTGAATGAAGTATGTAATAATTTACATGTCAGGCTTATCAAATAGTCAGATAGTTGGACGTTGTTTCAGTTTCTGTAAAAAAGAGTGGATTATTACATGCTTCATTCAAAAACACAGCAAATATCAAGTATTAAGGCAAGGAAAAAGAAAAATGTTTCCATTACAAAGTACTAAAACATCTCTGCTTTCTTTGCAAACACACATGATGTTACCTTTGCCTAAGATATTATTGACGGAGCGAAAAAAGCACGTTTATTCGCGTTTGTGCTCTGACTGCGCTTCATGAGTATTCTCTTAATTCAAAACGAACGATATCGCTTCAATTCTATCTATGATCTTCTTTTACTGATAGGTAGTCGAGGTACTTAATATAGATAGAATACCGACGTACAATGAACCGTGATATCTCCTGATTGTGTCATAAATGGCATTTCTATCATCTTTCAGACTGAGTGAGCTTTGAAGAATCGCCGCCGAAAAGAACATCAGATCCAGCATATCAACAATTGATTAATAGAGTTCTCGACTGTAAAACGCAAAGAGAGTAAAGAGTAAAGGTGCTATATCTGTGTTTCTGTTTATCTTTGTAATTGTCCATGCTTATTTTTACATTGAAACAAGGTCTAAAATAAATTGTAAATGATCTAATAAATTACGTATTATTACGTTTTGCTACGTTAAAATAATTTCGGACTGCTAGGTATTGTGTGTTTGCGAAGATTTCAACCTTTGATGCAACTACAAACGAAGAATCTTATTTTGTCTACTTTTATTTTTACTACGTTCATATTCATATCTACGTGAGCTTATTTTTACTTCACGGAATTTATTTTTTAGATGGAGGCACTAGAATCTCTTGTTTAACGTTGATTTTATCCTGCTCGATTGTTAAACAAAGTTTTTTGTTCAATCTAAGGAATGTTGTTAATCAACAGTTATAACGACTAATTCTGAAAACATTCGCTGCATACTTCAAACATATGCGCGCCGTCATGTACTATAATACGCATTAGGTTTTTTCTTAATTTCAGCACTGTCTTGTCCCTCTACAGCAACAAAGAGTGAGATTATTGCATTTTAACCTTTATTTACTTTATGAATAAACATGACTTTACTGATTTTTGCGTACATCTACTTGTTTAATTTGGAAAGGACGTAGATGGGGTCAACATGAGTCACATTTGATTGCTTGGGGAAATGAAAATGGAAAACGTTTTCCCAAACGTTGATTTCGGATACTGATGTTTTAATAAATATTAAAACTGTTATTATTGCTATTCTCATTATTTCTTTATTCACATACTTGTTTAGTAATTCTATGCGATATCTGTTACAACCAGTGAATTTAATTAAAAAATTTGGCACAATCCTCTATTCGTAAATCTTCGCAAATAGGCGTGCACTCACCGGAGAAGATGGAGGCGACGGCTGCGATGATAAAGGAGAAGACGACGCCGGGCCCGGCCACCTTGTGCGCCACCATGCCGGCCACCAGGTACATGCCCGTGCCCACGCACGACCCCACGCCCAGCGACGTCAGGTCCAGCGTCGTCAGGCATTTCTGCGGGCACACACAACGGCCACGGGTGGAGGACAGCGCTGTCCAACAGTGTCGAACGGAGCACGTCTTTGAAACCGAAACAGGACGTCTTTACAAGAGGAAAGGAATGGGATTTAAACCGGTACCAGGACATCTTTCAAACCGGAACTGTACGTCTTTAAACCGATAGAGGACGTCTTCGTAACCGGGACAGAACGTCTTTAAAAGAGGAAAACAATGGGTTTGAAACCGGTAACAGGACATCTTTCAAACCGGTACTGTACGTCTTTACAACCGGTAGAGGACGTCTTCGAAACCGGGACGGAACGTCTTTAAAAGAGGAAAACAATAGGTTTTAAACCAGTACCAGTACATCTTTCAAACCGGGACTGTACGTCTTTAAACCGGTAGAGGACGTCTTCATAACCGGAACAGGACGTCTTTAAAAGAGGAAAACAATGGGTTTTAAACCGGTAACAGGACATCTTTCAAACCGGGAATGTACGTCTTTACAACCGGTAGAGGACGTCATCGAATCCGTGACAGGACGACTTTAGAATCCTCCAGGAATTGATTAGAAGGACAGACGAGTTCTTTACTGCCAATGGAAGGCGGGATCAAGGATGGACTCCGATATAGATTTTTTTAAATGTTTTTGTTCGAATAAATAGTTAATGTCCTCGTGGCTAGCTGTGGTCAGCGTGCTTGTTTCTGCTATGTGGCCCAGAGTTCGATTCCTGGTGAGGTAAAATTGTAGTGTGCATATTCATTGCAATGTTCCAGTATATGTTGCTGTGTGATGATGAGAAAATTCACTTCTCAGGTTGAGAAGACCGGAATACGGCGTGGTTATATCGACGTGCTAACCACACGTACATCTTTGACCCATGGCCGGGTGGCCTGAACCCGTTCACATGCTGTCGCGCTAATTACTTACATACATACATACACGTAGTTACAACTTAATTATTTAGAATTTTGTTATTACAATTTTTTTGAACTATTAGTTTTCAGTACTATTACTTTCAATGTTTATCGAATGTTCACAAAACAATCAAAATCGTCATTGTAATCGCATTCTATAAAACACCCCGTCGTTTCTACTAGTCAGACGTCACCATAAACATGTTACACTTTTAATCATATTTTAAATGTGGATAACAGATTTGAAAAGAGAAAATCATAGGTATGCTAAACTAGTAGTTCAAAAAAACAAACGAAGTGGCGATCTGTGTTTCACATAAAGGACCGCAAGTTCAGAATATGTTCCAAGTACATATACCGTTGCCACATATCAAATACTGAAAATTTATAACACAAATTTGCGAATAAAGATTGTAAAATATTGCTAATTACATCAAACATTAGTTCTTAAACATATAAAACTTGCTTTCAATTATATTGGTATTTATTGCAGGGTATACAATTGTCCCCCCACCCATTTCTTTTCTGCAGGTTTCGGAAAGTGATTGGTATGCAGTGTTTATTGCTTATACAGACTTAATAATGTACTATGGACTAACGCGGAATATGGCTTCCCAATAATTTTTCACGAGATGATTGAGTAGTTGATAATATAACATAGAAAATATGTTTCTTATTGTATTAATGATAATCCAAACTGTATATATGTAAATTCATATACATAAAAGGCAGATTAGAAAACTAGGACAATACTGTATATTAATTTTAAACTTTTGTTTCATTAACTCAGAGAATATACATTTGAATATAGTGCATGTTTGCGTTACGAATGTATGAAAATGAAATTACATGTTTCGTTACATCAAGTGCACTACGAATATATTTTTAACTAGATTTGAAGCTCCTTATTTTTACTGAAATTCTCCTAAATTCTCTTCAATTTACTCCACACAAGGAGAAATAATATTTGACAAACTTCGGAAACTTTTTGAAAGCTTCTATCGCGGTCTCCTTTGCTGCATTTGCAAATATAAAAATAACGAATGTATGTGTTATATTCCAATTCTTTAACTTTTTCTCCCAAAAAAAAACAACTAAATTTATTAGTAATGCAACTCGTCACCCACCCATCAACCGGTCACCCTCAGCCACTTTGTCATGACATCATACTTGTTTAGAAATTTACTTTTTCTTATTTACAAGAATCTAACTTATCTACTCTTTCATTAATATCAAATAAATATATGTATTCTTCTCAGAAATCTATGATCTCTTAAAAATTTCTGTTTATTCTGACAAATGAACGAATAAATTATGTTGAATATAATAGAAATATTAATTTATAAAAATGATCCAATGAATAATTTTACACCAAAATAAGAAACTGTACTATAAGAACATAGCTATATTGCTATTTCGTTCCCAGTGCTAATTAACTTAAGTTCTCTTCAGAGATATTCTTGAAATTTTCGTTTATTTCTTATTTCATGTACGCTACTTGTGTTCATTTCTATGAAAACTAATAATTTTCAATACAATTTCAATTACGTAGATAAAAGTATGCACAAATATCTGTTTTATATACTATAATTGAATTAATAATTTCTAGATCCAGGAATGGGGGGCACTGTAAGCTAGTCGGCTAAGTCGACTGACGCAAAATGCCGAATACATTCATTATTTATTTTCCGTCTTGAAGATCAGATCTTGTTTTACAAACATATTTACAATAAAATAAATATTTCCGTCATGAGAAGAAACGGCTCTATTGATAAAAGCTCAACCCAAAGATTGCGCCTATTTTCAAACATTCAGATTCTGAAGCGCAAACATAGCGTTGAGTGAAATGAGAAACGTATTTTCCCCGCTGACTGCACGAAGCGTTGTTGTGTTTCTGCTTCAATAGTTCGCCCAGTCGCTCGAGACACATGCGTGTTTCCGTGAATGTTAGCTTTTAATCCCGTTTTTCTAATTAAGCGCGCGCATTTCGCCAGGCTTAGCTTCGTCAGCATTGATTACTCGTCGCTGCTGCAATAAATGCTCGCACATTCAAACAGGATTTTTCTGCTGTTCGATGGCTGCCCATCGAAGCAACTGTTCTGCCTCAAATATTTTTTTCAATTGATCTTTGAATAAAGACGCCAGGAATGTTTGTGACGAAGAGGGAAATGATGCTTTAATATTTTTGACAGGTTATGTACTGGAAATCGAAATAATTTATAGTAGTACTAATTTATTAGTACTACTGTAAATATAACTACTATAAAAAAATTAACGTATGGATATGTTAGCTTCATAACAGCTCCGAGTTTTTATTACTGAAAATCCGTTGCCAGCAGTTTGTGTAATAATATATCTGACTAATAGTAGTACATTTCCTAGCTCATCCGGAGTGTGGGAACTTTGTCTCCAAAGAGGCTCGAATGTAGCCACTGATCGGCGGTTTATCGCGGTTATCAGGCGAATACTGTTGACGAGGTGAACAAACGAGACAAGAGCAGTGTGTGGTCTTCCCTTCGTCTCCCTTCCATACAAATGCATTTATATTCCTTTTCACTAATGCACGAAGGCCAGTCGGGAGTCTAGAGCTTGTCGCGACTTGGAGCGGGGGTGGAATAGGAGACATGCGGAGGGACTAACAATGCAAAACGACTTGTAGGTCGGCACCGAATCTTAACATTCAGTGTCGAGAGAAAACCGCTACTGACTCGATAAAAACATTCAGCACACTAATGGGACAAATGTCAGTTGACGCGACCGAAATACGAAATAATCAATTCATGAAATATTTGTTGCATTATAATAAGTTAGTGAACTTTTTTACTTGTTGAAATGCGTTTAAGTTGTTCATATTTTTAACACGTCCATTATTACGTAACTAAATTACACTGTGATATACTTGACTAATACGGGCTACCGTAGTAGAGGTTCGATATCCATGGTTCATCACGAAATTCCTCCGGAACTGAAAACTCGAGTTCCTGCGCTCCCCTGCCACCGCCACCTGAAATGCCATTTCCGGCGCCGTTATTTTTTATCGAGTGAAATAATCGATGAACTGAGAGTCTATCCGTGACCTTGCAAAGTTCGTACGTCTGCGTCGATGCAATGACGTCACGCAGTGATTTGAAATTGCATTTCGTATGATGTTCTCATTTATTAGAAATAACTTGCTCAGTTATAGTGAATAACTATCCGTTCTATTTATAGAGCTTGACTGTCTCTAATAGACTATAAGCATTTGCCCGAATATTGTTATGGTGACTTTATTGTGACACAAAATGTCTCTGTATGATTTGTAGAGGAGCATCAAACGTTACTTAGTGGATGGAGTTATCTGTTAATATAGATTGAAATACTTTCGCAACGAAAACAATCCAGGTTCATCGTACTAAAATTGCATTGCTAAGGAATTACAATTTAACTGTACAAAGATATTTATAAAACAGTTCCAGTAGAATAATAGAAAAACCGGTACAATCGAAAAGTTTGTATCCATACGTAGTACGTGTGTGTGTTCACGAAGAGATATTCTGAATAATCTAGCTTTTTCTAGTAGTCACTTTCTATTCAACAAAAAATAGTCTAGGCATGAATATTGAAATATTCTTCATATAATATTCAGTAAAGTAGCAAAATTTGTACTTGTCTCCTTGTAGGAAGGAAATGTATCACCTCAAAAATATGATCAGGAATTTTCATCGTAAAATCCTTGTAAAGATCTGTTTTGGGCTCTAATTTCTCACAAACGTCAATATTAAGATCTATTAGGGCTGGTGTTTAAGATTGGTGCAGATGGCGAAGAGAGAGATTTTTACCGCAAGTTGCATCTTAAAATATTCGGAAAAATATGCAGGATTGGATATATTTCACGCATATCTCTGTCAGATTAATACCTTTTGAACTGAAACTAGGAAAATACGTCAAGAATAAGATCTAATTGTAACGTTCCGGATATCATTAATATATTTTAATTTCTTTTGGAAGGGGTTACTTTACATGAAACCCATGTCATTGTTTTCCAAACTTTATGGAAAATTGCTATAATTTTTGTCTTATTTTTTTTCTGGAATAGAATAAAATGAGTCTATTGTATCTCTTCTATGATGTATAAAATAAATCTATTTTATAACTACTATGACCGATTAGAGTGAATGTACAGCTACGTATCCTTTTTTATCAACTTAATGATGTAGATATACGACGTGAAAATGGAAGGCATGGCTCTCTTATCTCCCTGGTCTGGATCGATCGTTTGGTTACCACCTTTTTGCCTACCCTCAGCATTTGTATACGAGTCACTAATAGTCCCGAATTCGAAACGGATCTTTCCAATTTTCGTCGTTTACTTGAAGCCTGAAAAACATTTTTGCAATTTTCGAAAAAATGGCTCCAAAGCATGTCCATTTCTTTATTAAAACGTCTTTATTTTTCAAATTTGCAAAGAATAAACAAGATTTTAGAACTTCCCTGGAACAATAATTTCTTGTACATTTTTTTCAAAATGTGAGTATATTTAGTCATTGTTTGAGAAATTTTTGAGATGTCAAAACACAAGAAACATTGACATTGCATTGTAATTACTGTCTTTTTGTAATGAGAGATCAGATAGTAACGCGCTGGGTAATACGTGAAAGTCTCGTATTCGAATTGTGCTCCTCTCAAGACATTTGTATTATCTTTTTTGTTTTTATAATATTTTGTAAGTGTAGAGCGCAATGCATTTAAATCACTGGAAGAAACCTATTTTTATGT